>JBAMHV010000007.1:22821687-22850708 GCA_037177535.1 Pseudomugil gertrudae
CCCGGTTGGAGCCCCGCTCACACCGGGGATCGAACCGGCAACCTTCTTGCTGTGAGGCCACAGTGCTAACCAGCTGCCCCACCGTGCAGCCCATGTGGTTTTGTTTGTTTTCCTTATTTAAAATTAAATTTCTAAACATACTTTTAGAAATTACATTATTTAACAATGAATTATTATTTTATTTCCCAATTTAATATTTTAAAAGTAAATGTATAACTATCAAAGACTTTGCAAATTGTTTTTGTGTAAACATGTTTGTTGAATTGGATATTATATTTAACTACCTATATTATTATTTAATAATTTATTACTGAATTTATTTATTAATTTATTACCAGCAATGAAATTCCTGGCTCTACAAAGACTACTACAGCTTATTAAATATGGATTATAAACATGTTTGTTTATTTCAGGCTGTAATATGACATGTAATGTAACATGAGATTAACGTAAACTACCATGCTCTCATGAAGCAAACTCTTCTTCCCTTGCTTCTGATAAAAATAAAAGCACTAAAACTGAACAGATATTACTCTAATGGGTTGACTTTATCTCTCCCAGTCCATCAGAAATCCTCCCGTCTCACGTTACACGCCTCACTGTCGTCAGAGTGACAATCTGACCACACAGACCATTACACATGCATCAGAATGCGCACCCTCCTAGACAAATGAACTGATTCTCCTCAGGGGGGGCTGCTCGCACATCACTTGATGTTCTGTGGGATTCAATGCCTCTGAGTCTGTCATTTCCTCCCCAAATCCCCGGATTAGTCATATCATTTCCCATTGTCCTCGCCAAGCTGTGGCCTACTGGCAGCAGCTCATCTTTGTCCATGGCATCTCGCATGGTTAGCTGCATCAAAGTCGACATATTTATGTATAAAAAAGAAAGAGATTAGTTTCTTTTCACTGGCGACCTGTCCTGGGTGTGCCCCACCTCTCACCCAGTGATAGCTGGGATAGGGTTAAGCTAACCCTGACCCTGAAATGGAACTACAGATAATATGAATGGATACTTTCTTTTCTTTTGCCTGTTTTAACAATTGGCAAAAGTTAAGATATTGGAATTAGCGACGTACCCAGAGGACTTTATTGTGCGGCCAAAGGCTGCTAGCTCCCATCCAACAGTCTTTTAAACCAGATTTAGTGTTTGTTAAGCCAAGAAACAAGCACAACTCAGTTATGTGATAAGTTGAACTTTTAGTGATCAAAGAGTATGTTCATGGGAAAACCATCCCTTAACACCTACCTTCAGCACGCTGAGCAGGCAGATAGTAATCTCTGTACCAAACGGTTTGAACTGGCTGGAGGAAATAAAAGAAGGACAAAGGAAGAGAAAGGAATTCTTTTCCATCCAGCTCCAAAGCAGCCTCTGGATTTGCATGTGGAAGTTTTAATGGTAGTCAGATGTGCTCTCAATCAAAGAAATGCAGAGGGAAATGAGTTTGATCCCAAACAAGGCAAAACGCGACTGCAGGAACTGTGATAAGAGTCAAACAGTAACACATGACACTTCGTCAGTGTCTTGCCAACTTACTGCAGGGCTGATGTTCAGCTCTGCTACGAACATGGTCTCACTGAAGCGTTTAACACCATTTATGAGCTGTTGTACATCATGAGAGTAAAAACAAAATGGCTTGTAAACCAGACGGGCTGTTGATCTTTTAGAAGTGGTTGCCATATTTGCCTCCGTGCATATTAAACCTTCACAACAATCGCGATTAAAGCAGCTGTGGTAAATCGTTTTAACTGCAGATGTGCCAGAGACTTGCAACCCAGAGCATCACAGTTTACCTTTACACCAGCGATACACAAACACTCTGTTATCCATGTGAAATGAAACACACTTTTATGGGTTAAATTTTCACATATTCATCACTCAGGAGAACCTTTGCTCCTCACATTAATGAAAACACCTTATCAGGCAAATAGCTCTTATTTAATTGAACCCATTTTGTTCCGCTTTTACCTCATCAAACCAGCAGAAATGATTTATTTATTACCCACCCCTCCACGCGTTCCAGCATAATGAGATCATCTCTGTGCTCTGCTTTATCTGAACCAAATAGAAGTCAAACTCGCTCATTCTTGGTGAGAATTAGCCACGTAGCTTCAGTGTTTTTGGTACACTCTCAGCTGCGTTTCCAGCTGCAACGAGTGTTTTCACTTTTCAAAATTAGTTAGCATTTTCTGTAATGTGGGAAACAAGAATAACCAACTTTATTGGCAATGACAGCATCTGTTTACAATTACTTGGTGAGTTATACTCTCAATGTAATGACTTTCTCTCCACCGAAGTGACTGTCACTGCTGCTCAGCATAATTTTGTGCTGATGTTGCACATGTCGTTGAGGCTGTGGTAATGGCACAACAGTTTGCTCTGTCCAGTGACAAAAGGCATCCCGCCTCTCTAATCTGCCTCTGCATCTGAACCCTGCTCTGTCTTCGTCTCTCACCCCTCTACTTTCCCTATTTATCCTGCTCATTTTATATTTGAATGCCCGAGCATGCCCAGAGCACACTGACCGCCAGCCAGTGATGTCATATGCCGATACACGTTCAGTTCATTTGAGAGGAACAAACTCGGCTATTCGTCTTTGTCGAACCTCGTGCTCCCTTCCTCTGCCTGTAGACTAAACATACACTGGCTCACAGAGAGGTTTATGCATGCATGCTTGTGAGTACACACAATCAAATGGCTAAAAAAGAAAAAATCTCACATTAAAGGTTGCACAATAGCCACAGACACCAGCAGAAGTGCACGAACTCTGTGGTATGAGAAACGTCCACATGAATAAACTGTATATCTTATTTGTCACTCAACAGATTGTCCATGGGGTCTCTCCTGTGTGGTTGCTTTGATGCTTTTGAAGCTTGAGCTTTAACAGATAACTCTTGCAGGCAGACAAAGCAAAATTCTAGCATATGAGACTTTAACTCCTATAAACATATAGTAACCCCAGGTCATGCATAAGGAACTCATGGGAACGCAGTGCAGAGTCTACAGCTCCCTTTCACTGCTAAAGCCTTGGCTCGGTTATCAAAGAACAGCTCCACCACACTCCATTTTCTGAACCTAACTGCTTCAGTCCACTGGGAATATCTGCGGCTTTTAGGGTGGGAATAGGAAAAAAAACCAAGAAAGAAGTCAAAGTAAAGAGAGAAAAGTAAAATGAAAACAATTACGGAAATAGCTGATCACATAGGAAGCCTGCCGAAGCATGTTTTGTCTATTTACAACACACTCATCGCTGGTGTGTGGAATGCCTGAATGTGAGAGGAAGAGCAATCATCTGGGGAGCTGCAGTGTGTGGCCTCATGCAAGAGTCCCTAAATCATGTGAGTGGTGTGAAAGCTTAAAAACCAGCCTGAGTGGGGTGATTATAACAAAAACACACAAACTGTTTGCATGTGGTGCGTTTCGGAGCGTGTTGTGGTGGTATCATCCAGGTGGGTGGCTGGTAACAGTAGTGGATGAAGGATTTTCTCGAGGCATAGACAGGTTTTCCATTACGCACCGCATCACGTAAAAAAACATGTTTTCTTTTAAATTAGTCAGTCTGCAGAACCCTGTTTAGTTTTTCCCTGCATATGCTAAGCAGATGTGATGAAACCCCAGCAGTATTCACAAGCAGCTATAAAGCACCTGATGGCTTAAGGCCTAATCACCTCTTTGCAACAACAAATGACTTCACTTAAAATAGAAAGAACGCTTCCTTTGCATGCTTTGTGAATAATTTAGGTATTGATTCTACATTGCCCTGCCTGTGTAAGTGCCCATCAGACGCCAGGTGCAGGAGCATGCATCATGTAGAATCAGGTATTTATGGGAAGGGCCTTGCTGTCAGAGCTGCAGTATCTTCTCCAGACATCCGGTTGAGAGCATGTCTGCTTTCAGCACGGGGGGGCAGTAGCCGGTAACGAGGTGTGTGCATGTACAAGCAAGTACACTTAAGTTCACACACCTGCAGGGTGCAGAGTGAAGCTGGAGTCATCTGAGTCACCTGGCTGGAATACGGGGTACAGTGTTGCCGCTTTACAGGGTTAACGTTCATCTGCACTGCATTTGCTGAATCACACACCTGTGGTATTAATGTTGCTGTATCTGTCTGGTCTTTAGTTTCCCAGGAGAGCAAGCGTTATGCATCATTAGTGGTCACAGCTGATGGAGAAGAAAAAAAACCTTCAGCAGCTTGTTTATCTTCCCTGTTTTTAAGATAAAGAAAGGATAAAAATCTCTCACTGTGCAAGCAAACCTGTAGGGATCTGAATCTCTGTGCACAAGGATTATAGGAAGGATGTTATTCACATATCAGTGCCACTAGTGAGACGTAAACATCAATGTGTGAAGCAGTAAATTCCAAATTACGTTCAGCTGCACTTTATTAACAACGCTTTATAAGCTCACAAGCTTTGTGTTCTATATTAAAACTTTATTAAGTCATTAATTAACATTATTT
Organism: Pseudomugil gertrudae; assembly: GCA_037177535.1. Lineage (NCBI taxonomy): Eukaryota > Metazoa > Chordata > Actinopteri > Atheriniformes > Pseudomugilidae > Pseudomugil > Pseudomugil gertrudae. Next base: position 22,826,150 of record JBAMHV010000007.1, read on the forward strand.
GAAATGATCTAACTTAAAAACATGTTACTGTCTGGCTTTATATCTTTGAAGAACTTGTAGTGGGTGATCCCATGAGGTGCACACCACAAACACTCCACCACTACAAAGTTCACACTTTAACTTTGCTGCTGTGTTGGCGACTGGAACCACAACTCTTACCACCCAGCCTGTAGAGAAGCAAGATGACTCAAAAGAAAGCAGCTTTAAATCATTGAACGTTATTTAACTCTTCCTGACTAGCTGCTACAATACACCCAGTTTATGTTGGAATAAAACTAAATGTATAATATAGAATAGAAACCTACAAAAAGACATTTGTGTGCAGAAGCTGTGAATCAACTTCAGGTCAGAGTAAAATACTGCAGCATGACAGCAGATCACGGAAGCAATAAAGCAGGATTGCAGTCTGGGAGCAGATAGGAACGAAGATACAGGTGAGTGCATCGGAGTTCAATGCATTTGCCTCAGAGGGGATAATTATCCATTTTCAGTCCAAGCCTGTGATTTGACCTAAACCATGAGGCAGGATGGTCTTATATTGCAGTTACTGCCTCTGGGAGTCTGAGGAAGTAGAAAAGTCTGTCTCCACATGAAGCAACCTTGCTACAACTTATAAAACATGGCGCCCATGCACTTTAAAGTTGAAGTCACTGTTTCAGAATATCCTGCAGGTTGTTGGGCTCAGCTTGTTCCCTTTCTGCTGTGAGTGATGTGGTTTCATGTTTTTTAAAACTCTGTAATGCGATCATACTATTTTCATCCTGTAAGTGAATCCACACGTGTTTGTTTGGTGGATAACTTTCAATATCGTAGTCTGCTCTGTTTGTTTATCTCTAAAGTTAGAAACTGTGTCTTTAAATAGCAGTTCTAATACCACGCAGTCTGTAGATGCTCAGTGATCTCCGGCTGGTATTGACTGAAATCCAGAGGACATGGAGGCTAATCCCTCTCGGCATAATCTGACCGTACATCCCCTCCTGAAGCCTTAAAGGATCTGATTAAACACCTGATAAATCTGATTAACCAAACAGAGGTTTGGGTATGAAATAATAGACTATGAGCCAACAGAGATAGTCACTGTAATTTCAGCGTACTCCCACCCCTTTTCCTCAGAGGTCAAAAGGTCTCTCCAGCTTAGCAGGATAACACCAGTGAAACCAATTCGCTGTCATTCTTAACGTGATGTCCTGAGCTCGCACACTCAGTCCAAAGCCGACAATGTGGCTTTACGGCGCTCCCACTGGGAGCTCCAGCATTCCGATCGGAGGAGTCCCATAAAAGCTGGGAATCTCCCTCTTTTTAGTCAATGATGTTAACAAAGATGTCGCATGTGCTAAAACATTCCCTTATGTTCACATGGGATCAAGTTGCGATCAACTTTTATTGAGGAAATTCTTTTCGAGAACTTTCTGGGTTTTGTTGAGTTTTTTTAATTACAGGTTAATCATTACTGAATAAGCCACGTTGGGATGGACGATCAGTTAAAGCCAGTAGCCAGAGAGCACGCTGTTGTGAATAAAGTTTTCTAATCATCTAATCCGTTATTATTTATTTATTATAATGATTTTAAAACAAACTTTGTTTCCAGAAAAGATAAGATTTTCTAAAATTCAATAAAACAAAAACATTTCAGAAGTATGATCATTTATTTGAGTCCTTTTAGGGTTTGTTAAATCATTTTAATCATGCAAGATTCTGCAGAAACATGACTGAACGGCGTGGCGGCTGCTGCTCTGCAGGATCCAGCACAATAAAGCTTCACATTCCTGTTCTTAGCCGGTTGGAAAGTGTTGTGGTGAATGCTATTCTGAATGCCTCACATGTTTTCAGCTATTTGTGCCTCTCCTCTCCTCTGACCTCTGACATCAACAGAATAAATTCAAATAAAACTTTATTTATGAAGAGCGCTTCAGACGAATCTTATTCAAAGTGCTTGAAAAGGCAAACGGGTGCAAACGGATACAAAACAATATGTTTTACAATAATAAAGCTAAAAGCAGTTTCCCTGTGCCTGCAAAGAAAAGGGGTAAAACGTGCTATACATAGAACGAGACAAGTTAAAAATAGATTTAAAAAAAACTACTTAAATGCAACAGTATAAAGTTTTAAAGGACGATTAAAATAAGTCCAAGCGTCTCCGCTGACCTGCAGTTCTGTGGGGGAATATTCCAGATGTGAAGTGCATTAAAGCTAAAAGCAGATTCTCCATGTTTAGTTTAAACTCTGGGAACAGAAAGCAAACCTGCGCCTGATGCTCTGCACTGCCTGGAAGGGTCGGAAAGCACCAGAAGATCCGACATGTACTTTTCCCCTAAACCATTTAGAGCTCTGTAAACCCAGGCGGTATTTTAAAATCCACCCTTCCTGACAGGAAGTCGGCATAAAGACCTCAGAACACAGGTGATATGATCCATTTCTCCGGTGGAACAAGAGACAGCCTCAGCTCTCTGGATATGTTCCCTTTTTCAGACCATTTTCTGTAAACCCTAGCAACAGTTGTGTATGAAACTCCCAGTAAACCACCAGTTTCTGAAATACTCAGACCAGCAACAATGCCAGATTCAGTCACTTTAATCCCATTTCTTCCTGATTCTGATGCTCAGTCTGAACTTCAGCATGTTGTTTTGATCCTATCTGCATACCAACATGCCTTAGGTTCCTGTCAGATGATGGTCCAATTAGCAATTTGTGTTAACAAGCGAATTATGTAACTAATAATGTGATGAATGTGGAACAAGGAAAAAATCATTTCTTTCTTCATACAGGTGGTGAGAAAGTGGTGAGATAGGAAATTCTGCTTCTGATCAGGCCTGGGTGATTTTTGCAGCACGCTGGTGATTGTGCTATCTGTCAGGCGAACTGTGGACAGTTCACATTGGTCCTCGTCAGAAACTGTGGTTATCTCCTGCAGTCCCTCGGGCCTGCCCAATGAAGATAAATAACCAGCCTCAACCTCCGCTTCACCATGGCCCCATCCTTTTTACCTCTGTGGACCCTTTAACTATTTTCTTTTTAATGGAAAAGTTATGTACTTACCAGTATCGTCACTCTTCAAATAATAGGACCCACCACCGGCCAGTAAAGGGTTATTAAACCTGTGGAGTGACAATGATGAGAAAAGCACAAGGCACACTCAGAAACAGCAGGAAGACCCATTACAGCCTGAACCAGGCCTTTCCTAAGCTAAAATGACACTGAGAATAAGCTTTTGCTCTTTGAAATGTCCCCATCAAAGCTCTTTAAGCTGATTTTGCATTATTAAGGACATTTTTTGGTTAATATGTGTCCGTATTTTTCATGCATCATTTTAACAACATGATGCAACATGGATGTTTTTGCAGCTGGGTCATTTGTATATTAGATCAGCACATCTAGCTGTGTTAAGTTACTGCCAGGTGAGCTTTCTTCAGTGGCTTATTTTCCCTGAGAAATGTAGAACAAGGGAAAGTTAAAATAAAAACTGAACCAACAAAGCCTCTAGTGTACTGAAAATAAATACGAGCCTGCAGAATGGAAAAAGATTCAACATAGTCTCTTAATTCGAGGAGTAAAGGAGTGTGAAAGCCTTGCAGAGCCCAGATGGCAGGAGGTATGAAGGTATGACTTTAATTGCTTCCAGATAGCATAGCAGAGGAGGGGAGGGGGGATGGTGCAAGGTACTTTAGCTGCACAAATACACCCCGGGAAATGTCTGATGAGAATGAATGTTATTACAAGTCACTTCTGTTTGTTAGGGCTGAAATTAATTGTACCAAAAGCGTGAGCAGCGCCAGTGGTCTGAACACTGGCCCGTAATCTCTCATGAAAGTATTAATTGTTCAAAAACAGGTCAGGAATTTTATCCACAAACTTTGGAAGTTGCTTTAAGAATGATTTCTGGTCAGAAAGGCAGCGCTTTGAAACAGCATGGCGCTGTGATGACAGCTCGTCATTGCTGTATCCCTTAATGATAAATACAGGATTAGTTTAAACAAATATTCACAAAAGCCTTGAATGAGTTCATACGTGCAATTTTTTTCAGTGCTCACACTATTATAATTACAGCGTAGTTTAATCTAATCATTAGTTTCAGTGTTAGGAATGATAAATGTCTTTAGTTTGCTAATATCACACTGACGTATAAGGCATATGGAGACATTTCTTCCCTCCTCTCACCCCATAGCATCCACAGTGTATACAAAAATAACTCTGTCTACTTAAAAAAAACACAAACACTAAGAGTGAACTGACAGATGATCTTAACATATCCCTGTGAAAATGAGCTCCTTCTTAAGCTAACAGCAGCTCCTTTTAAAATTCTCCTACCAGCTCAAAGTCTGGGGACTTGTGACCTGTCACCAGTCCTGCCAACACTGGTGTCAGGGCATGTTGAGTAACTATGTTTATGTGCAAAAATGTAAAAAACGCTGTAGGCAGGGCTAACATCAATGCTGTTTTGGCTAAGTATGCTAAAAAAGAAAGAAAATACACTATTGGTGCATATTTCTGACATTAAAGGAAGGAGAGGGCTCTGGAAAAGCTCATGTGTCTTAAAAATAGAATAAAATATTGTTTTCCAGTCAGCTCGGTTGTTCAGTTTCAGGACAAAAGCTTTGTTTCTGGAGTTGTCGAACATCTTTGTGTTGTTAAGACCTAAATGAGCTCCTGTGATATCTCTAACTCGATCCAGCCGAAAATATCTCTTATAAGATTTCATTATCCACTACTCAACAGTCAGACAAATTGTGTACAAATGGAAGAAAGTGTCCCCCCCTGTTACCCAAGTAAGGAGTGGTCAACCACCAGACAATAACAGCAAGGTTTTAAACAGTCAAGGTGCCCATGTCCTGCCCTTCAACTTTTAGGTCAGGGATGGGCAACTCAGGACAGCAGTCCTGCAGGGTTTTATGTCAAGCTGTGTGCAAGTTTGCTGATTAAGGATGAAGTATATCAGGTGTTGCAGCGGGGAAATTCCTATAGCTGTCAGCTCTTGAGGGCCAATGTTGATGTTTTAAATGCATCACTTCTTTTTTCAAGTGGCTGTATTCCCTCATCTGCATGCCATTCGGCTCTGCAGAAGCCCCAAAACGACCCATTTATTTGATTCAGGTGTGTTGGAGAAAGTAAGCATCTAAACGTTACGGGATAATCTCCAGAACTGGACTTGAGGACTCCTGGTCTACAGCGTAATAAAGGTAAGCCAATCCCAGCTCACAACAGGCGAGAGGCGGGGTACACCCTCGACAGGTCACCAGTCTATCACAGGGCTCTCTGTATTTTGATATATGGAATCTTACTTTAAAAATATTTAACTTATAACCAAACTACAATAGTTTAAAGCTACAATCTTTTAGTAAAACTACGTCCAGAGCTGAAAATAAGATCACAGTTTTCCTCACCACCTTTCCTGTGTACCTATCACTCTGACTCAAGCACATAGCCACACACTGAAAGCTCTGATTTCCTGGTATTTCTCTGCACTTTCACTAAGATGCCAGCAGATATTTTTGCTTCATGCACTAATGAAATTTGCAGAAGGAAAGACGATTCGGTGTTTTGTAAAGACCTTGCCATGTGTGTCATATTAAGTTCTGACTGCAGCTTGCGTGATAGTGGACGATGTTAGTGTTTGACATTTTGTTTTTTGTTTTCTTTCCCTTTCTCTCTCGCTAAATTTAGATAACATTTTGCAGAGCCTTATTCTAAACAAAGAGCAAACCTCTTGCTAAGAGAGTTAACTCCTGCTGCGTTGCTGTCCCATTTTCAGAAGCTACCCTGCAAAAAAGCTGAAGCACACAGAATCATTTGATCCATAAGCATGTGCCTTATTTAATGGATGAAATGCTGTGTTGGACTGCTCGCTTTTAGTGCACAGTTCTTGGGTTTAAACCTGATTGACTGGAAAGTTTCAGCTTAGGGAAAATAAAGTATGCATGCACAGAAATGAATGTGAATGGGGCAGAGCTGAAACACTTCAGCTACCACCCATTTCCTTGAATTCTTTCACACCTAACTTGGCAATAGAGAGAATAAGATGTGAAAAATGTTTCATGGCATTGCAGTTGAATTAAGTAATATCCTGTACAGATTAAAAACCTGGGTTACACACAAAGAACTGCTTATCTCTCGTGTTGTGCTAGCTTCACTCAAACCTTTAACCTGAGATGCAGACATGCAGCAAATGAATATCCAGAACTTGCATCGGCCCGGTTTGATGGTGAAACGTTTATACAGAAATCAAATGTTTGGTCTGGCCTTTTACTAATAAACTCCGGCTGAATTAAACCTCTTTTCTTCAACATCCGGAGTTTGTTTGCTTTGGCTGCTGCAGCCATGTGAACGCTGATGAGTGTGATTTCGAACTGGATAACAGCAGAAAATTTTAACATTAAAGCATCACAAATTAAAGCCAGGCTAGCTGGTGGTAAGGGAAACAGTGACTGTGTCCAGGGCAGGCTCCGAGGATTCCTTCCTAATGATTTCTGATTTCCTCACGCCTGACCTGTGTTTTTGGCTAAACATATAGAGCTGCCATAAAGCTGATTTGTGTTTTGCTACGTGTACAAACGTTGTTGGCTTGGTGTGATTTTTGACATTACCCACACAGAGAGAGACGGAGCCAGCTGATTGTGGTTTGGGCTAAAATCAGCCTGTATTAGTGCTCCCACTATATCCTGAAGGTGCTGTTGGAACACACACACACAGACACACAAAACAAAATAACACGTTGGGGTTCGCCAGTGAACGAGATGCCCTGGCAGTCTGTAGAAGCAATTTAGACCACAGAACTCCAGCAGACACAACGGGACTTGTTCCAGGTAGTATATTTAGTGTATACATTGGAGTTGGAAAATTTGTGTAATTTTTAATAGTAGCGTGGATGTGAAATCAGGTTTGGCTATAAGGCGCTGCTGTGGAGCAGAATTAGACTTTTGGACTTTTACATGTGGCCTTAGTCTGGTACAAATCATCTAACCACAAGTGGGCACACCCCAATTGTACCAGGATTTACTCATCTCTGCTTCAAACCACAACACCCTCTGAGGCAGTTCATGAGAAATACAGATGTGTCATCGACTAGAAATGAACACAGGCGGTTCTGAAGTGTGTGTGTGTGTGTCTTAACCAAATTAGACCAACAAACACTCTGCATCCTATAAACCTTGTAATCAGCACAACGTATGTATGTAGTCAAAGCCTGAAGCGCACCATCAGACAACAGATTGTCTTTGTTGCACCTCGCGCTAAATGAGAAGCATTTACTCAACAAACCAAACCATTGTGTGTTATCTCTATTTGGCGTCTGTGTTTATGCTGCCCCTTTGAACAGGCCTGTGGCTGTAATTCATTACATTCAGAGGGATGTGCGGAGAGTTGGTTTGGTGTGCAAAGGAGCAAAACCAGGCCTGTGTTTGATTCAAATCAGTTCAGGATCAGACCGTAGCAAATGGTCTCTAATAGCGTCTGTGGATGAATCCAACTTGAGAGGCAATACAAACCAGATCACTTAGGAAATTCCATGATGCTCAGTTTGCAGGAAATACCCTTCTTCTGAAGAAATGAGCACTAAGAGTCACTGGTCTTCCACCCACACAGCTGCTGTTCGGACGGACAGAGCTGAGCAACATGTACATACAGACATTGCTGCATGGGGTCTTAATGTACGCCAGAGGGGGAGGAGAGGGAGATGCTGACAAAAAATTAAAGGTGAAATTAGAGAAGAATTAGCTTAAAGTGGAACTGTGAAGGACAAGAGGAATGAGAATAAGAAAATAAAAGCAGAATATAAAGAAGGAGGGTGGAAATGGAGGAAATGGGTGTTTGAGAAGGAGGAGTGGCAGTAAAGTACTTAAAGTAGCCTTGAAGAGATTTATTGTCTGAGTGGATTTAAAGTACCATCCATCAGCTGAGGAAACATGTCACAAGAAAATCACAACCAGTCCTGCCTCAAGAATAAGAAAATATGTTAAAAAGTATACCCCCTAGGAAAATACATCCTTTCTTCAAATAATTTGAGAAGCAGAGGTTAGCTTTTTGCTAACCTTTACATGACCTGCTCCCTGGAGGAGGGGTGAACCGCAGACGGAGTTACTGAAATCATGCAACTTATCTTGTCCTATATGGCTGAAGGGAGATTAAAATGTCCCTCATAATGTCTGGCAGCTGTTCAGGATGCATCAAACTCAGCCATCCAGTCTCCACTATGCATCCAGCCATCCAGCAGTCCTCATCTTAGTGAGGATTTTCAGGTTTGTCAAGAGAAACGTGCAAAAAAAAATAGCATCCAAGCTATGAATCTATAAATCTGACCATTTTAAGCCTCAGACATGATACAGCGAACCAGATGTTACTAACATTTTATGGTACTTTAGGGATTTTTGACTTGGAGAAGTGACTTTTTTCAAAGGATTACAGTCTTCAGATCATCATCCCTGCAGGAAGGCCAAACGTTGTCCATTGTAATCTATAGAGCCCACGAGAGGCTGCAGAGAGATAGATAAAAATGTACTTTATGGACACATTTTACTACATTGTGTATGCACATGAACTTAATTTCCTTTTTTATTAAATAATATGTCTGCATAATATGTGCATTCTGTGAGTTTTTCTCGATTAAACAGCATCCTTTAAATGTACAAGTTTAGGAGTAAAACAATAAATGCAGGTAATGAATGTTTATGAATAATAAAGAAAAAAGATTAAAAGTAAAAGGGGTATGCACATCAAACAACGAATGAAGCTGAACTGGAGTCACTCCTTCCCCACCTGTCATGTGAAAGACTAAAGGAATCTGCATGTACTAACAGAAGCAGTGTGTCGCTCTGCCTGCCTCCCTGGCAAACATGAATGCAGGCTTCCAGTCACTATTTCCCTTAGATTTTACATTAATCTTAAACAAATTGGCTAAAAATAAAGTTTCAGTCGAAACACAGAGCAGCCAAACATGTTAACACATTACAGATGTTTGCTTTTTGTTGACTGTGGTATTACAGATGTAAGACACAGCCTCACTCTTATCACCAGGCCTCCAATATTTATGCCCGTGATTATGATGCACATTATGGATATGCAGCAGAACATGAATTTTATATCTATTATCAAAGTTGGTAATTCATATAAGTAAAGAAAAAGGCACAGACATTAAAGAAATGGTCACAGGCTCACTGATACAGCTCTCTCACACACACATACCTTCCTATCTTCATATAAATCCAAGTTCAAAAGATTGAAGCATTGCTTTGAAAGTTGGAGCCCCAAGGAATTATGGGACATAATTATCTAATTTCCTCTTGTAAACGATGGTCCAGTGTTTCAGATTTAAAGCGGATAAGAAAAGCAGCCGCTCCTCACCTTACAATCAATTCTTTACCCGCCACTTCATATTATCTGAGTCTTTTCACTCAGTTGGAAACTTTCAGAAGCAAAAAAACACAAAATCATCTGGATTCCAGGATTAAATCTTCTTAAATATATATTTTATCAAAGAAAGTGGATGATTTTATTCTATGTTCACAAATAGCCAAACTTTCTGTACAAAACTGTGCAGTAAGATTTAACATAAGGTGTTTCACCCATGTTTCATGTCTTTTAAACTTCCTTTGGGACGCATCACGGTTTCAGGGGGAGCGGCTGACCTGCTGCGCCGACTCTGTTTACATGCACTGCTCTCATGTGCATGAATAAAAAGTGCACTGGATGAAAAAACTATGAAAAACTTGGATTATTTGAATCTCTTGTGCACACAGTTTAGAAAACATGGTCTGTAATGTAACCTTCATGTGTTCAGAGTTTTGTCTTTAGCATTTAAGCTCATGAGCAGCTCAGTGTGGCTTGTGCTTCTTCAGAGGAAATCACTTTCTTTGATTGAACTTTTTATTATATCAATTTCATCATGTTTCAGATGTAAAACATTAAATGTGACGAGCTGGAACTTAATCTGACATTTTCCTGCAGAGTTTTCACTCTTTATTTGAGCTTTTCTGCCTGGTGTGCATGGCGGGAAAATGGGTCAAGAAAGAAGGAGGGGAGAACAGAGTGGGGCCCTCCGGCCCCTCAACGTACCTCTGTTGAATATGAAAATATATTATACCATAATGTGTTCAGTATGCAAGCTTGAAGGAAACCATATGAAAAGATTCCAGACAAAGAGCCTTCTGTGTTCCAGCTGACCCCCCCACCCGTCCCACCCCGATCCTTCGTCTGCCTGAACCGAGTGAGAGAGGCTGCAATGCACAGGAGGAGAGAGAGGAGAGGTAAGAGAAAAAGGGGGAGGTGTATATGCAGAGTGATAGGGACTGAAAAGGGGCTGTGCACACCCTCCATGCCTCACACAGCCAGACTCACCGGAGCACAGGTGAGCAGCGTGACCCAACCGGCACGCACCGAGCAGGAAGGACCAAATCCTGGACTTTTAGCTGTGAATGCTGCACACTTGGTCACCTGCAGCCTGTTATAAGTATCTTCACAGGGTAAGACAACATATTTGTTTATAGCAGAGGGATGTGGGAGAGATGGCAGTGTATGCAATGCAGCAGACGAGGGGGGGAGACTTGGAAAGTCTTTGTTTGAGTAGATGACAAACATCTGGGGCTGCTGTTTTTCCTCCGGGTGCGGGCTTGCAGAGGGGGTGGACTGGCTACATTAGTGCTGATATCCAATCCTGTTGTCCTGCTTATGCAGATCTCACTGTGTAGCCAGGTTATAGACTGTGTAACATTAGACGGTGTATCCAATTAAAGTCCTGGCTGGAGACTTTATTAACTTACTCATATAGGTAATTGCTTCCCGTTAACGCGACAGGTGAGGCCTGTTAACTGCTTTATAGAGAAGCAACAGGAGGTTTTGTTCCACTGTACATTACATAGAATCATTAGCAAAGGATCCTTTTGTATTTTTGCTGTGACAATTTAATGATTTAACATATTTGAATCCCACTTTTCAGCTTACTCCTGCAGTTTTGATGCATTTTACACTTTAAAAATGCTTGTGCCCTCCTTCTTTAATGTCTAACTATTTTAGAGAAGATGACTGATTGTTTTAAAAAGCTCCTCCTACCTGGCACAGGATCATACACGCTTACTCCAAGTATTTATCTTTGTCTCTTGAAGTTATCCACCTGTGATTATGAGAGTAGGATGAGGTGCACATGAAGCAGACACTTCATCACAAGGCTTCCCACTGCATGATTTATGATAGTGCTCTCAGGAATCCCAGAAGAAGTAAAAACAAACAAAAAGAAACATTTCTGCGTTTCATTAGAGCCAGAGCTTTGCAGTGTCTTCTGATGTCAGTCATCAACCAGCACAAGCCGAGGCCTGTTGACTATCAGAGCCTCCTGAGGAATCATGAGGCAGGAATGCCCATCATGGAGCACAAGCCAAAATGATTTTGTGGTCCTGCTGAAGCTCTTGAATGGCTCTTTGTCTGAGCAAGAGAGAGTAGGAGCAAAGGGCTCTGCTAAAACCCTTTAGCATTTACAGCTGAATGATTTTGTGCATGCCGAAGTGTAAAGGATCCAGGCAAAGGGCAAGAGATAACAGACACATAGTAGCAGTGCCCCAAAGGGATTCAATCATAACGACTTTCCAGTCAGGGTAGTGGTGAGATGCCTCATTACAAACTCAGTAACTGATACATCTTTCCAAGCCTGACTATAGGTGGGATGCATGCTCACCTAACACCTACACATCCCACACTCTTCAACACATGTACGCCCTGAGCGTCTGATGATGTTCAGATGTCATACCTGAGTAGAAAAACCTGCAGTGGAGGAGTTATTAAGCAGCTGACATGCTACAGGTCAGCTTTTGATGCACATGTGTAGTAAATGTATCAGGCAAACGGTTGTGAGTGACAAATGAATGATGTCACTTTGTGTGGTTGCCAAGGTGATTTCTTTTGTGCGTCATCACCACTGCAGAGTGCCGTGTGATGGATCTGCTGTAGTTGCATGAATCCATCATCCACCGATGATGATGTACAGGAACTCTGTGATTACAAACTCAAATGGCCTACAGGCCAAATTGTAAATTATATCCTTGAGTTTTCCACTGCAGAGGGTCGCAGGTGGCGAAGAAAAACTGTGCAGGGGTGGAGTAAGAGCAGCCCAGTTGGACATACCTTTTGAACTTCAAGGTAATTGGAGGTGGGCTGGTGATGGGTGGGGAGTGACTCAAAGTGGTGGAGAGAACATAAAAGATGAACCAAGACAGTCTGGAAGAAATACAATGCTCAGGCTGTACAAGAACAAGCAGACATCTACATCTGCTGTCTGGGTGTTAATACACTTTCAGCACAGCTCAAAGATGGTAATCTCACCATATTTTAAGCAATCTGGAGTTACTGTGTCGGGACACATCCTCAACATGTGTTCACCTTTCTTCTAACTGATCACAGTGAACAAGAACATTTGCCACAACAAAGCTAACTGCTAATGAGGGAAAATGACCCGTCCAAACCCACTGCAGCAAAATGACTTGGTGAAAACTCATCAAGCTTCCAAATGAGATGCGGATTGATCCCAACATGCATCACACATCTGCAGGGATTCAAAGAGCTTTTGTCCGAGCGTCTGAACAATGCCGGCCTTCATCTCCTCTCACTTGTCAGCATCACGCCAGTAAGTGAAACTGTGGAGGATTTTTGTTTCCTGACAGCAAGGAGGTGGGGCGGTTTTGTTTGGGGGGGATTGTCTGAAAGAGTGGTCCTCTTACAGATTGTTAGGACACAACTGTTGTTCTGTTGGAGGTCTATACAAAAGTGATTGAATAAAAGTTTACACCTTAAGAAAAAGACGGAGTTGAGGTAGACTGCTATGCTTGTAAAAGGTCTCTGAAAAGGCTTTGTAGATATCACAGTTACATGTGTCTCTCTGCACAGACCTCCCACTGCTGAGTGATACAGCGGTGACTCAAAAGCAAAAACAAAATTCAGTCCTGATCATCTTTAAGGACAAGTCTGGTCAAGGAGAAGGATGTGCAAACACTGGTTTATCATTACAAACGTTATTAGCTCTGAGAGGAGGAACATGACACTGCTGAGCTAATAAAAAAATACTTTACAGGACACAATAATCTTTGCTTCACACTGCATGGAGATTAAAAACCTACATTCACTGTCTCAGCGTGCTGTATCACATCACAAACCCTGAGGGGGAACAAAGCTACTTTTAGCAGGTTTAAGGCAGATTTCCGACCACAGTGAATTGTTGCCTTCCTCCAGAAAACACAGATTTTTATCTCAGTCAGACTTTTATAAAAGCACCACATCACTTCTTTCCCCCTCACTTCCAGCCTTTTAAAGCAGTTCAAAGTGAAAATGTTCATCTTTGAACATTGAGAGTTTGTTTTTTTCCCAGACATAAGAAACGTAAGCCCTCACAGTGTGCATGAAGATGAGGTGTTGTTGGATTGCTTTTCTGTTTGAAAAATGTTTAAACCTTACATTAAGCAGCGTGATATTACACAGAGGGCAGGCGGGTAGATGGAAAAGCTGTGGGCAGATCTTTTATCCAGTCTATGGGGCAGACTTAATGTCTATTGTCTTTGTAAATGTCACATTTGCATGAGACAAATAAAACTTCGTTAAATGCCTGGCTTGCATAACTGCATTTTAATCTGCACACTTCTCTCTTTTTGTGCTTTTGTTTTGCAGGACAGAAAACCAAACACGGGGAATGAATGGATGATGGACCATGGCCTTCCATTTACTTGAAAACTCTGTGACTTTAGAACCACAGCAAAAGAGCTAAAACTAAACTAATTAGTGGTGAAGTCCCAGTATTCCTCAGCCGCAGTGCCTTAATCTTAATCCACACAAAAGAAATAAACTCTTAACTTTGTTTTAAAAGGGTAGAAGTGATCTATCCTGGCTGAATCTGTAAAAGAAACAAACAGGATACGAGAATAAAGCAGCTCTGACTAAAAGCTTTTTGACTCTCGGGAATGACCTTTTCCAGAGTGAAATGTTATTCCTCACATGCACCTTCCCAGCAGGAAGTCTCCATATGCACAGTTCCCTTTCACATCACTGCAGACTTATGAGCTCTAAGATAAAGTGCAGATCCTTTTCTCTGAAAGAAAAGTAATCTGTGGGCTACAGACTGAGATGCAAACAAAAACCATGTTCTGGTGACCATAAATAGAAAAAGGAGGAAGAAACACTTCTGGGAAAGAAAAATAGAGTGCTCGGGAGATGCAAAGAGAGAAAACTGGACAGTTTCTCAACCCTCTCTGCCAGAAAAGAGAGCACATTTTCATGGCTGTTTTTCACGGGAACTCATCCAAGACACTCGGCGCTGACCCTCTTGGGAGGTCCAGATTGACAGAAAATAATACTTCAGGAGGAACAAAGTGAAAGCACACTTCTTCCATCATATTTCAGCTGACTGCAGGGTAACTTTTGGAAGGATTACTATTGAAAGCGGAGACATGTGTGGAAGCAGCAACTTGGAACGCTGAACTGCTTCTTTTCCTTGTCCGTCAGGTGTTTACGTTAAACATATTTACTGCCAGCCAATAAGGAATAAAACGGAGGAAAGAGAGAGAAGCATCTGATTGTGATCGTATTACTGGATGATGGAAAAGGAGCACATGTCCATCAGGAGAGGGGTGAGCTGGAGTCCAGGAGGACTGAGAAAACCTCTCCAGCTAAAACAAGACACGCACCCCACTGAAACAGACTGCAACACATCATGGAAGGAGACAGGATTAAACAAAGAGCACATGAGCCGGAAAACAAGTGAGTGTTTGTTCATTCTGTTCTCTTTTGGATGCTGAAGCAGCAGCGAGAAAGTGGGATCTTTTTATACCAACTCAGAGAAGTGGCTGTAAAAACTTGTGCTTGCTGAGACAAGGCAACAGTATGGCGGAGTACCAGTATACACCAGGAAATCTAGCCGAGAATGGGAGACTGCACATATAGAAAACAGACAGTCGAGAATCATCAGTGAAATCTGACACAGTGTAGAGCTTGATGAGACATCTGTTTCCATGCCTTTAAAAAGACAGGCTGTCGAAGCAGCAGTGGAAAAGTAATCATTTACCACTGCTAAAGGGCTTTCTTAATATCCAACACAGTCACTGACAATAACACGCATGCTTGTGGGAAAAGCTGTTTGGAAACTTGACTTTCACAGATATAAACTCCTCTCAAAGAGAAAGGGAAAAAAAGACAGGGAGGGTTTCAGATGCCACGATAAAATGAAGACTTGTTCACATAGAAATTACTGCAAGAAAGATGACTTCCTCTGGGTGGCGACAAGGCTGTCAGGTCCATTACTCAAAGTAAAATTACATTGTGCATTGTAATAGAAAACGTATGGCTATCGGATAACTTGCTTCTAGTCTGGATCTCTGTGCAACCACCACCCTTCCCATCACTCATTACTGACTAATTAGTTTCCTCAGATCATTAAAAACAACACAAAGGGCCTGATAAAGATCCACTGCTCTCCTGCTGAGACTTTTCATAATGCACAAAAATAAGAATATGAGCAGCGGGGCTTGTTTTCCACCTCTGAGCTGGGGTTTTATTTACCCCATGAGATCCGCTGAGAGTTTAGGGCATACTCAGGAGATCAGATAATCCCAGCCTTTCCATACCGCTTCACACGTCACCCACGGGGCCGGCTTTGTCATCCCACTCACCCCAGAGAAAGATAACATCCGACGGGGTAATCTGACCTTTGATACACAAATGCAGGGTTGGCCCCCTGACTTGAATCCTGCTGTTGGGGGGTGAGGGGCCAAGGGTTCCTGCCTGCTCTCCTCTGCACAGCAATGAGGGGCAGAGTGATGAGACAGAGAAAGTTTAGAGGAGGAAGGTGGGAGAGAAAGGAGGGCTAGATGATATGATGTAGAGGCTCTAGCATCAGGACAGGAAATTCCTATCCTGCCTTTGCAGGTTGGAGCCAAGGGCCAGAAGGGTTCAAAGAGGGCAGACACTTTGTTGGAGAGAATGCTCAATAAGCACACATGGCATATCCCGACTGACGTGAAGGGCAGCAGGGGTCAGGTGCTGGAGCTCTAGAGCCTCTGTGGTCTAAGTAAACATAAGCTGGAGTGTCTCTGGGTTGCACTTCAAAGATTGCACGGAGGGTCAAATACTACTCCCCCATCACAGGACATTACAGAGATAAACAGCTCGAAACGTAGCGTTCACTGGACATATCTCAAGAACTGCAAAAGAAAAGTTTAGTTTTGACATGGTTACTCTACAGAAGCACCAGGCTCTCTTCTCGTTGGCATTTCTGTTTTAATAATTAGTGAAAAGCGTGAGGAGGTGGCGCTGCACATGTTGAAAATGTGAAACAAAGCTGGAGGCTGAGTGACAGACAGCACAGCCTCCAGCTACAGACCCCCTCCTCCCTTTCCTCCTCTCCCTGCCCGTCTGTGTGTTGCCGGACTGCAGAGAAAAAGAAATCTGATCCCGTGTCTCTGTTCAGAAAGGGGGGTGTGAAGCTAACGAACGCAGTTAAATTGAAAACTCTTGTGGAGGTTCTACAACACAGCGGCGGTCTGAGTTTTGACATGGAAAAGGTAAGGGCTTATAGGCGCCGATGTGGATCAGGCAAGAAAAGCAAACTTTCTGACAACTCGAGAGGATGTTTGGTGGAGTTGGATTCTAACAGAGGAGCAGCAGTTTGTTTTTAAAGAGCTAAAGTAGTGCTAGTTTTGCTCATCCATGATTTTATCTTTTTAACTTAAAGCTGAAAATGTTGATTGAAGGCCACTGAGCTGTCATCATGTGACCTGCAGCATGTAATCTCTATTTTAACTATTAGTTTCTGGTTTATCGACAAATCTATTTAATTAAAAGACAACCTGCGATTAAATTTAAATGAGATCTTGAAGATGAATAAAAAAAGAGTTCACCCTAAGTATCACTTGCATTTTGGTCACTGATGGGATTTGCACCTGCATGTCATTTGATAACCAACTCGGCTGCCAGTCAAGGTAGATGTTTACAGTGAGAGCACTTCATTTCAAGCCTCGCTGCTTCGGTATATTCACTTAGCGTGAATTATAAGCAATAAATATCTGGTAAAAATAAAATTGGGGGAGTTCTCATCCCTACTGACAACGCTGATAATCAGTCAAACGTTTACAGCAGTTATTAAAGAAGGAGATTTATCCTTGTGTCAATATCTGATCATGCTTTTTCCATGTTGTATGTCCCATTTAGTTCATAAATCTTTATTAGATCAGATCGAGTGATTTAACATGCAGCGTTTCTTTGCAGACATGAGCGAGATCAGCATATATATTTTATATGTATTTAATCGAGATTACCTATAACGTCCATAAGAGCAATCAGATACTTTTATTAAAAGGTTGATCTTAATCTTTAGCTGAGTTTATGTAAAACAAAATGAAGAGTATACTTCACAAAGAGTGAAATCAGTTACTGTAGGAGCAGACAGAAAGTCTGATGTATAATATTTCCTTTTTTACTGATGGGATAATCATATAAGCTTGTTCTCTGTACCAGGAAGAGCCACATGCAGAACCTGCTCTGCAGGACAGCTTTACAACTGATTGATTTAAGCTTAATTATTATGATTGGCACTCGGCTGCTTCTAATAATGTAGCTGTCAGGATCCATCGCCTTATGACATGAAGACTGTGCCAGCTGTCTGAGAGAAGTCCTGGAGGATCATGAATTAGATGAATAATCTCCCAGATGTGTCACCATAGCAACTGCTTCTCCTTTGCAACGCTCACCAAAGAGTCTCTGATTGTAACTTATTCTGTGGTGGCAAAAAAAGAAAAGAGAAGAAGCCAGCGTGCAGCTTTTGTTTTCTTCTACATCAGCTTTGAAGTTTGATGCAGTCACCATATTTAGGAAGGGAACACTTGATTGTATACTGTGTTTATAGACAGCAATCAAAGAATGTCATTTTAGGAGGCTGAAGGTTGTAAAAGCGATCCATTAAGGGTTTCAGCTGCAGTATTGCACAAATTAGCAGCAGAGAGAAACCAAAGGCATGCTGGAAGCGCAGGCGGGGAGTTTTCTCAGCGGTGAAGGAATGCTCAGGGAGGGACTGCTGCAGATGGTAGAGGAAATAGTTCCATTGCCTGGAAGGGAGCTCTAAGGCTCGGAAAACAAACTATCACTTTTAACAAAGGCAAGTTTTATCTCACAACTTTAAAGTAATCAGAAAGAATGTAGAGCTGAACGGTCATTGTTCGCTGCTCCTTTAGCAGAAACTGACCTAGATCTTTTTGTAAATTAAATTTCTTCCAACAAGTTGCGCCTCACTATTACAGTGTTTATTCCTAAATCTTTCTCAGCTTACATCTATTAGCTCACTGTCTGCAGCTCCAGTCTGCTGAGTCGAATGTCGGCAAAGCCTCTTTTTTCTCGCTAGATTGGTTGGACTCAAAAGCACAGCAAACAATAATTAAAAGCATGTGGTATAATAGCAGCTCTTTGGGTTTTATAGAGAATATTCAAACCCAAACTTGTTAAATATTTGACTCTTTCTCTCATAAAAGCAGTTTGGAAGGTTTTATTATAATGTTAGTGGATTTTTCTGTGCAAAGCAGCTCATTTCCAAGTCTACAAAAGTTGGAGTCCTTTGTAGTTGTTCAAACTTCTCTGATATTTTTTTTAGTAAACATCTTGTCCCCTTTTTACTCTGCTCGCATCCTTTCAGATCTGACCAGGAGTGCCAGTTTATCAGAGAAGGAGCTGAAGGAGGCACGTGTGAGAAGTCAGATCATCGCTGCTCAGCTCACCATCCCTTCTAACTCCAGCTCCAAGGGTGTGCAGCTCTTCAACAGGCGTAAGCAGAGAGTTAACGCCTTCACACGTGAAAGCTGTGGACAGGGGTCTGAAGAGGACAAAGCAGAGGACCACCCCTTGTCCAACAAATTGACATGGACAGATAAGAGCAGTGAGGAAAAAGATAAAGACCTGAACCTTAAGAACAACAAGCCGCTTTTCTCCCCACCTATAAGTGTGCGTTCTGTCGGTGATATCCTGCACGAGCCGGATTTTCACAAAGACAACATGGAAAACAGTGTTATCCAAGAGAGACATTTCCTCCCTGTCAAAGAGGAGCAGGAGGAAGAGGAAGAGGGAAGAGATGAGATCCATGGCGAGGTAGAGGAAAACAACAAGCATGAAACTCCTCGGGGAAGAAATAACACTGATCCAGACGTGATGGAACATGCTGAAAGGGAGGCTGAGACAAATGGAGGCCACACAGGGTCAGTTCCTGTTGGAAGACTTTTTAATGGCTGTCACAGCACCTCTGGGTCGGAGAGGGTGTCTTCACCTTCATCCAAGCAGACAACCACCATTACAAACAGAACTGCCAGGCCCTTTCTCTCACCACCCACAGTGCACTCTCCAGAGGCAGCTAGTCCTGTCATGGACATCCCACCTCCTCCGTCTTACTCCACTCCCCCCCTCCCTGTTTCCACTGTGTCTCAACATGTCATGTTCTCACCTCCTCCTCCTCCGTCTTATCCCACACCTCCTCTGCCAGCCTTTACAAACCATCCCCCCCGAGGCTTCTGCTCAAGTCCACCTCCAATGTCTCCTGTCATGTCCCCAACCTCTCCTCCACCATCCCATTTCCCTATTTCTCAGTATCCACCCATGCCCCACTGTGGCCCTCCCACAGCACCAAAGCCCTCCACCTTTGTGCCTCAGCCTGCTGGTGAGAAGAAGCTGATAACATCAATCAAAACAGGAATACTTGAAGAGGGTGCTGCCAAGAGAGCTAGTAGGAAAGCAATGTTCACGTTCAAAGAGAAGCCAGTGGTAGCTCCAAACCCTGAGCTGCTCTCTCTGGTGCAAGGGGTGGATGAAAGGAAGAAACATGGACTGAGATCTGTGCCCGAGCCAACATCAGAAGAGGAGCTTTTGGCTCTTGGTGCAGAGGCGTCTAATTTCCTTGCTAAAGAACAGGACAAGGCAGTGGGAGCAAATGCTCCTGAGTGGGCCTCCTGTCTCAAGAGCTCAAGAACCCGACCAAAGATGGAGCATCGGCCAGAGCAGAATCTCTCCAATGTGTCGGGAAAAGGGGCCGAGCTGTTTGCCAAGCGGCAGTCCAGGATGCAGAAATATGTTCTTGAAAATCAGAATGCAGGAAAAATTCGGTCTCCCTCCCCTACGATGTCTCTGCCACCTTCTTGGATTTACCCATCAAATATGCCTGGAAGGGTGAAAGCCATTGCCAAAAACTCTGACATGGGTGCTCAGCTTTCACAGAATCTAAAGGCTCAACAAACAGTCAAGCAAAAACCTCAGCCCAAAGCTGTTCCGCCAGAACCAGTCCCAGAACCACCTCTTTTGGAAAACGGTTGCTCCAAGATAGAGATGGACCTGTCAAGGCACAGACCTTACCAGATTAACTCCTCTCTCTTCATCCTTAACCCAGTTAAAGACCCATTAAGTACCCTACCCCGAGGGGCACCACAGGCCAAGAACACAATACCCACCCATGCTTACTCCAGACAAACTTCTCTACCTAATGCCCACAACATGCCTCTCAGTCCCAAAGGAGCACCTGGGTATCCACCAGATTCAGCTTCTGGACATCCAAGGATCAGTTCTCCTATGATGGCCTTTTCTCCAGAGCGAGTATCCTCTCCTCGGTCGGGAGCACAGGCCCCGAGGCCCACGTTTTCTGCCAGGAAGGCAGGAATTATGCCACAGGTGTGGAGACCCTCTCATTACCATTTTTAGAAAATGTGTGCATATCAGAGGAACTTATTGTAGAAATGAAGCAGATTTTAATGGCTTTAACATTTAATGCACTTTGTTTCAACATGTGCCTTGTTCTTCCTGTGCCTTTAGTAGTACCAGCTCTTTTAGATTTATGTGGGAAAAGTTGTTACAGTCATGCTTATCATGAAACAATGGATGAATTAGATGAATTACCCACTCAGTCACTTCAGCTACGGCTGAACTGCTCAGGATATTGCACGATTATTTAGGAGTCAATGAGCCCTAAATGACCTGTGAATGCATAGTATAATTGTATTTTTTTTCCTCAGTACCAAAATCCACACACCCATAATTAACCTCAGAAAATTAAAGCTGTGCTGGTGTAATCAAAATAGGTTTATATTCCCAAAGCAGATAGCATATAAGCACTCAAAAACATCAATTTTCCAAACATTTTAAAACATGAAAACAACCCCACGCTGTCTCCACTGGGCACCATAATGATGCTGCTTCACAAAGCACTTTAACAGATGGTCTAGCATCTGCTTTATGATCTGCGATTTGCAATTTAATGACGCTCACTGGCATAAAAGTTGCAGCAAGAGAAGTCTTTTATGTCTTTATGTCTTCAGGGTAATTTACTCTTGCTTTTCAGCATGTTTTTTTTTACCTTATATATATATGGTGTGTGCTTGAATGCTATTGTGTTTCATATCTACAAACTGCATTCAAATTTAAGCCATGACTTTACACACATGTTGTTTCAGCTTAAAGCAGTAATGACTCAAACTGAAGTGTTTCTGACTTTCTTTTCAAACGCCTTGATTCACTGCTCTTTTCTGCCGTTCTACTGTCTCCTTTAACTGATTTTATTTTATGTAAGCGTGAATCTTTCTTTGTTTCATTAAAGCTTGATGCTAACACTACTGTGACTCCTTCCTTTTCCTTGTCTCCTGACTTTACTTGACTTTTCTCAGCCACTCATTTTATCATTTACCTTCTTTTCTTTGTTTTTGTAACTTTCATATATTCTGTCCTGTCACTAAGAATATTCACGTCTCTTTTAAAAGCATGAATATTTCAAAACATGTCCATTTGAGAACTTAAAATGTGACACCTTGAGCACCGAATTACCATATATTTTTTTCTACTGGATGATATTTTACACTTTAACAAGAACAGGAAGCCTCGGCTTGGTCTTGTTGATCTTGAGCAGTTCAGGCATCAAGACAAATGCTATAACCTTTGACCTGAGCCATATTTCTTTCAACAAAGTTCACAACATTTGAAATATGACCACTAGCATTCATCTTACAGGATTATAACTTTCATAGAAATGGATACTTGTTGTTCAGTATTTATCACAACCTGTTCTCTTCAGAGTTTTATCCCAAGCAAAGATAGTTGGTGCTTAATTAGCATGGGCACAAGATGGAATTCAACCCTTGCTTCAGCTGAGTAACTTCATATCCCAGCCAAAGGTTAGCCACCTCAGGAGGACCAGATGACGGTAACTTGAGAGGAACACTAAAGACTGGGCCTAGCTGTGCTAGCATCCAGGCTTATTTATTGAGAGACAAACAGATGTGAACCCATCTGAAGCTCACGTGGAACACAAACACAACCTTAGCTAAAGAAGTCAAAACTTCAGTTCTAATAAAACTTGATGCTACAGTCATTTGGCAGCCACTGTTATCCAAAGCGACTCTCATGTGATAAGTGATCAGTTACCATAGCAATTAACTTAATATGTATCTCTTGTAGACATGATGAGGACATTTGTTTATTTGCTCCAATGGTGTACAAGCTGCATTTTACAATATCTAGTTTTTGCTAATTTTTAATTAAAATTTTATATCATGTTCCAACAGGCATCAAAGGAGGCCTCCCCTGGTGAAAATCTCAGTAAGACACCCACACCAACCAGCACACCCACCCTCACCAGACGTTTCAGCAGCCCGGATGGCCCGGCCAGTGGAGTCTGGACCCCCAGCCTGGCATCAAACCGAGCTTCTGCCACCATTAGTGGCTCCATCCGCTCAGTCACTTCTCCTGTGACTTCACCCAGTAGTACAAGATGTCAGTCACCTATGATTGGTCAGAATATGCAGTGTCCCTCTGTTGCCTCTACTTCTATACCTAGACCTTCCCAAATGACTACAGTCACCTCTCCATGCTCTCCTCCTTGGGGTTCAAGATGCCAATCCCCAATGATCAGCCAGCCCTCCTCTTCTTCCTCCATTCCTGCTTTCACACCACTTGAAATCTCTAAAACTCACTATCCTCTTTCTCCTCCTTGGGGTGCAAGATGCCAGTCTCCAATGGTGAGCCAGAACAAGTCCTCCACCACTGCTTCTTTTTACACAACAAGACCCTCCCTAACATCTACAGCCACTTCCCCATGCTCCCCTCCTTGGGGATCAAGATGCCAGTCCCCAGCAGTGTGCCAGAATATCAAGACTTCCACCATTTCCTCTGGTCCTGCATCTCGACCCTCCCAAATGCCTCCTTGGGGATCAAGATGTCAGTCACCATCAGTAAGCCAGACTAACCAGTCATCCACTTTCTCCACCAATACATCCAGACCATCCCCAACATCTACAGGCACATCCCCTGCTGGTCTGACATGGCGCTCAAATTCTCACTCATCCTTTCCTTCCACTAAACCTCTGTACACATCGTCTGCCATCTCTCCTCCCCTACAACCCAAAGACAGTCGCTGCATGTCACCCATTGTTAATCATCTAGACTCTAAAGCCAACCATCGCCTTCTGGCAAAGAATATTATCAATGCAGCCAAACGTAAAAACAGCCCCTCACCTGGTGCACTGAGTGGTCACAACCTCCCCATTTCACCTGTGGGAAACTCCAACCATGACTGGCACAAACCACCCATCAGCCACTTCCAGTCACCAGCATTGGGTGCACAGTCACCTACATTCACCAGTCCTTCTCCTACTCCAACTCAGAGAATCTGCTCACCCGTAAGGCTCTACAATACCCGCTCTCTGACCGACTCGGATGCCTCTGTTGAGTCTGAAGACTCCGGGCTTCGGTCGCCTGGCCTGCACTCCTATAACACCTGTCCCCGCGGCTGGGGTGGGAGCCTGAGGGTCAAGAGAAGCACCGTCTCCACTGACCTGTGAGCGTTTAACTGTGTGTAAAATAAGAAAAAAAACTGTTTTAGTAGATTTTGTGGCATCATACAGAGAAAGAGTACATGATAAAGTTTCAGAGGCACTACCTTTTGTTTATGTAGATTGTTGATCCCAGATCATGCTAAATGTTGTATCAAAGTAGTTTTAGTACTTCATATGACTCACAGGTTTAGTATGGACTGACAAGAACAAGCTTTTTATAAAACACACTTGCTGTGGCTTGTACGCTTCGGACATACCAAAGAGTGCAAAATAACCAAAGACAATTAAGTTCACTTTAAAATAGTACAATACCTTTTACACATTTACGAAATGCAAACTCTCATAGTGACTGCAACATTCAATAACAGTTAACATTATTAAGATTAATAAATTGTATTTGAAAGAATGTATTTGTTGGTCTGATACAAGTCAATGTGGGAAAAACATTGTAAGGCACATAAAGGGACAAAAAGGCAAAACTGTGCTGAGTTTGAGGCATTTACATTATTTTGTTTAATATCTGATAAAAATAACTATTGTCAGTTTATAAATAACACTGGTGCGAAACACATTTCTGTTAGTTTTAATGATAAAAACACACAGCTCATATTATTATACACAGTAAAGGATATCCCTCACCGTTCTTTTAAAGGGGATATATCATGCTTTTAACATGTACATCCTTCATTTATTGTCTTTATAAAGTAGAACTGCAATGCTTTGGTCTGAATTCCTGCTTATTCTCGCTCCACACACAC
>JBAMHV010000007.1:22850808-22866873 GCA_037177535.1 Pseudomugil gertrudae
GTCATGCCCCGCCCCCCTCCAGGTCACAGGAAGTTCAACTCTACCCTGTTCCGCCATGTTTGTAGCTCGATAGCAGCGATATGGTAATCTCCCCGGCAAAAAAGCATTTTATTGGTAAGCTTACTATAAATGTCATTGTATCATATTCACCAATTTGATTACCTGGAAGTCCACACCTTATTTGGCAGACCCACAGCAAATACAATGACATAGTGGATAAAAAAAATGTATTAGAGAAAATTAAACAGACTGAAAAACATGACCAAAAAGAATATAAATATATATGTGCAGCATCAAGAGGGAATAAATGTACATTTTCTGCATTCCTAAACATGCACAAAAGTGCACAAAAACATGGATTTTAGGAGCTAAAAGTGGATTTTGCATGTTACATCCCCTTTAAATAAGTGTCAGTTAATCAAACTCGCTATGATCACAGTGCAATAAGCATTTTAATGCAGTGTATAGAGGTTGCTCTACAAACTGAAGTTGAATGTAAACTTCACAAACGTTTCAGACAGACAAACAGAATAAAGGGAGTGTTGAAGGGGAAGCGTGCTGTGGAGGTGAAGCAGGGCATTGGATCGCTTTTTCAGACAAGCACTATGACCATGCTTCAAGAGGAGTGTTTGTAAAGTGCTCATTTTGCTGCTTTTAAAGGTGGCCAACAAACACGGCTTTTATATTATTGACATCTCTGATGAGGAAAGATCTGTGTTTTGCAAAAGGCCTATTTGGATGCAGTTTGGCAGCAAAAGTGAACGCCACAAAAGCAGAGAGGTGTGAAATGTTGAATTTCTATGTGGGAAAAAAGGCTAGAAGTATGTTGTGTGTTGTGAAGACCAGAAGAATGCTATGTATTCCCGTTACATATAAAACACTAATGTGTTGTCTGGGAAATTCTCTTTCTTGTATGATTTGCACTTGTCATTCCATTTCTGAGACTAACTTGGCATAGCTAAAAACTTGATTTGCTCTTGTAGATAAATCAAACCGATAAATATCTTGTTTTAATGTCAATCTTACAACTTGTACAGGGCTTAAAAAATGCAACATGTTGACATAAAACTTGCAATGAACTGCAAATGTGCTTCCACGGCTTTCGGTTTCAGCAGCCGACTCTCATGACACCATTCCCACCTTGCCCTGTCTTGCACCAGCACAACAGATCATTCCCGGAGTCGACAGCCAAAAGCATCAGCACATTGCTAAATATTTACTCTGTGTATCTTTTGAGTGACAGGAACTACTGCTACTTGGTGAACTTGCTCCCTCAGCAGGATTAAACCTATCACTGTCATGGATTGATTTCAGTCTGGGTCTTCTCTGGATGAAGTACAGACACCCTCAAACATAGAGATAAATAATTTCATCTTTGGGTTTCCAGCATGCTTTATGCTTCTCTGACTGCATATAAATGATTCCATTCCTGTTTCATCCTATAACTGTATGGTTACTGAATTATCTGATGCAAAATAAACCTTCTATGAGACACCAATTCAGTTATTAAAGTCAGTTTGTCTGTTATTTTATTATGTCCCATCATAACAACAGCCCTTTAATACCCTGCTACAACTAAATAAATAATGTTAGCAATTTTAGAGAATGATCTATATTATTATTATATATATATTATTATAATTATCTATATATTCATTTATCATTTCATCTATTTTTTCCTCTACATTTATTTCTACATGTAGTTTAGTGATGTCAAACTTGTCCTTGCAGCTTGCTGTCCTGTAGATTTCCTTGCTTTAGCACACCTGACCTGATTTAATGGATCTCCTAAAAAAATGTGGTTCCATAAAAGCTGGTCAATTCATTTTAGTCATGTGTGTTGAAACAGGGAAACATGTAAAACCTGCAGGATAACAGTGCTGAAGCTTCACAGCCACGTCCAGATGGACAATTAAGCTGACACTGAAATTAATAGTTTGATTATGAAGTCAAGTGAATCCTGCACAGCGCTGCTGAAAGAATATGGGCTCAAAGCTCCTGGAGGATATTCACTCACGCTACATTTCATGGTTGCTACAGATATACCGTGAAATTATTTTATTCAACAGAAGGAAGTAAATTACAACCATGTGACATACATGCAACAGCTGCTCAGTTAAAAGATTCTTTCCTGAAATCAATATATTAAGTGTTTTAAAAAAAAGAAATAAAAATGACAAATATTAACAATATTACACTGTTTTAATCAGAATTATGTAATAATATAATGTTTACAGCTCAAAAGACATTTTCAGGTGCAGCACTATAAAAAGTAGAACTTTCTGTCATTAGAAAAGTGGTTTTACATCTTTTCCCTCTATTTGATAAAAGAGAACAACAACAAAACACCAGCCGGTAACATTAAGGCGTGCAAATGATCTAATACTATAAACTGAACTACTGAATACTGCTGTGGTTAACATGACCTTACATGTTGCTCACCAATAAATATGCCAACACATTGTTAATTAGTGATGACATGTAACACCAACCACCACATTTGTACACTTGTTTCTTTGGTTTACTCTCTTGTCGTGTGTAAACTTCAGTAGGGTGGCATGTCCCAAACAGCAGCAGCTTGAGGTGGGACATTTATCACAGGCTCATAGACTGCCATCTGTAGGACTTCACACAGAAGTTCAAATTAGACAAAAATGTTCAAATACACAAGCATTTTCACGTTACTTAAGAGTTTATAATATGTTCACTCACTTATCGCTCTTTTCTCTACTGTGAAATTATGAATAATTCATATTATTTTATTGCTTTTTTAAAACAAGGGCAGTGCACGTTATTGAAATATGTACAAATGTGCAAGAAAACTGTTTTTTTCCTTATCTGTTGTTTTTTTTCCCATGATAAAAAGTAAAAACTCATTTAAGAAAGTGTGTTTGCAAGCGTGGGGATTAAATGATTATGAATTTGCTTGACTCACCCCTGTAATTGTCCTAATTCTAAAGAAATAATTATAATATTTAAAATATTTTTTAAGTCCAAAACAGCGTAGAGAGCAAACACCCTTTTTTATGGCATCTTATTTATCACAAGGAGTAAAATATTGGTGAAATATGTCACAGCTGGTATAAATAACCTCTAAGTCTTTAAGCAATAATAATAAATCGCTTAGTTTTTAATTTGGCTTAATTTACTAGCGGAATAACGTCACTGCCACTAAATAATGTCATTAAAAACGTCACAGGGTGTTAAAGCGATTCTTGATGCATCTATAATACATTTATCAGTACGTCACGCGCCGTTTCTGTGCTGAAAAACAGTGGAGCAAGGTTATAAAATAAGTTTATAACTTTGTTGGTAGCTCATGAAAACCAGTGAAAACCTTCTCTGGGACACAAGAGGCCGCTCTTGAGGTGAAAAGGGCGAAAGCCAGCGCCGGGATTTTGTGGTTTGACAACAGGGGCTTGTTTTACAGCACAAAACAAGAAGATGAAGACCCTTCGCAGCGATACAGAAGCAGAGATGCTTTTAGGGATGATGAGATAAAAACACCGCTGTCTGTAACGCGCGCGCTCTGCCGGAAACCGAAGCGAAAAAAGCTGCGCGTTAACGTAAATAACAACCGGACCTCTGATGGATAGTCTGTGCCTTAGTTAAGTGTCCCTGGATTTGTTGTTAGCTGCCGATGCTAACAGTAGAAGTTCAAAGCTAGCTGGCCTAGCAAGCTAATGTAGGCGAGGAAAATATTATTAGATACTTAATGTGTGATTTAACCAGCTACCAACCACCCGGTGACTAAACCAGGGGTTGTTTAGCCAATGGAGATAACGAACATCGACTGTAGTAGTCCGAGAAGTGTAGCTTTAGATAAGCTTCCCAAGTATCAGTCGTAGTAGTTGCCTAGCTTCCCTGAATTTAACCAATATCTTTGGAAGAATGAGTAGAAAACATCACTTTAAAGGAGCCGAAGTCAGCTGCTGCGTGAAATACTTCTTATTTGGATTCAATATCATATTCTGGGTGAGTAAATGTATTCATTTGATCATTTACCTTTGAATTTAAATAGAAAAAAACAGTTCAGATAGCTGCTTGTTGGTGTTGGCGAAGTTTATTTTTTATCCTATTTTATAAATTAGCTACTTCTTACTAAAAAAAAAAGAGTAGATATTCTAGTTTAGACAGTTCTAATTAGTTTATAATAAGCCACTTGCATAACGGATTAGTGTGTGAGGATTTCATTATAACAGTTGCATGATGTAACAAAGTTGTGAGCACTCAAATTAACACACATTTTGCAGCTTGTCCTTGTAAATACATTTGCTAAATACATTTGTAGTTAAAATACCAGGTTTAAAAAGATGACAGAAGTAAGGCAACTAGTAATGGTTTTCCTTTTCAGTGATCCTCTGATATTGTGCTTAAGTTTGTACCATTTTTTTTAGTTAGATAAGTTTATTTGAACATAATTTAAAAAGAAAAAAGAATAGGTAAAACATAATAACATAATACCATTGAGCTCATTGTGAGAAATGGTGATTCTCCTCTGTAATGTTAGGCCATTGGTAAGACCCCCCTCTCCATCTTTATGTGAAAAGTTTCTCTGTTCAGCCTCCCTCATCCCTCCCTCCACAGCGCCTGCGTGGCCCCTGTGCGGCTGCTGTAGTACAATGTCTGTGAGTGAAGGAATGGCGTGTCTGTCTGACCCAGAGGGTCTTCCCACACACAGCTGGAAGGAAAAGGCCACACGGCCTGAATCACCGCCCAGCCCTCCTCTTCTCAAGCATCTCTTTCACACCCTCTATGCCAATAGGCCTCGCACTTTGCGGGACAGCATTGTTTCTTTACGCTTGTACACCCACAAGTACACACAGGGAGATGGGGAGAACAATGACTCCTGTTAGGGGGGCTCCGGGCGTTGTGGGGGAGTGTTTCTTCCATTATGGATCAGTTCTATAGGGAGGGTGATGGTACATCTTAAAGGGTTTAATGTTGAAGTGTGTGCCTGGTGTTTGCAGTTGCCACCTAGCTTTGATTTAGTTTGGGTAAAACGTTTGTCACATTGGCATCTGGTAGAGAGAGAAGAGATGGAAACAAGAAGGATCAAACAAAAAGAACAAACTGAATTTAATTGTCAAGGAAAGTGGTAGAAAACTTCAAAGCCCATGCAGGACTGAAATACCGATGCCCATTTGCTAGTTCCTCTTTGATTCTTGCACTTTGCAATCTGCACTTTAGATTTTCTGTGCTTCTGTTTCAAAGTTTCACGTTTAAGACAGTTCTGCAGTTGTTTGCTTAGTGTGCTATGAAATGGGAATTTCTTGTTATTTTTAATGAATCAGCCACGGTGCACGCTCAGAACAGCCACTGAGATATCCAGTTGCTTGTATTTGATGTGACTCATTAAGTGAAATTCAGTTGTAAAGTGATGCAGTGTCCAAGATGAAGTTGTGACGTATGGTTTCATCAGCCTCAGGAAGCTGCTGGCGGCTTCAGGAAAGAACACAAGGGCTACGACAACACGCCAGAGCCCGTGTTTTTAAGATCAGAAAGGTACATAGTGCTGGATTAGTTACTGTTTTTAGGTTACAATATTGTTAATTTAGATGTGCAAAATTAATCAATCTTAATATTTTTGTTAAATCATTAAAGTAATGATTATTCTTATTAATAATTTAATAATGTACAATTTTAGACTATTCTTTTTGACTCAATAATTGAGTTAAGATTGATATTTAAAACATTGCAATTATTAAATCACAAAGAAAAACAATTAATTTAATAAAAACATAAAATTCTAACATCAAATTAACATTTTCCATTATTCTCTTCAGATAAACAGGGTGCACATGTTCCCTTATCGCTATCGTTTGTCACCTCCTACACCTCTTTGCCTACAAAATGAGCAATTGCACCACGTGTTGTATCTGTTATTATATAAAACCGGCACATGGATACGAATTATGTAAAATATTCTCCTAAAAACATGGGATTAAACAGAGACATCTTAAAATGTGTCTATTAAACATAGTGTTTTGTAACTCTGTTGGATTGAGTGCAGGAAATGTTGAGTCATAGGATTGTAGTGTTGTGTCTGACTCATGTTTTAAAGCCAAGCTAACAGTAGTGTGCCTGTGCTTAGTTTGATACTATGAAACAGGTTTCAGCTCGCTGACTGCTCCTCTTTGCAACAATATGAAGATGTTCTCTTCTTCTGTCTTCGTCTGACCAGACAGGCTAGTGCATTGCTGAATTGGATAGAGATGGGGTTTATTCTCCTCAAATCAGCCCATTCCTCTTCCCCGTACTGATCTCGTCAGGCTTGACAGCAGTGCTTAAATTGAGACCAAATGTTTGTAAGGCCATAAATACTGTGAAAGAAAAGCTAAGGTAAACCCCAGTGCTTCTTTTCTGTGTGAAATCCTCCAGTTTCTGAGCCTGCTGTAGAACAACACCCCTTCTCTCATCCCCAGAATAGACACATTCCTCGCATCCATTTAATTAATCACATTTTCTGCCTCAGCTGCTGAAATGTGTGGAAGCCCCGCTTGCTGTAATTAAGCGCTTGTTAAGCTGTAACCAAGTTTCTGAATTGGTTGGATGCAGAGTGTTATTAGCCAGCTACAGCTCTGATTTGTCCACATTTGGCTCCGTAGTGCTGAAGTGAAGCACATTGAATAATAGCATCACAAGTGAAAAGCTGTTAAGGAACGTTTGAATGCTGTCATTTACAGACAGCATTCATACTCGCAGCATTTAAGACACATTTAGAGCTAGTTTAAAACTCCTGGTATTGATGTGTGTTTAGTGATCCGATATAAAGTGAAGAGCTGATAATCCACAGGCGATAATCCACTTATTCCCATTGAGCTATCTTCACCCTGCCATTGTTTGTGTCTGACATTTGTTTCATTTGTGGTCACAGTCTTCTAACAGTAAATACAATAGCTACGTTTGATCTGATCGATTCTATGGTTAAAGGATTTAATAAGATCGTAACGTTTCAACATGCACATTAATGACACAGAATCAGCACAAGGGAGATTTTATAGAACTTGATCACATATTTGTGTGAATAACTTATTGCGGTGTTGTAGAAAAAAACTGTCTCCGCTGCTGTCCCATTCTGTTTTATTCTGAAACTCCTCACATCGTCTTCACAGAAACATGCACAGAAACAGCCAGAATCAGTTGCAATCCAGTCGAAGCCAGACGGATAGTCTGAGGTGTTTCCGTCATGCGTTTGTATTCCAACCGGATGTTCGATTGGATCAAACGCGCCTCATCAAAAGCAGCAAATGTTTCCCGACGGTGTAGCATCTCTAGCTGCAGGTGATGAGTTCCCTTTATTTAGCCTGTGAACCAAAAGTGTGAGGTCAAATGGAGTGTTTTAACATAACGTGCAATGCGAAAGGAGAGGATGTGTATACATATATAAACACACCCTGAGGGTAAATTTCAGACTTTACTGTGATCAGAGCAGTTTTTACTCTGATGTAGTTGCAGCTGTTTATTA
The DNA here is from genome assembly GCA_037177535.1 of Pseudomugil gertrudae. NCBI lineage: Eukaryota > Metazoa > Chordata > Actinopteri > Atheriniformes > Pseudomugilidae > Pseudomugil > Pseudomugil gertrudae. The sequence continues at coordinate 22,858,277 of JBAMHV010000007.1, forward strand.
ATCGTGTGTCGAGCAGCACGTGGAATCAAATGTAAAGAGGCATAGTCTACTTTTTCTGCTCTAACTTTTGTCCTTATCCTCAATATCTCAGCCTCACAGCGGTGCGTGTTAACAGATTTAACAGGACACACTTGCCTCTCTATAATAGTCCCAACCTTGACTGTGAAGCCCTTTGTAGTCCCATTAGTTACGGACCTTAATCTTAGTTGGAGCTCCTGCTGTGGTGACACGGTGTAGTACTGTTAAATACTGACATCCTACTAAGATATTTCTGTTGATATCCCAGAGAAAGATCTTGTTCACAGAGATTGACCCATTAGATTTTTCCTAGAGCAAGTTCACTCTCTCTGGCATTGTACGCGTGCATGTCCAGATAGAACAGGACTTTATTTGTCTACACGCTAGTTGAGGTTAATGGGATCATCTGGCTTAGGGATACATCCTCTCCAGTGTTGATAATCTCTGTCCACGTGGAGAGAGTAGGATGGATATCTTCCTGTACCTGCTGGAGAGGGAATAAAAAAAACTCCCTTGTTTGCAGCTGCAAAGCTGTTCCGTTTCACATTTTATTTTCTTAGTAATTTGATAAAAAGAGTAGAGTGGTGACAGCACATGGATTTGAAGAATCCAAAGCTGCTTAATAGAGCATCTGAATGCTAAATAAGCAAGCAATGTGTTTTCTGTTATGTTTTTCCTTTTTAAATCAGAAGCAGCACATTTCAGAGAATGGTTTTTTTATGTTATATTTCACTTGTTCCTGCTTGGAAGATTAAAAAATAAAGCAATGCTTTAAATGGTCACTGTTTTTTTTACTTTTTGCTGCCCTGTAAAAAAACATACAGATGCTAATGAGAATTTACCAAAATGACTATGAGAGTTGAGTACATGGGCTTCATTTTTGCAGACTGACCTCAATTTGACCCTTTTAGCCCACATTACATTGGGGGGAAAGTTCACATTACATTGGGGGGAAAGTTCACATTACATTGGGGCAAAAGTTAAATACAAAGGAAGTAAGAAGTGCACTGTACAAAGGCAGGTCTAGATTAGTTTCACTGTGCCCACTCAGTGAAATACATGCCATGAGGGAAGCTTGATGCAGAGATGAGATTAAACAGCAGTGAGTGAACCTGAACATGTAATGTTGGTCATGAAGCTGTAAAAAATGGATAAAAAAAACAAACAGTTTCTTTTCATGCTGTGTTTGAGGTGTACTTGTGATTAATCACTGACTGACACCACTAATCTGAAATCAAAAAGGTGGGTCAGAGTGATTGACATAGAGGAGGATACGTCTTTACTTTGTTGTGCTACTTGCTGGTGCTTTCAAGATTGTAAACCTGTGGCAGAGAAAAATATAGCTTGACCTGTATGGAAGTGCTCTTTGCCTGGAAATAACAACACTTCACATAGCAAAAGGACCAATTTTATGTGTGACTATTGGTTTTAAAAGCACCGTAGTGACAGGGCAGTTTTCTTTCTGCTATGTTTGAAAGTTGTCAGATGAGAAGATGGGCTGTTGGAGGGACAGGAAACGAGATGGGGATACTGGTTGAAGGCAGGCTGCTACTACTGACATGATCCCTCTCTGTGTTTGGCTAATTATAACAGTCTAATGTTTTATCAGCTGTAGCAATAGTAGATATTGATTGTAGTTAGGGAAATATCAGCAGTTGTGTGCTAGGTACAACTCATCACAGTTAAATTCAATCTTATTGGGTTTCCTTTTAAAGACCGGATAGTTGGGATTAGAGTGGAGGAATCTTGTGAAGAAATGTGGGCTTTTATTAATCATCTCTAAAAACAGTATATTAATGGCACTGTACTTGGTATGAGTCTCAATCTGGTGAGTGAAATTAAAAAGCAGGACTAGATGAACCGCCGCAGACGGAGAGCATTAAATCCTGCCCAAATGAGCAGAAGCACATTTTTCTAATTTTAGCATTTTGATTCTGGCTCTTAGCTGAGTATTCAGATTCAAGTTCCCACATTTCTGGAAGGCTTCCTTGTGATATCTTGCTGGTATTTTCAGCATTAATGGCCATCTAACCATGTCCGACCAGTTTCTGTGATCCTGCATTGCTGCATTTGGAAAAATGTGGATGTTCCCTTCAGGTTTTCACACAGACAGGTGTTTGTTGGCTTCATTCTTGGAAAACAGCTCTTGAATTTGAACGCAGCAGCATTCACACATCACTGCCAAAAGTCTGATTTTGTTATATAACAGATATGGGTGGTGCAGTACAGATTCCCAGACATCATTTTAGGGTTTCTTTAGAAAGTCTGTTACCTCTGAGGTGAGATTGAAGAGACTGAATGACAGAAAAGTAATGCAAACGTAGAGATTTGTAAAATACCTTTGGTGTGTTATAAGCTGGATCGTGATAGATGCATCGGTTATGTAACAGCACGACATCATGGTGCAAAACCTTTCTTGAATTATAATGAAGAATATGTCCCAGAAACAGAAGATGAGGATGGCGAGCATCCAGTCGTTTGTGTTTTCTTCTTGGCAAGTGGCTGTAAACAACCAAAAAACTCACAGGATGTGGGAACCTGCTACTGTTTGTTCTTATTGTCGAGTTTAATGTGAAGTGAATTTAACCAGGCTAAAGATTCCCGTGATCCACGTATTAGTGACGCCAAAGGAAGGGCTCCAGAAAAGTAGGATGGGTTGGAAATTCTTGCATCATTCACAGTGTTTACATGTGAAGAAAACAAACAAAAAATAAAACAACAAAACACCCATTAGGTTGGCTGAATTGTGAAAAATAATGTAATTGCAATTTTTCTGATAAATACTTCCATTTTGCTCATGGTTTATATAAATGTGTATTTATACTACACAATGAAGGATTACCACAAGAAGAGATAAACATTTAACAAAATGTGATATTAATATATGAACATAATTTACCAAGTGCAAAATACAACATGTGGCCACAACATTTAGCATTTTCTTTTGCTATCCTTATCCCGTGTAGACCCTGTGCAATGTTTACAGACACTGGGAAAGTCAGCGACATGCACGCACATCCGTAGTGCAGAAAGGTTTTTACACCTGTGTTTACACAATGTGAAAGTCTAATTCTGTTGTTAAAAACAGCTATAAAGCCTTTCACCCGCTGACTGTGCTGTAAAAGAAGCTAGCACTCAGGTATGCACCTACCTGACCCGTATTCGTTACAGGATTGTTTTACGGACATGGAAGACTAGCCTAGCTTGCAGCGGCCTGACATTTACATGTACCTAAGTCTACATATCACTGGAAGCTGTAAATGTTGTGCTTTGTGGGCATATCTGTTGAGGCGAAAACTATCCAAGAAGGGCTGTAGGTATTATCGCTCACATGTATGTCACTTTATTATATGTTTAGCTATATTTACTTAAGCAGTTACAGTTATTTCACCTTCATATCCACATATTACGACAAGACCTATTAGTCATAGATCTACCTAAATATCCATCTGAAATAAAATAAACACTGCATAGTCTGGATTTGTACATCCAGAAGATGGCATTTTAAGTTTAATAACTTCCTCAAAGTCACGAGTGGTTCTGTATACATTACTGTTTGTCAAGCTGTCAAACAAAGCTGTTTTGCACCGAGAATACACACATCAGTCACAAAGGGTCTGAGGCAGGCCCATTGCTGGAACCTGGGCTTATCTGTTGCTCATCAGCAAACATCTTCCAGCGTTGGAGATGACACAGAAGACTTCATTACTTTGTAGAATGATTCACATTATTTGAGATTACAAGTATAAAAGACAAAAGCAGTCAGAATAAATTGTATATTGTGCTGGGGTGGTAATAACTGTCTGTCAGTTGCAGCTAAGCCCGGCAGTACCGGTGATTTCACTACATGCTACGAATGAAATAAAAGTGCTTCTTCTTGAGGAGGAAGTTTCTTTTTTGAGTATTTTAAAATACTTTAAAAAACATACTATTTTATAAATAATTTATACCACTGGACTTTTTAAAGTGGTATATGTGGTGCTGCATCTGTGAACAGTTCCCACCAAGTCCCGTTTTCATAAGAGATGGCCACTGAAACATGATTCCTCTGATGTGGGTTGTCTCTTAGGTGAAGCTTGTGGGCTGCTGCTGGCATGTGCACCTTGCAGGAAAAAGCAGTTTTCCCACTGTGCAGCAAGACTCTGCTTGATGTGTTGGGGTGTGCTTTCACCTTTGGTAGAAATAACCTTGTATTAAATCTAGCACCATGTCCTTACTTGTTTCTATAGTCTTAGGTTCAGGAACTGAACCAGTGTCAATTAAACGATGACGCAAGGACATTTTTGAGAATGGGAGCTTCCTTAAAAGCTGCCATCGCTTGTTTCATCACTGCTGAAAGGTTACAATTACTACATCACACATAATCTGAAGCATAAAATACAATGTAGTGTGATAATGTAACTAAAATGTATTTGTACATTTGGCTCAGGAGGTTAAGCAGTCTGGTCAGAATAGAAGGTTGAGGGTTTAAAGCCCATTTCTTCAGCTTCTGTTGTGTCTTTAGACAAGGCACTTCACTCCTTTTCACAAGTGTCGACAATATATGAATTTGTATGTTTTGGGGGTGGTGAGAAGAGGCTGTTGGCATGTGTGTGTTTTATATATCTCCTTATATATAAGGTGTGTGTAAATAGAAGATGTTCTAGACCTTTGTTTAATATGTGGTGAATGTTTGTTGTGGTCATTGATTACTTCCTCGCCATAACTTCAAATCATAAACATTAATGTAATAGAGAATCTAATCTTTTTAGGACCAAAAAAAGTTTTTATTTAGCAGATTACAGAAGTAAAAATAGCATCTTATCCTGTTTTTTATGTTCATCAGACAGCTCTGACTTTAAAAAACTGAAATGTTTCTATAGGCTTTTTGATAAATTAAGATAAGTATTATTTGTTTATCGGGCTTGTCAGGTAATGTTAATCCAAGGTAAGTGTGTTTAGTATAAACAAAATTAGAGTCCTGAACCCCTTTGCTGAAACATTTACATGTACAAACTATAATCTATCTCATTAATATTGCCAAAACCAATCCAAAGCAGTACCTTTAATTTGAAATATAATGAAATTTGTGAAATTAAATGTTAATACCAAGGAATCCTGGTCCTCGAGAGGTATGATGCATATATGCATATATTTTTTAGACAGAGCTCATCCTAAGAGTTTTCTATGCCTCCCTGTTCCAACACACCACATTGAAATGAATGAATCACTGAGCTGTTGGATCTATTTGATTTGATTCACTTGGCTGGACCAGAGATTCATGGAAACCTGCAGGATTCCAACCCTCAAGGATCTACCCACCTCTGCTCTAGATGATCACATGGGGCTTAAGTCTGTCTCATTGGGCAGTGGATCAGAGGTGCACTGCAACCTTGAAAGATTAGCAATCACAGAGCCAAAAGGAAACAACTCATCATCCCAATTAGAAATGGTTATTTTTAGGTTATGGGAACATTGGGAGGAATTTGATGTACATGAAGTAAAACTCTTACAGGCGCAGGGAAACTGAAAACCAGCAGCTTGGAGCTTATCATTCTCTTACTGTGGGACTGACTGCTTTTATCAGAAGTTAAATCTCAGTGATCAGAAAAAAGGCTAAAGTTACAGTTGCTTTAATGCCTCCAGGATTAATTCATTGAAATCTTACATGAGCGGTGTAATTGCAAGGTTATGATGTAAGATGAGAGCTGTCTTTGTCACATCTTGTAAGCTTCCTTTAATCTACACAGAGCCTGAGGTTAAATGGGGGGGAAGCTCCTGCTCTGTCAGTGTAATCCCTATGCGATGTCCCTCGGCCTATCCTGTCTCTTCCAGGGTGTCACTTTCACACTGAAAGCACCACACCCTCTTCAATATCTGCTTATGTAACCCTTAGGCCAATCCATCCCTGTTGTTGGGCTTTCTGTCACGTTGTTGGGCTTATTTTTGTGGGCTAATGGGTTGCCTTCGGTTAACCCGCTTTATTTGATTTAATCAGCTTCTCAGCAATATAATGCTTTTCAATGGAGCTTTTATATTGCAGACTTCAGCGTTAGTGTGCCTAAATTAAGTTCATTACTGACTTGAATCTCTTATTTTGTGGCAGCTAAGCAGTTTAGTAAACCAACACATGGTAAACCCACAGTAGCAGATATAGATTTAATTGTGAAACTCAGTCTAATGTGTGTAATCCAGAAGATCCTTTGACCATCTCTAGCAGCAAACTGGTGCTTTTGATGCTTTGCTGTATTGAAACAGTAAAACCTGCAGTGCAATGTCTCCTTTCAGTTACTTCCCGAGACATAATGAATCACACTGTCACCAGCAAGTTGTAAGCATTTTAAAGTTTAGTATTTTCTTTAGTCTTCAAAAATATTTTTTCCTAATTATTTCCCTCTTAACAAACATTAGATCCTCCACAACCAGTCAGTTACCTGCCAGTGTTCAGAGGATAGAGTTTATTTGCAAAGTTTGCGTTTGTTTGTCATCTTTTTAAAGCTCTTTGGAAAAGATGATGTCATGGCCTATCCTATAATCACATTTTGAAGACAGCAGCATTGTGTGGAAATGCTTCCAGGGAAAAAGCACTGTAAACCATACCACACCCAAAACAGTCCTGCAACACAAGGATGTTCTGGTCACCCCCTCATTTACATTTGTAGTTTTATTTACTCAGTTTATTTTTGATACGGTGACTTCCCTTTTATTCAGTGCACTTACAGCTTAGTGTTTCACTGCTTTCCATCTCACAGTAGATCCTTGCTATGTGCTTTGTTTTACAGTTACTAGGCGCAGCATTCTTGGGTATAGGCCTGTGGGCATGGGCGGAGAAGGTATGTATAAACACACACACACACACACAAAAGCCCACTGTGGATGTATTGCTTGAATTGCATAACTAAGATTCTTTCAGATATTCCAGATGTGGTAAGCTGGAAATGTCATTTGCTTGTCTGTTTTGATAAAACTTTGGTGGGAAGCAGTTTAAAGTTCTAATACCATTTCAGAGCACTTAAAGCCATTCACCTGATAACGCTCCTGCTACACACGTGTTGTTTGTGTCAGGACATCATGCTGCTGCAGTCCCATGGTGATGTGTAACTTCGTTTTCTTGAGCCAGTGTCTCATAAATGTTGAACATTGTTTTCCTGATGGGTGAAGTGGCGCTTCAAATCAATAAAGGGACAGGCATGTAAGATGACGTAACACACGCTGTATGAAAACCTTTTGCAGGGCGAGTTGGTAAATTTGCCCGGAAGCTGGTCATTGTTTACTGTCCGCACGGTCTGTGAAGGTCAGCTTACCGCCATTTTCCTTTGATTAGCAGTGAATCATTACAACTTTCAAAGCTTCTTCCGATTGAATTAACAGTCAGTTTGTTAATTAATTAGCAAGAAATTGTACCAGTGAGTTCAGTTAATGCTGCACCGGCGTGAAAGCATGTGCTGATTAGTAAGGTCTGGTCATGAACTCTGTGTAAATAGATCTGCACTGGAGTACCTTTGTGGAACAACGTGAATAATTTATAGGGATTAGGCTGAATGATGAATAGCTGCTGCTGGAAAGGCGTAATGGCGAGTTTGGGTCTCAATGACTAAGATGATTAGTTTCAAGCCTAGTGCTTGCTGCCAGACTACATTATTGTTTTAGGGCCTCTTGCTAAAATTTGAATGAAGGCCGTTTATTTTGTACCAATGGCATAAAAACATAAGAATGTCAGTTTGATAGCTTTTTCCTTGCCCACTGCTAATTAACTTAAGCAGTGGGAGATTTCAGATCTCTTGGCTTAAGCTACCAGTGCTTTCCACACAAACAATGAAATATGTTGCAAGCAAATGTCAGCATAACCCCATTTGGCTCCCTTTTAGTGCAAAGCTACGGAGAACTTCTGGAAAAAATAACTTGTTTAAAAACCAAAACAATTTAGTCATATCAACTGAGCCATTTAAGAAATGTCTAATTCTTTCTTTTAATATTCTGTCCAGCATCACAGCAAGCAGAGTGATGTTCTGCCATGTTGAACAGGCAGTCATGGTGAATATGATGGAAATATGGACCTATAAGCCCACCTAGCCTTGATTCTTGCGATTCTGTATTTTAAAGGGGACATATGCAAAATCCACTTTTTTAGACTTAAATCCATGTTTTTGTGCACTTCTAAGTGTTTAGGAATGTACATTTATTCCCTCTTGATGCTGCACATATATCTTTATATGCTTTGTAGTCATATTTTTCAGTCCATTTAATTTGTTAATTTTATATTTCTTTATCTATAACATCACAGTATTTGTTGTGGGTCTGCCAAATAAGGTCGTGGACTTCCTGGTGAATCTGATACGTTGATATTTATAGTAAACTTACCAATAAAATGTTTCTCTGTCGGGAGATTAGCATATTGCTGCTATCAAGCTACAAACATGGCTGAACAGGGTAGAGGTGAACTTCCTGTGACCTGGAGGGGGGCGGGGCATGACATGTTTCGTTCACATTTAAAGAGAGGGCACCAAAACGAGTCGCTCTGATGGCGCACCTCAGAACAGGGTTATAAGGTGTGTGTGGAGCGATACACACCTCAGAACAGGGTTATAAGGTGTGTGTGG
>JBAMHV010000007.1:22868445-22886318 GCA_037177535.1 Pseudomugil gertrudae
CAGAACAGGGTTATAAGGTGTGTGTGGAGCGAGAATAAGCAGGAATTCAGACCAAAGCATTGCAGTTCTACTTTATAATGACAATAATTTAATGATTTACATGTTAAAAGGAAGGATTTAAACATCATATATCCCCTTTAAATATGGCTAAGTTTTTTTTGGCCCATTTTAAGGCATGATGCGCAGCAGAAGTTATGGAACAGCAGGAAACATGAACTCTGGCTTTGGTATTGAAGGACAGATGTCTTAATTGTGAATACTTTCAGACAGCTCAGAGCTGCGTGTCCTATGATAAAAGGTTTTTTTTTTTATAGAGGTGGTTGAAAATGACTAGAGAGTGAAATTGTGTTAAGCATTAAGTTGATGAAAAATGATGAAGGCATTAGGAGTGTTACTCGATTCACTCAGGAGCACACTAGATGTAGAAGAATACATAAATGTTTCTTGAACATGACAAACCCATCTGGTGCTTTTCTGTGATATTAGTTCTGTTGTCTCTGTTTCTCTTTGATAAAAGCTCTTCTACTGTGCCGTCTACTCTTTGTCTCTTGCCAAAGGATTAATAGATTTAGTATGTATTAGAATAGAGTTTTGACCACTTTCATGTCTGCCTTCCTGTCTCGCAGGGCGTGCTGTCCAATCTGTCATCCATCACAGATCTCGGGGGCTTCGACCCTGTGTGGCTCTTCATCGTGGTAGGAGGGGTCATGTTTATCCTGGGCTTTGCTGGGTGCATTGGAGCCCTCAGAGAAAACACCTTCCTGCTTAAATTTGTAAGTCCACTCCCAGCTTTTGAAGCACAGGCTTTTTTTTACCACTTGACACCCTGTAGGATGTGCAGTTCACACCAGTGCCGAGGCTGTCGGTGTAGCAGGTGTCACTTCGTCTCACCAGAGCCAAATGCTGCTTTGGTCACGTGGCTTGAAGTGTTACATCATTTGAATCATGCCCTGTGAAATTGAGTGCTGATCAGAAACACATGCCTCATTTTCCATGCAAGCACTTTGTCAAAATTTACTCAACAAAACCTTTGTGCTTTTGATCTATGGAAGCAGAGAAGGTTTCTAAACCCAAAAACATGTGACTGACGGAGACAAATCTGCCTTGTTGTTGGCTGCAACTCTGAGTAGCTATCAACTCGAGCAGATGTCCATTAGCAGCAATAAATCAGGCGTCAGACTAAGGAGCTAATGTGGCTTTTCTGCATTTATCATCAGCCTCGTCTCCTGCGTTTACTGTAAATGGATAATGTAACGGTACCTGTGGGACTGCGGTTTTTCGTGCTACACTCTCACTTATCAGATCAGGGCTGGCCCTAGAACAAGACTTGAGCTGAGACATTACATCAAAGTTTTCCTGTTAATTCTTTTAAAAACACAAGCAGACAAAGTTAAGCTTGTTTGTTTTTGTTTGTTTTGGGTAGGATGCAGATTTTGAAGTCTTATGTTTCTGCTTGTTTCTGTTTTAATGTGTTTACACTTGCGTTTTTCTCCCCAGTTTTCTGTATTCCTGGGTTTGATCTTCTTCATGGAGCTGACCACTGGGATCCTTGCCTTTGTCTTCAAAGACTGGATCAAAGACCAGCTTAATAAATTCATCAACAATAATGTCAAGGCATACCGCGATGACATCGACCTGCAGAATGTCATCGACTTTGCCCAGGAATATGTGAGTTAAAACACACACAGAATCGCATCTACTCTCTTAAACATTTCACAGTCTTTTAGAACGACTTGATGTCGTGAAACTTTGTCCTGTATAAATCTCTTAGCAACGTAATTGTGAGTCATCCTAGTTGTTAGCTGCGAGCAGACCTCCACTGCAGTTGTGAAACAAATCTCGTGATTAATGTGATTGTGTTTCCTTTAAATGATTATCCAATTATATTCATGAGACAGTTTAGATAATTGGCTCCTGTGTGTAAAGCGTGGGCTCTGTCATGATGTACTACAAAGCAGATTAGATCTGCAGTCCCCACCCGCCACAGTAAGCTGGTTATCCACCCAAGCTGACCTGAGTCAGACGCTAAAGAGCTCAGATGGCCCAGATCAGAAGATGTAATTCTGTCTGTTAGCTGGGCTCGACTGTATAATCAGGGCTTTTTTTCTGTTTCAGTGGTCATGCTGCGGAGCTCATGGTCCCGACGACTGGAACCTGAACATCTACTTCAACTGCACTGACAAGAATCCTAGTAGGGAGCGCTGTGGAGTGCCATTCTCCTGTTGTGTCAAAGACCCTGCAGTGAGTCACTCCTTAACACAATGAATACTTCTCTTTCTATCTGAATAAATGGGCTCAGCGGCATGCAATGAATGTCAGCATTTTAGTATAATAAGAGCGTTCATAAAAAAATGCATTAGGTGCTTTCAACATCTCTGAGCAGGAATCACCTCAACATGAAGCATAAATCTGTGCGGCTGTTCCTTTTTATTCCTTCACTTTACTGTGTACGTGTTTAAGCTAAAGGAGTCTTCTTTATTTTGCAGTCTGTTGCTTGAAACTAACATAAAAATGTATGTTTTATGTGTTGCAGGAGGATGTCATCAACACGCAGTGTGGCTATGATGTTCGGCTTAAAGTGGTTCGTATAGTCATTAAACTGATCTCTAGTCTATTTTTTTCTTCAATGCCAGCTTTCCTTTTTTTTTTTCAAACACAGAAAAGAAGCAAATAAATAAATGAGTTGTGCATAAGTAATATGTTATTGGTTGAAGTGACACCAGGCTCCTGATTAGGGGTGGGAATCTCCAGGAAGTTCATGATTTCATTGTATTACAATCCCGATGGCCGGGTTCCATTATAAAATGATCGATGCATGTTTTCCCGTGTTTGATGGCATGATTACAACCACTTTCCAACTGGAAACGTAACATGGTTTCTTGTATTTGTCGTGACGAGCAAACAAGAGGAACCTCTTTGGTCTTTTGGGTAATTAATTGGTTTTCTGGGTCTGACTGCGAGTCATTTCTCTACCGACCTACATGTGCAGAGGTTGTGTTTAACCACAATGCCACCAGCCACACAAAAACCTCGCATGCTTCTTTGTTCTACATCAGTTTGTTTAAGCATTCACACCTCTCTATATAAACGGAACTTTTCAAGCTAACAAAGCCCCATATAGAAGCTGAATGACTCCCACATGCCAGCTAATAATGCAGAAGCCACATGGTTCATAATGTCTATGCGTAATGTGTCACACATACCGGACATGTTTCAACGGTAACCCACATCTTCAACAGAATTATAAAGAAAGAAGGGTTACCATCAAATGATAGGTGTGTGTGATGTCTGATACAAAACGAACCAAAAGCAATGCAGAAGCAGCTGTTTGTACTGTGAGCTGTCTTCAGCCAGCACGTTTGATGCTGACTATTCCGCTTAGATCTTTTCTCTTTTTAACCTTTTTAACCTCTTCCTACAATACTGCATTCTTGCATATCTTCACAAAATAGATTTATACATCTATTTCAAATTGTCCACCTTTTTTTCCCGCCTACAGCTGATAGGATTTAGCCCTGAAGTGTAACTGCAGAGCTGTTTGATTACCAAAAGCACTACATAGAGGTTGCTTTGGCTGGGTGACTAATGTAACTATTTGAGTTGTGTTTCAGTCCCGATACATTCATGCAAACTCCACATTTACTTCTAATGTATTCCTCACTTGCATTTAGGGTAAAAGCCTCCTCTAAGTGAATGTAATATCATGCAACAATGTAAGCAACATCTCAGGCTGTTTAGTGGCAAAGAGCTCCATTTGTACATATCTTTATTGCCCCCTACTACAAGTGAATAATAATTGAATTCCAACTCAAAACCAGTCAAACATCTTCAGTTACATGCAGTTCAGTAATTACAGTTATTTTCTTTTTTTCTCCGTCTACAGAATAGCATAAAGCTTCAAACAGCAGACACAGAGAGCCTACAGGGTTAAGTGGCAGACACGCTATCCCGCATGCTTCTTGCCTTAATAACAGATTGTTCTTCTTACAGTGATAATTAGACTCCAGTTATAGCCTAGAGAGCAGCCTTACTACACTCTGTAATTGGCTACTCGGTGGGTTATGCCAGTCCTTTGCCTTTTTCCACTGTGTGTGGGTGTGGTGGTTACATTTCACTGCACTGCAGTCAGAAAGATTGCTGTTGCTAGGCGAGCTGCAACACAGTGAATCACCTGCCACAGAGTTGCTATGAATTAATTTTCTCTTTGCTCTTGTGCTCATGCCTGACCAGTGAATCTATCAGGGATGTGCAGAAAGTTCCTGTTCAGGGAAGTGCGTGGTGGGAAAGCAGCTCATAACAAAGCCAGAAAGAGCTAAAATGGCTTTAGAGGAAGTTCACAGCTTGAACATCATGGTGTGTTTCCTGCTTTTTTATTGGCTGCTGAGACTTTTTTTTAGTTGAAAGCTAGTTTTCAGGTTTTCAAGAGAACAAAGAATTTGCCTGGCTGAGTTGAAGAGTAACAAAGAAAGCATTGTGTGGAGGCGCCCATTCTTTTTTTGGTGTCACTGCAGTGGTAAATTACACCTTTTGTACCCCTCTCTGTGTGTGTACATCATCAACTGTGACGACACAAACGACCATCTGTCAGGTAACAGGAAACGTCTCTGCCTGTTTGTTCAGTCCAGACAGGATCAGCAGTGAATCTACTGCCTTCATATTCCCCATAGGTTCCACACACTCATGAGTTCAGATGTTTTAATGTGATTCGGCTGTCATGAAGTTTTATGTTTCACAGTGACGAGGTCTGTAGATAAAAAGCTGTGGTATTGTTGCCCGGCGTTGGTCATGGGTCAGAGTTTTGATGTTTGCTTCAGTGGCCAAAGTCTACTGTTGGTTGGTTAGAAAAATATGTTTTATTTTATTTTAACACACTTTTATCTTTATTTGTTTTGTAAAGGAGCTGGACTGGCAAAAATATATCTACACCAAGGGCTGCGTGGGACAGTTTGAGAAGTGGCTTCAGGATAACCTGATTATTGTAGCCGGGATCTTTGTTGGTATTGCACTTTTACAGGTAATGTTTGCTTCTTTGGAATTGACTTTCCCTGGAATATGTGCTTAGGGAAACATGTTAACTTAATACTGAGAGGAAATGTGTTGTCCTGATTTTGTTTTACCAACACCACCTAGTGGTGAAAGGATGCAACTACAAGCTGAAACTCTGCAGTACATGTGTTTATGTTGCTCCGGAGACATTTCTGCTGGACTTAACCAACCTTTCATGTTGCTCCTGGTTTTTTTCCAGATTTTTGGAATCTGCCTTGCTCAAAACCTGGTGAGTGATGTGAAAGCTGTCAAAGCCAACTGGTGACATGAGGCGTGAAGTGGGGTGAAGCCCCACCATCTGACCCAGTCAGGTCAACACAGCACACAATCCGGTCCAGCTGAGGTCGGAGAGCCGGTAACTGCACTTTGTCTCGCTGACAGTTTACTCTCCTGCTCTTCATCAACACTTGAAAGGGGAAGGAAAATATTCCACGCTAACCAAACAGCTGGGATTTTAATCCAAATATATAAGAACAGTTCTGCCTACTTTTGGAGGTTTTTTTTCCTTTATTTTTTATATTTACTCTGATTTGAAACGTTGGATAAAATGGCGCACAGCTGCTCCTGTCAGCTGGGCCGTTGGACGCCATGGATGGAAGAAAGAAATGAAAACAAACAAACAAATAAAAAGCAAAGAAAGAGTGACAGGAAATTTCCTTTTATAGGTCAAGCATGACAGAGCCTGTTTTTAAAATATGTTTATCCCCACATCCTGCTCCAGAGGATGGTGGCGGGCTGGCTGGCTGGCCAGCTAACGAACACATGGATTCCTCCACATTTCTTTTCCTCCATGGCGATCTGTTATGGTGACTGAAGAAACAAAGACACAACTGAATACTGGTTGGTCATATCTGCAACTTAAACACGTTTCAGGAGATTTACTTTCTGAGTGTTCAAATGTATAAAGTGCCATTAATTTCTTCTTAACATGAAATGTCTGCACCATTTCCCTACAGTACCTCAGGGCCTGGCTGAAAATATATGCTTCCTGCCACCAATTAAGAGCATATCTATGTTTCCATCCATATCTGTTGCATATAGACCTCCCTAATACAGAAGAACAGTGACAGTTCTGAAAAGTCACCCCATTTGCCCCCATAGTGATTGTATTAGCTGTTTATTTGCGGATGGATGCTTCTGTGTGTCTCATGAATTGGTCTGTTGTGGTTAGGATTGCAGGTCAGTGCCCTACAGGGAAAAGGTTCAGCAGTAGAGATTGTTGTTTATCTTGTAGCATCCCTCAGGCACATGGGATTGCTGGTTTGGGGCCTTTTTTTCATGACTTATGTTGCTGCCTCTGTCTTACAGGTTTCTCTTCTGCATAAGAATATATGTCTGTTGTTTAGAGATGTCCTGTATTTGTGTTTCATTTAGTGTCCTTATATAAATTCATATATTCTCAGCTCAATACTCAGCTGTTTTTTCTTATCTTTTAACCCATCAATCAGCTGCAGAGTGGCTTCTGATTGTTGTTAGCAGCTCTAATGAAGACCAAATACTCTCTGCTGGCAACTAACTGTCAAGGTTTTGTCTGGGGGGCAAATTCTGAATTTATTAGGAATGCCAACAATAACAAATAATATTAGCCAGAATGAGAATTTAGCATCCCTCTGAGTTGGGAGTGCCAGTAGAGCTAAGAAATCAAACAAAGATTTAAAAATACAGCATAGTTTTATTTGTCTTTTATTTTAAATTCAGTGTTGTGTCTGTTATTTTATTGGATTATAAATAGAGTAGGAGATACATGCTGTTCCCCTTTTATACTAGCAACAGATTCAGTGAAACATGAATGCTGCTTTAACTTCTAGCTGTGTGCAGTAACCACGCTGACAAGAGGTTACACATGATGGGAGTCTGAAAGAAATCTCTTGTTTTTTATTCTTTGCAGGCTAAGATGTTCTGGTTATTCTGAAGTTTACATATTGTATTCAGCTTTTGTATTTTCTCCTTTTTTAAAAATACTTTGCTCTCGTAAGATGCATTGAATTGGGGTTCATTTGATAATTGTAAACATTACTCAGCATTTAACTTATTCTTTTAGAAACAGGATTTTAGAGAGACCACATGTAGGTCTGCATATACCGTTATGCACATGCACAAACATACTTTTAATGCAATGCACACAAGCTGAAGGATGAGAGGTATTCATAATGAACAATACAGCAAAACTTATCCTGCTCCACCGAGTCGGTCTAGAATATATACGAGTGCATTCAGCTCTACCTTATGATCATCCGCTGTGCGAGCATGTCACATGTTGCTTTCGCCCACATGCCCCATCTTCAAAAAGCAACCCGATCAGAGTGCATCTGTTTCACGGCGTGCCATACTGATGTATTTTTAAACAGTGGAGAGAAACACTGGGGAGAAATAAAAAAAAAACTACAACAAGCATTTGATTCAGGTGTCGTGAGTCGTCATGCGAGGCATCGCCACCGGAGTGCAGTGTGTCTGTGCCAGTCATAGCATCTTAATGACTTCTGGCTTTAAATGCGTGTGCACTGAAAAGAAGCACATTTTTTCCCCAGCAGTAATTAGGGAGGAAGGTAATAAAAACCAAACAGAAATGGGATTATTGGCAGGATAAAACACGTAGCTGTCACATTCAGCTGATGTGACCTTCTATTTTCTTTTACTTCATCCTTAAAGTCGAAATGTGTGTGGGCTTGTTTTATTTTTAACCAAGTGTTGCAAATGAGCGCGTTCCACTTCTGCTCTGGAAAATCTGGATGAAACCAGCTCTTGTTTGATTTTTTTTCTACTTTTCTCACCCGGTGAAGATTTATTTTATGATACGGGGGTTGAAACGGTTAACGTGTGATGAATTAGTGAATCACAAAGATTAACACGTCGTTTTTTTCCCCATCAGTCACTCCTGACAGGAAGTGTTGACTCAGGGTCTTAAGCACACTTTCCTTCATGAGAAGAAAACTTCACCGTTTCTGTCGTACGTGACTGAACGAAGGGCCGCAGCTTACATAGCTGCATCTGTTGCATACAGCAAACTACCCTCCTGCCCTGCTGTTTCTGGATGCACGTGCCAATATTCAGACCTTATTAATAGGGATAATAATGCCATAATGCTTTGCAGGTGCTGCGTAAATATGCAGCCTCTACAGAGGTGACTCACCGGAGTATGTTCCTTTCAACAGCGCGGGGTTGCTCTGCTTTTTGTATTCCTTTAATGTTGTGGAAAACAGGAGAGCTGAGAGAACAATGCTAATTAGGCTTTGTCCTTTGCCATAATGGCCTTGCATCACAAAACACCTTTAATTTCTCTGCTGTCCCTGCGGTGCACTTGCAGCATTCTCCCGGAGGAGCCTTATGCATACCATGAATGTACACATCAGTATAAGCCTGGACCTACTGCTCCACATTCACATTTCACTTCCCTTTATAATGTAATGCACAATACAAATCAAGTGTAGCAATGTGAAGAAACATTTTTCAGTGATGTCGTAGCTGTTATTGTTTTTTTCTGTGCAGATCTGCATTTACATGACACGCATTCACAACTACAAATCACTGTTGTGTGTTTTTTCCTGTCCATTGTTCTCGCTTCGTTAGTGTGAGCGATTCATAAATGCCAAGAAAGTTTCTGAAAGATGTTGTGGATCTTTATATCCTTTATGTATTAAATACAAAGGGGTGTACGCTACACAGCCTTCTTCAGCTTTTAAATGACACGGACACGTCTTACCTCGCAGTGAAGAAACCGCCGTCCACATCTGAGCACAGAGAAACGGCGTAACTGATTAGTTAGCTAGAATTTTAAGAGCAATACCACACTTATTAGTACTGACATTTCCATTCCAGGATGTGACATTTGATGTAGATACAAGCCTGCAGAGGCAGGAATATATATATAAAATCTTAGATTGATGGTTTTACAGATTTGTTTCAGAATATGGACACAGTTTATGATCCTTTAGCCACACAAGAGAACCACTACACATACCCCTCTGTACTGCAGGGCAACAGAAAGGACCTTTCATTGAGCATTAAGATTTGTTTTTAAATGTCTTGCTTGCAGCAGAATAAAAAAGAAAAGAAGTAGTCGTGTCTTTGGTGTGTTCTTTCTTTTACCTTTCTCAAATGAAGTATTCCTGCAAAGAAATGAAAGAGACCTTCATATATTAAAGAACTCATGGTGGTTTTCTCTGGTTTCACCTGAGAAGAGTTGACATTAGTGGAACTGTGTTACTGGTTGGAATTTGCTTTATATTCATTCATTAAACAATAAAAGCTAGTCTAAAAAAAGATGGATGTAAGAAGTAAAAATGTGTTTATCTTCTACCAGCTTTTACAGCACCCTGCAGCTTGCACTGGAAAACCTCGGTATTACTAATCATGCATGTGAAAATCACACCAGTACATTATGTTTAATTCATGTTTTTTAAAAAAAACATTTTGTAAATGGGGTTGCACTTGTTGCTGCAGGTTTCCACTCTTGGATTCTTCCTCTGCTGCACACAAGATAAATACGCAAAGACCGTTTCTATCCGGGGATATGAAGGTTTTCTGTCATTACTTATGCTTCAGTTTGTAATACTGCAATAAGTTAGCCAATAGAGGGAGACAAATAGTGACAGGGAGCAGAGACATCAGTACACTACTGCTGTGACCTCATCTTTAAATCCTCTAAGCCACAGAAATGCTATGCAAAAGCTGCAATATGTTTGTTTGTGTGTGTGTGCGTATTATTCTCCTGCCATTAGTGGCTCTTGGAGAGCAGCTACAATCTATACAAATCCATTCAGCTACCTGCTAGTACTCTTCTGCAACACAAAATTGAGATGAAAGAGAAAAATGAATGTACAAAATGAATTCATACACTTAAGACTATTGATGTTTTCCTCGTTCTGTGCATCTCAGAGGGGGAAACGATGCATCGTTTCCCAGACAACGATTTAAAGACCTGATGGACGTTTGCTTTTGTCTAACAATTCCTGGCCATAAAGAGAAGAGTAGAAAGTGCTAATCTAACCCAACCACCCTTGAAAATGTATTAATCTGATGTAATTGTTTACATGCAGCAAGGGCAGCTACATTCCCACATTCCTCCCATCTGGTTCTCTGATTCTATTTACAGCAGCTGCAGCCACAAACGATATCTGTTCAAAAAAAATATGCCCCCCCCTCCTCATTTTATCTGCACAGGCATCAAAATGTACAGCAGGCACCGCCAGACCGGATCATTTAATATCATTTAGCAGACACAGTTCAGAAACATCACTACAAGATACACATTGCATTTCCTTTTTAAGTGAAGTTTAAAGATTTAATTAGCAGATCATGCCGCACATCTGCAAGGCCATACCAGACCCTCCCTTCATCTTTGAGCACGGACTGTACAGTGCATATGCCCGTCTTATCTTTAATGTAGACATAAATCCACATGCCTCACTTGTGTTTTCTCAGTTACTGATTGAAGACAAATTTGTGTGCAATGTGAAAATAACCATCTCACTTTGGGGTTTTCGATGTTGCATTTAGGCTCTTAGCTGTCAAGTATCATCGCATTGCTTTAAGTATTTTGGTTTATCTTGAATTTGATGCTATAAAATCATGTCAGATATGCAGTTTTCTCCTCAGTTTTGCTCGGAGACATTTCATTGTACAGTATTAAAGAAGTGGGTGCAAGAGCAGCAGCATAATTCTAATATCTAAATACATCTGATGTCCTTTGAGTGTGAGACAAAGATTCCTCTCTCTCAAAAAAAGGAAAGCAGCTGGGATAATAAAGAGATACAGATGTATAGCAGGTCATATTTAAACAAATCCTGAGTCACATGACACCATCTGGCTCCTCTCTCCAGGCAACAGTTGAGGCTTTTGCTGTGTAGAACAAGAAGTATAAACCCGTATTTAACTCTGTTTGAGGGGATGTTATTAGTGTCCTCTGAGCTCAGATTTTATGCATCAAAAATGGCTTCTTAATTAGCTGCAGGCAGATTGGAAGCAAAACATTCCTGCAATTGCTGATATGGCTCATATCTCCTAAAATCAGCTACAGTCATTATCATTCAAGTAACAAAGCTCCAGGACTTTTACCTGCAGCTCTGAGTGCTTCGCTCGGAGATGAGCCTCCTCCTTGCAAGCAAATAAGACCATGACTCATATGTCCACTTGTTTGCAACTGCGTCAGACATATGGCCGAATCCTGAAAAGAACAAAGACTCTGTTTTGTTATGAGTGTCTTTTTTTATGTCTTCTGTAATTTTTAGCCTTTGGTGCTAAATTTCTGATAATCTTTTGTGGGTAAAACACAGCTGTGGAGTGTTGAAGCAGCAGAGGGGATAGTATGACAGCTAAATCTGCAAATATCAGTATGGGGAAAAAGTGAGATGATAGATGAGTAGAAATACATTTTCATTCCACTCTAGTGATCGTGTAAATTGAGAATTTTTGGTGTATGCTCCACCACCTGGAAAGAAAAAGGCATGTCCTTTACACACTGTGGGGGAGGCAGCCTGTCACTAGCAGAGCTAAAGATGCTGTCAGGGTGTGCGGCGCTGTATGAGGCCGGATCTCTGTTCAGTTTGATGATTCGAAACTGCTGTTGAAATCAGATTTTTTAAAATGGTTTTGCATTTTTTATGCTGTTAAAATGCATCAGTCGGTGGCAAATGGACACCCGCAGACCAGCAACACTCACAAATCCAATCAATAAGTAATTAGTAGAGTTTGATGTCGCACTCTGCACAAGTCTGCTAATTAGGTCTGATGTGTGTCAGGTGTGTTGCAGCAGGGAAACTTCTTGCAGCAGGACTGCGGCACTCAGGAGTTGGCCACATTGATCTAATACGTTTCAGTTGTCAGTGTTTTCTCTTCTTGCTGAGTCAGAATTGCTGATGCCTTACATTTCCAAACTGAATCCAAGCTCCGTGGTGGCCCTTTGTTTGAGTAAAGTTGAATAAAACAGCACTTTTTGGAGCTAACCTTTGCTTACTGCAACTCATTGGCTCCAGCAAAGAACTACTATGTGCGCTAGCTTTCTACTGCCACAAGGGGGCAGCACTCAAAATATGGCCAAAGGGGTTACTGTGGCTTTGTCATTAGGTTTTACTCTGACATGGAAAAGTGCTGTTTAACTTTTGTGGTGAAAGTATACATTGTGAAACCAGTTACTTACAGTAACACTGCGAAAGCTCTCAGAACTCTGGTTCGGACTCATTTTGATGACACACAGACACTTGGTTTGCATATTCCTGAAGCTGTTGTTTCCCCGTAGTATCTTAGGATAGAGAAATCAGGCTTAAAGTGCACCAAACTGCAAAATTCTGCCAAAACTTTAAAAGTATAAAAGAGCCACAGATTATAGTTATGATGCGAATGTGCCTGGATAACATTTCTGTCTGCTTCGTTTGTGATATTGTTTTTCGGTGATCATGCATCCACTTGGCTTGAGTTTATCGTCGTCCAACCAGCATTTGATAACAAGTAGCATCAGATCCGAGGGCCGCATTGCTAATATTTTGTATCTACTCTGTGACAGAAGATTGTGTTCAACAGGATTTCTGCCATAAAGTGATGCCAAATGTTTTAGTAAATGTAACAAGTATGTCTAATGGGTTAACAGCAGAGTTGGGTCTATTGCTGCTGGTCCTGAAGAGAGTGAAAACTCCCGAAACCATTGCATCCACCACAGCTTTTTACATATAATTTACTGTCATGCAACTTCTGGTAATGTTGCTTTGGTGTGCATTTGCATATGATGGAACCATAGTTCCTTATAAAACTATGAGGAAAGTATCGATAAACAAGTAGAGCGGAGACTGCAGTGTGTCTGCCTCAGTGCCTGAATCACTGCTCACTTCCTCTTTTGATGGCTATTTGGTTATGTTCATGCATTATAATGAGTAATAGGTTCAGACACAAAGGAAACCTCAAACCAAACGAATCCTTAAAAAGAAATGGAAAATCCACAAGTGATACAGTTTAGTCTTCCTGTGACCACAGAAACAAACAGAGAGAGCTACTGATAAAAATGATGATGACAATAACAATAGAGGGGTTTGAAGGGAAGGATTTGATGTATTTAGTTTGGTCATTAAATAATACACACTTCCAGTCAAAAGTTTGGACACAATTTTTCCTTAAAGCCAATGGAAAACACACCTGACCCAAATCAGTAAGTAATTAGCAGACTTGTGCAGAGTGTGGTGTGAAGCTCTGCAAAAGTCTGCTGATTAGGTCTGATGTGTGCCAGGTGTGTTGCAGCAGGAAAACACACATCACTGGTGTAAATCCTGTAGTCTGATGCAGTTCATAACCCCACACCCCACTCATTCGTCTCCATATTGTCCTAAACTGTGCAAATGATTTGCATCCAGTCTTTAATTGTACCCAATTAAAGAGGACTCTGGGATGTCTGCCACCTCAAATGAGATTTAATTTGCTGCTTCTCTACCTGGGAAAAGTCCAGATAAGTTTAAACATTCACTCTTTTCCTAATAGTGCCTTTGAGAGGACCAGTTACACTGGAATTCAGGTTTCAGTGTGATGAATTAAAGGTTGCGTGATAGTATTGCAGTCCTGTTTCCCAACAAAATAAAAAAGAATCAGAAGATTCAGAACACAAATATGGTTACGCTGCTTTAGCAAGCATAGCATATCTTTCCTGTGGTTCACACGGGAATGACACCCACAAGTCTGGAGCAGCTTTCAGTCCACTGACTGATCTGAACGAGCATCAGTCAGCAAGGAACAATAATGTCACTTAGAAGCAGTGGAAAAAGTCCCTGCGGTTCTCCACGAGGGGAAGGATCATATCAGCCTCCAGATAGTGCTGATAGTCCCCCTGACACAGATGCAACGGGTTTTATTGATGCGTTCCGTTGAGCATGCTATCCTCACCAAACTGTCAAAGGCACCCATTCAGTAGCAGGTGACGTCACATCTGCGTCAGCTAGCTTGGAAAAACAGACATCACATGACAGTACTCAGCTTGTTGCTTTTTCATGTGGTGTGTTAAATGCCCTCTTTCAGAGGAGCTGAGGTGAAGATGGGCACAAGGGAGTTACTCACACATGAGGAAAACTTTAAATATAAATCTTTAAAGGCGGTTGATCCTCATTGTTTTCCCTCCTGTTGGTAATGAAATAAGATGGACCACATCTTATCCTTTCTTTTCTAATTTAAGGGGAGAAAAGAGGAAAAAGTTTGATTTTATCCTTGTTTTTCCTTGTGGGTTTTGAAACCAAGCTCCATATTAGAAAGCAACTACTAGTTTCTACTCAGAGTAGAGACAGATTTCCAATGCTGTCATGATATCTGAGCTTCATGGCGGTTACGGTGTGGTCCAGGCCCGATTGGCTGATCCCATCATTTTAATCATGGACTGGTTGTGGCCCAAGCACAAAACTCACAGCATTGCTATCAATCTGCTGACACTTTGATTTCAGGAATGCCAAGAGGTTAAGAAGAAGGAAAGACCTTCACCAGGCAGCCATTATTCACCAAAGTGGCTCCACTTTAAAGACAGGATGGGTCTTTAAACAGGTAATTGCATGTCACCTTTTTTTTAGTTGGGATATTTATTGATGACCTGTCTCTAAATGCATCTCTATACTGCTACGAAGCTGTTCTACAACAGTGGTACTCAAACACGGCCATGACCTCCAAGATTACATATGATGGTGTGTCCACAACCCGATGACTGAGTGGTTCATCCTGTGATATATAAAATGGGTCATCCTGCAGCCTTCCTGTAAATGTCAGGTTTTTAAAAAACTGTAAGATTCATGAGAAATAAAGAGGCTAAAAGGGTTTTGGTTAATTCATTCAATCATTTTCTATACTGCTTGACCCAATTCAGGGCTCTGGGGGGCTGGAGCCTATCACAGTAATTGCAAGTAATATATAGCTTATATATATATATATATATATATATATATATATGAGAGAGAGAGCTTTTTGGAAAAGTGTACAGTTTTGATATTATTCTACTGAATACATGGATTCTCGTCGGGTATGCCAACCCTCCTCCACCATCCAAAGACGTGAATGTTAGTTTAACCTGCCTCTCTAAGTCAGGAGTGCCCAAGTCCAGTCTTGAAGATCTACCACCCTACAACTTTCAGATAAAACCCTTCTCCAACACACCTGAATCAAATGTTACCAGGCCTCTGTAAAGCTAAATGCCGTGTAGATGAGGGAACTGGGTCATTTGATTCAGATGTGTTGGACACTGGTTGCATGATGGGCTAGTAGGGGACCGGACATGGGCACCCCTGGTCTAAATTATCCCTTGGAGTTAGTATGAGTGTGAGTTGTTTCACACTAACCGCTGGGATAGGCACCAGCACTCCCCCTGACCCCAGACCGGAATGAGTATTAAAAACTGTGATTTCCTGATATGATGCACGCATCAGGGCCCAGCTAACATAGGCGAGATAGATAGCATATCTGGATCAGTCAGCACCCACAAAAACACAACTAAATTCTGCAAAACATACCTGGAACTTGTTACCTGTTCTACCAGAGGTTCATGCATCATCATTAGCTCTTGCTCAGTCCCAAATGGCCACCTAAACACCACCCCTTCAGTACCGAGTTTCCCTCCCAGTAAAGTCCCACAGCTGTGGAGGGGACGTCAATCCCAGCGGAAGGACACATTGGGACAGAACATAGCAGCCAAAGCTAAACGGCCACAAACCATAACTAATCCTCCATCTGTACTTCACGGTTGAGGTTATGAAGCAAAGAATTATTCTTTTATCTTTCTGATGATGAACACAATCACAAAAGTATAAATCCAAGTTATATCATTTGGATTTGACATTTTTTTCTATCATGTGTTTAAATCCTTTATCTACTTCAATCTGCCCATTGAGCGGGTGAGAGGCCTTTATAACCTGCACAGGGGAATCCTGATACAAAGTGTTGATAAATCGAATGAATGACAAAAATAAGCTGCTTCACTTTATGTTTATATATAATTTTGTCTCTGTCTAACTGAGTGTGCAACAAGTGCAGTGTTTTCTTATTCACAGTTCTTCCCGTAGGTCGGTTATCTCCCCCTTATTCTCATCAACGCTCAAATAAAATCGGTGTCCCTGAAGCAGTTAAAGTATTTTTCCACTTCCCTGATAATTATGAATTCAGCAGTGAAAGTAAAAGTGCCTCGTGTTAAGTAAGACATTATCGTTCACATTTCCTGGGTCTTAATCGTGTGAAATTCTGCCATGAACCGATCAGCCAGCTGAAAACAGCTTGAAGCGAAGGTCAAGCAGGACACCTTCCTTACATCATCTAGCAAAGAGTCTAAGTTTTATTAGGCATGAAAGACTGAAACGCGACTTTTACAGCCTTATACTCATTATCACTTTGCTACTTTACACATCATCAAGGCAAACTTGCATAACGTTTGCAGCTGCCAACAAGTCCTCCGTAATCACATTAGTGAGGGAAAGATTCTTCAGTACATCTGTTGTACTCCCACTGCATTAGTTAGTTATCATAAGTCTATTTAATTAGGCTCCTTTGTGGTATTGTGTTGTGTAGGATCAGCCAAAGTTGCGACTTTTTGTGTGTAATTGGAGGACAAATACTGTGGCAGCATGGCTGAAAGGGACGTTTGTTTGGTAGCTGTAAGAACCAGTAATGCGGGATGAAGGAGCATGTGACTCACGGCAAACATTTTCAGGTGAATATATTCACATTTTCTGATGTGGATGACGTGCTTCATTAAGGGTCAGACATCAGATCTTTTGTTTTACACTAGACAGGCCGTCGGTTCCTTTAGTTGTTTATAAATGCATTAATGGTCCTGAGCCTTCTTATTTATCAGACCTCCTTTTTAGTTATGAGTCCTCGCAGGCCCAGAGGTCCTTTGGTACCGGAGGTCCTTTGGTACCAGCCTTTTATGTGTTCCTGAGGTCAGAACAAAGACATACTATTTATCTATTCTACTCTTTCTATTCTGGAATGTGCTGCTAGGTGGCAGCAAACAGTAGTAGCTCTGTATTAACTGTTGTGATTTTTCGTGATTTTTGTAATATAGGAGTCATTTTTTTAAGACATCAGCTTTGGTTTGGGTCGTTCAAGAAGACTTTTCACGCTGATGGAAGTTGTGCTGCACGGGAGTCTCTCTGCATATCTTTTTTTTGCTATTTCATGACTTGTTATTAGAGTCTCCATGGCAATGAGACTTGTTTACCACCGGTATTTACTGATAATGCTCTCCAAAGTCAAGTTTTTCAGTGAAATAACACTTAAAATAGTGCTGCACGGTGGCACAGTTGGTTAGCTCCGTGGCCTCACAGCAAGAAGGTTGCCGGTTCGAGCCTCGGTTGAGGCGGGGATCAAACCGGGAATCTTTCTGTGTGGAGTTTGCATGTTCTCCTTGTGTTAGCGTGGGTTCTCTCCGGTTACTCTTGCTTCCTCCCACAGTCCAAAGACATGAACCTTGGGAAAAGGTTGATTGGAGACTCTAAATTGCCCATAGGAGTGAGTGTGTGTGTGTGTGTGTGTGTGTGCATGGTTGTTTGTCTCTGTGTGTTGACCCTGTGATGGACTGGCAACCTGTCCAGGATTGGCTCCAGCCCCCCTGCGACCCTGTTCAGGGACAAAGCGGTAGAAAATGGATGGATGAGATGGATAACACTTAAAATCCCAACGAAGTTAAAAAGAAAGAGATGAAGATGCAGGGCAGGAGTGAAACAGAGAGAAAAATGCTGGAGATTTAAACTGTTTCTTCCAACTGTTGTGATGGTTAATTTGTGATTGCTAGCTAACATATCTGAGGAGCTCCAGGTGCTAACCGGGTCTCAGAAAGAATACAGAGTGCAGTTTTATGTGCTTCACCGAGACATGGCTGCATG
>JBAMHV010000007.1:22900572-22921168 GCA_037177535.1 Pseudomugil gertrudae
TCACGCTACCCACACGGCCCGACACGCTTAGAACCACAACGAAGTAGGTACGGAAAATGTAACCGCACGGCACAACAAATCTTAATGGAAACGCTCTGTTTCTGGGTATAATCGTGTGAGGCCGGGCGGAGTACTAATGGAAAATTTTGTAGCCCAGTAAAAAGTACTTTTTACTGTCACCTCTACCATCCAGACATTAGACTGGAGAGAAAGTATGCAATCTAATGTCTACATGCCACTACCGTGTAAACATATCTGCTGTGCATATTTTAAATGGACTTGTTTGATAGTGGTGGTGGGGGTCAACGTTTTAACAGCATGCATGTGTTGAACCATTTAAGTATTAAGGTAAAGCACTTACTGTATTAAGATGAGAGTGCCCAACAGTGTGTAGCTAGTTAGACAAAATCTGGTCAAATAAAATAACTGACTTGGATGTGAGCGCAGGTTTAGAACTGCTTTGGATCCTCCCATTAATACATAAAAAGAGAATAATTACACTGTGTGTTTTCGCCTTGTAGCCTAAATTACAACACATAGCATGTGTATTATTTTCATGCATGTAAACCTTTTGCCCCTGGTTTCTTAAAGCTGAGTAAGTACCCCCGTGTTCCTGAGTATATTTATCCCCTTTAGTTTTCAGTTCCTATTGTTTGCCTGCATTTTGGGTCCTCACCACACTCTGGGGTGTCAAGTATTTTGATCAAATCTGCACAGTTTGCAAGATTGTTTAAGCAGCTGGTAAAAAACCGAAACCTCTGATGGACTGGCGACCTGTTCAGCTGCTTCTCGCCTGCTAATTGATGGGATAGGCTCCAGCTTTCCTGCTTCTCAAAGAAGATTGCTATCCATGAGCAGGTATATCTTTGTATCTCTTTGTCTGGAAGTACTTGGCTGCTGCTCACTTCTGTTCTGGTCAGATGTGTTTCGTATTACTGGGATTAAGTACTTTAAACATACAGTTCTGGGAAAAAGGCACCTAAAGTGCAATTTAATTTATGTACCAGGTCCAAAATATTGTCAATTAGATACAACTGATTGATGCTAATTGCAATAAAGAGGAATTCATTTTAGGCAAAAAGCAGCTGTAATGTTGCCATTTCAATAAAACATCATTTTTTTGTGTTTTTTTTTTTTTTTTGGTTAGGCTGTAATTCAGGATGTTTCCCAGCTGAAAAACTAACATTTCTCTGTTGTATGAACTATGTGAAAGTCTTAGACTAGAGTTTGAAATGTAAAGAGCACGTTCCACTCTGGTCCCATTAATGCACTTGCACAGACTTCGTGCATGTACATGTTTTATGCAGACCTTTTGTGCTTCAGGCTTCTATAAGTTCAGTGTGTCTTTTTTCCATGCTTAAAACTTAGTGATACTGAGGTATTTGATGCTCTTAATGCCTAAAGTGTCCTCACATTTAATTTGTGCTTGAATAGGAAGTTTTCTTGGAAATAAACCTCAAGACATGATGTTCTGCATCACTGACAGCATCTTTAGAAAGCTGTTGACAGTTTGATTTGACCAATTTGATTCATTTATACTTAAAAGTGAGGCAAGGTTGCTATTTGTTAGCGTACGCCTCTGCGGCACAAGTGCATTTCACATCGCCCACATTGCTTTTGTGTCTGCTGCTTTTATACCATTCAATGCGCGTCTTCCTCTCTGGGACTAAATTGTAGGTTTTATATTTACAGCCATCGAATGCGCAAACATTTCCAGTAATAAATGTTTTTTATTTAAGTATACAAGACATATCTCTGGACAATATTGTGTTTTTTTTGTGTTTTTAGGAACAACGCATGTTCTTACGTATATTTTTGATTTTTAACAACTTTCAGCCTAAAACATTGATTAAAATGAGGATATTCAGATAATGCAGAGAAAAGCCTGAAAGCATTTATGGGCTCACGGCTGTGGCTAAAACTATTCCCAGCACCATTGTCCCTTAAAGCTGATCTCATCTGCATCAAAGATGTAAAACTCCACCATGAAAAAAATTAACGTATCTAAATTCAGAGACGATACCATCCCTCTGGGGTGATTCCAGATGAAAAAGTGAAAGATGTAGCTCTATCAGTATCTAAAATTTTGCTGACATGATCATAGATTAGCCAGGATAAAGAACATTCAGCTTATCAGAAATGGACATGCAGATAGTGTTAGTGATTTGTAAAAGTCAGATTTGTGGTTTTTACATTCAGGCAACGTTTTGCTAATGTTAGCGATACGGTTTCAGCCAAATTCTCCTCGTATTATAACAATTAACTTTCATTTGTTTTCTGTGCTCGCTACGATCCTCAGAGTCCTGGCATAGCCTGCGTACAGAGCAGATCATGCACTTATCCACAACAGGTACACAAATGACTTCAGAGCCAAAAGAATCTAAGAACAACAGTGGGAAAAGTCCAGTTTTTTAATCTGATTTTTTTATTCGGTCCTTTAAACGATAACATTTAATTTAGGATTTATTACTGTGCAGGTGAAAAATTATTGTGGTGTTATCTTGTGCTTTCCCAGCAGGGTGCAGGAGACCAGTATCATGTGATGCACAAGATTTTTGACCATGAAGTGATGCAAAATGTCTCAGAAACTGTATCAGTTATGATATGGTTGACAGAGAGTGCAGCTTTATGTGCTTCACAGAGACATGGCTGCATGAACACATCACAGACTGTAATGCGTCTGTACACAACTTGAAGACAATCTATCTGACTTAATTTATGCTAATATTAAAAATACATACAGCTCCTCTGTCCTGCCAAATTTTGGTAGATCTGCCCATAATCTGGTTCTTCTCACCTCCTCCTACAAGCCCATCAGCAACATCCTGTCATTATAAAGACTATTAAAACCTGGTCTGAAGATGCTCTGAGAGGATGCTTCCAGGCTATAGACTGTCCTCTGTGAACCTCATGGAGATGACATCAACACCTTGACTGAGTGTGTGACAGATTATATAAACCTCTGTGTGAACAGCACCATTCCAACCAGAACAGTGAGGTGCTTTCCCAGTAACAAACCCTGGATCACCAGTGACCTGAAAACAGTGCTGTAAACTTAAATTTCCCTCTGTGATTAATAAAGTATTTTCATTTCATTTTCATTTATAGAGCTAACCCGTGTTTTTTCCCTTTTTCTTTTCTTATATGTTTAATAATTTGCTGATGGGCATGCATCCACTTTAGGAAAAAAATAACTTCTGTTTCACTGCTGGAACCCAAATATTTCACCTGGAAAAACCAGGATGTTCCCTTTATAAGACAAAACCTTTTATTCTTGTACACTTTATCATAGTTCTACAAGTTTGTATTAAAAAATCAAAGGACAAAAATGCTGTTTATTTTAAATAAATACAATAAAATTTTATTTATATAGCCCAGTCATCTCAAAGGGCTTCACACACATTAATCACACAGCAGCAGACATACTGTAACACACAATAAACACAAGCAATGACTACACTAAACTAAGCATCCCTGTCCTTAGACCCTCCTTCTCGGTAAGGAAAAACGTCTAAAAAAGGGAGGGATAAAAGAAGAAACCTTCAACATGCAGGTTCATCACTTCCTACTCCTATGGAAAGTAAAATAAACTGACATTCAGCACAACAATCCCCTCTGATATTAATGGAGACCTTGTCTGGTCCTCATCTTCCATACATCACCATTCCTGATGTCCAGGTCCTACATCACCATTCAGTCTGAGGCGTAGAAGGAGGCTGCTTGCCTGAACAAACAGTCTTTGTGGAGCAGCGGTTAAAATAAAATCATGTGACTGATGTATGTCTTCTCAGGTCATGACAAGACTGCCGTTTGGTTTATTGAATTAAGGCTGGAATGTGATGTGTCTTTTTCTGGCTGCAGAGCAGGTGCTGCTCCTCACAGTGCATGTGAAAGAAGGAAGAAGGATTTTACTCCCATTTGCTTAATAATCTGTGACCACCAGTTGCGAAGCCTTACTTTGAGTGAAGAGCAATAAATCCTTTTTCAAAAGGTTAGCAGAGAAAAAAATACCACACACACAAAAGAAAACATTTTCCCATTTTATTTGGAGTCAAAGCTATGGAAGCCCATTTCTGCCACCTGAAATAAAAAGAATCCCAAAAACAATCTCATTATTATGACTTTTTTATCTCATTATTATGAATTTCTATCTCATTATTTTGACTTTTTATCTCATTATTATGACTTTTTATCTCATTATTATGACGTTTTATCTCATTATTATGACTTTTATCTCATTATTATGACTTTTTATATCATTATTATGACTTTTTTATCTCATTATTATGACTTTTTATCTCATTATTATGAATTTCTATCTCATTATTATGACTTTTTATCTTATTATTATGATTTTTTATCTCATTATGACTTTTTATGTCATTATTATGACTTTTTATCTCATTATTATGACTTTTTATCTCAATATTATGACTTTGTATCTCATTATGAATTTCTATCTCATTATTATGAGTTTTTATCTCATTATTATGAGTTTTTATCTCATTATTATGACTTTTTATCTCATTATTATGACTTTTTTTATCTAATTATTATGAATTTCTATCTCATTATTATGACTTTTTATCTCATAATTATGACTTTTTATCTTATTATTATGACTTTTTATCTCATTATGACTTTTTATCTCATTATTATGACTTTTTATCTCATTATTATGATTTGATTTTTTTATCTCATGAATTTCTATCTCATTATTATGACTTTTTATCTCATTATTATGACTTTTTATCTCATTATTATGATTTTTTTATCTCATTATTATGACTTTTATCCCAATATTATGACTTTGTATCTCATTATTATGACTTTTTATCTCATAATTATGACTTTTTTGTCATTATTATGCTTTTTTATCTCATTATTATGACTTTTTATCTCATTATTATGACTTTTTATCTCATTATGACTTTTTATCTCATTATTATGACTTTTTTATCTAATTATTATGAATTTCTATCTCATTCTTATGACATTTTATCTCATTATCATGACTTTTTATATCATTATTATGACTTTTTTATCTTATTATTATGACTTTTTATCTCATTATTATGAATTTCTATCTCATTATTATGACTTTTTATCTCATTATTATGATTTTTTATCTCATTATGACTTTTTATCTCATTATTATGACTTTTTATCTCATAATTATGACTTTTTATGTCACTATTATGACTTTTTATGTCATTAT
Source organism: Pseudomugil gertrudae (assembly GCA_037177535.1). NCBI lineage: Eukaryota > Metazoa > Chordata > Actinopteri > Atheriniformes > Pseudomugilidae > Pseudomugil > Pseudomugil gertrudae. The sequence continues at coordinate 22,905,791 of JBAMHV010000007.1, forward strand.
TATGACTTTATCTCATTATTATGACTTTTTATCTCAATATTATGACTTTTTATCTCATTATTATGACTTTTTATCTCAATATTATGACTTTTTATCACATTATTATGACTTTTTATCTCATAATTATGACTTTTTATCTCATTATTATGACTTTTTATCTCATTATTATGACTTTTTATCTCATTATTATGAATTTATTTTTTTTTTATCTCATGAATTTCTATCTCATTATTATGACTTTTTATCTCATTATAATGATTTTTATCTCATTATGACTTTTTATCTTATTATTATGACATTTTATCTCGATATTATAAATTTCTATCTAATTATTATGACTTTTTATCTCATTATTATGATTTTTATCTCATTATTATGACTTTTTATCTCATTTTTATGAATTTCTATCTCATTATTATGACTTTTTATCTCATTATTATGACTTTTTATCTCATTAATATGAATTTCTATCTCATTATTATGACTTTTTATCTCATTATTATGACTTTCTATGTCATTATTATGACTTTCTATCTCATTATTATGACTTTCTATCTCATTAATATGAATTTATATCTTATTAATATGACTTTTTATCTCATTATTATGACTTTTTAAGTCATAATAATGAGATTGTTTGTGGGATTATTTTTATTTCAGGTGGCGGAAATGGGCTTCCATACAAAGCAGCTTCTGATCATGCCCATATGAAGCTGCAGAACGTAAACTAACCTGCTTTTTCCTCTGCTGCTGTGATGCATCATGCTCTTTATGCAGAAATTCTCCAGAAGTTCTCTTTAATTTAGAGATTAATGTTAGATTTCACCATCACTGTTAATCATGTTTAGCTTTTCTGGCTGGTGATGGCCGTCCACTGGTCCTGCCCTGCCAGTTTAATTAAGTTTGACAGCTCATTATGTTCTGGCAGGACTTAAAGAAAGAGCTTGGCATTTTGAGAAATACTCTTAATCACATTTTTTTTTCTTTTTTTCTTCTCAGCATTGTGCGAGACACCTGATAATGCTCTCATGGTAGCAGAGCCAGAGGACTATTGGACAGACTGAAAACAGGAGGAAGCAGCCAAGTTGGCAGTGCTGGAAGTCTGAGCTGCCTCGAACGACCTTTATCACACTAATGAATCATGTGAAACCTCTACACGCCGTTCCCCCTGTTTACCGCTCTCCTCCTCCGGACGTATATGACTGGTTTTCATTTGTATCACAGCAGAATAGCTTTTTTGCCTAATTGTCTCTCCCCACTTTAGCTCAAATGTGTTTTTCGTCCCACAAAGGGGAAAGTAAAGTCATGTGTTTTACTGAGAAAGGAAAAAGTTTTTAAGGGATTCCCATAAATAAACTACTGCTTTGGCTTGTGGAAGGATTCATTTAAATAACCTTTAATTCAAAATTTGATCAAATATCCACAACATAACTTGAAAAATAATGAATAAAACAGTTGTGAGTACTTCAAAGGGACTATAATTATGTGTGTTCCCTCCTCTGAAGCATAAATCTCCAGTTGTTTACACTAGAAACAAAGTTAACTTCTGAGCCAGGGTCACACTGTTAGATGGGTTTTTTTCTTTTACTCACTGTGAGCTGCAGCTGTCATCGCTCTGAGGACACTCACACTCACTTTTCTCACATCATCCCAACCTTAGGCAAATAAGCTTTCACAATACTATAAATGACAGCAGGTTGTTTTCAAGCTGTCTCGGTATATTGCTTCATTTGGCATCTCCAGCAGAATCATAAAGCAAAACACAAGCGAGCTGGTCGGAAACACTGCAGAGTGTTTTTGTTTTGTGGCTCAAAATAATACAGATAAATCTAATGGAGGATCACTGGTTGTTAAAGTAAGGTATACAAACACAAATGAATTAAATAGAAAGAAATGAAAGCAGTACCTGGAACAAACAAGTGCAGCCTCTGGTGAATGCTGGGATATGTTTATAAGGTTTAAGCATAATTTGACAGTCTAAGCCCTTCAGGTGATGTTTTCATGTACAGTGTAACCCAGGCGTTTCCAAAGTCAGTTCTCGAGTGCCGCTGTCCTGAAGATTTTTGATGTATCCCTGATCCAATACACCTGGCTTCCATTAAATGAACACAATGAACACACCGGATTCAAATGAAAGACTCATTGACTTGTGCAGAACTTGACAACAAGTTGTGGAGATCACTTAGATTTAAATCTGGTGTGTTTCAGTTACATACCTGACAGACACCGGGCCTCGAGGACCGGATTTGACCCTGCCATAGAAAGCATAATCATGTATAGAAAACAAACACATGAGCTACATTTGAAGACACGAACAAACAGCGAACAGTAGCCGGCATCGTGGTCGGAGTAGCAGCCCAGAAGCAAAAAGTCAGTTTTTATTTGATCCTTCAAGCGACTTTCTGACGTGACTCAGACTTGTGAATATTCCAGAAATGAACATGATGGTGACATACAGTATTGTGAAACCAGTCTGGGCCCCCCTCTTTATTTCTTAATGTTTTGCTTCCAAGCTGCCAGACTCTTTTCTAACCTTTAAAAGGGTATTTAGCAATAGTTGCCCTGGCTTTCTCTAGATCGTCCAATATGTGTCTCAGGTCATTGGTTTATTTATTTAGCCTTTTTTTTTATAGATCAAGCACTGCACATTTTTTAACATTTTTTAAAAAACCGCTTGCAGTGCATCTTGTGTCCCCCCCCCCCTGCATCCCTGCTCAATCCTCAGGGATGTGTGCTCGGCCCATCGCTCTTCATTTTTTACCCATGGCTTCGCTTCCTTCCCAAGCAATATTATTGTCAAATTTGTGGATGATTCAACACTACTCAGGCTCGGTAACAACAACAACAGCGATGAGTCACCTTTTTAAAATAGAAGTGCAGCACAACATCTTGCATCTTGGTGTGAAAAGCACAACTTGGCCCTTAACATTAAAAAAAGAAAGGATTATGTGCTTCTGCAAAACTCATCCATCATTATTTCACCAATAATCTAAAGTTATTGGTTGTGACTACAGTGGAAGGCCTGTCTTAGAGCATCCACACATCAGATGTTGGACAAAACTAAGGAGTACTATGAACCTGTCCACAGCTCAGAGTAAGCTTATACCAATATGCTATTGGTAGTATTCCAACATAGGTTTTTAGAGTATTTTTCCAGGTTTCCAGGTGGTCTAAAAGCCATTTTTAGAAAAATCACTGAAGAGCAGAGATAAATTATTATTTCATTTACCATATTTTACTGTTTGAATACATAACATCTGATTGTTGACACTGCAGATGAGCTGGGGGTATTTTTCTCATCACTGCTGCGATGATGCTGTAGATTAAACACACATCACTGAAAAGATGAGCGATCACCAGCTAAAATCATTGGCCGCACTCTCCACTGCCTTTTCAGTCATCTCACAGAAGAAGCTTTGTCCAGTTCCCAAACAGAACTAGAGGCATGACAGCCAAAAGATTGATAGCCATTAACTGGAAGGATACAGATCAATTAAAAGATATGTGGCTGCAGATTTTCTAAGAAATGGTTTCAGTGTGTAGTGATGCGCTCTTCATTGTAGCTCATGTGCTGGCTCCGCCCCTTAATTTAAAACACAAGTGTATATTAAGCACATAAGCAGTGCACAGAGGTTACTGGGTGTCAAGTTAAACCAGCTTTTCCCAAACTGGGGGGCGATATCACTATGAAACAAATACAGCTGACATTTAAAATAAATAAAGGATGTTCTTTAATCAGGGCTGTCAAAATTAAGAGTCAATCCAAAGATTAATCTTTTTTTAATGCATAAATATAATAAACTGAAACAAAAAATCTGAAATATGTGAATTTGGTAATATCCCAGTGAGAAAAGAGGAATTTTGGCATATGGGTACTTTGTCTGTGATAGACTGGCGAGCTGTCCTGGGTGTACCCTGCCTCTTGCCCAATGATTGCTGGGATTTGTTCCAATTACCCACAACCCTGAACTGGATGAAGTGGTTTGGAAACAGAATAGATGGATGGGTGCTTTGTCACAACAATCCAATAATAACTTTATCCTCCTCAGAAGATGACCCAAGCTAGCCGAGCTTTGGCTCTGGCTTTGTTGATACGTGATATGTGCACGAAGACGGCCATTGCACAGAGGAGTCGAGGGGGAGGAACAAATAGCAGTTGAGTTTGATAAACATGTAACCATCCAATGTTTAGGACTAATTTTTCAGTCCTGTCTGTTCCACAGAGGCCTTTTTGTTTTAGAGCATCTCATACACTGCTCCGCCTGTTTGTACCGTTAACGGGAAGAGCCTGTGTGTTTATGGATGGTGGGATTTTGGGCTGTTTGTCTACATATAAAGTTCTAAATCTAGACTTTTATCAAACTCTGTTAAGCTCATCCTTCACATGGTTTCATGTGTACTTCTCTGCGTAATGTGTAACTAATTTGTGATTAGAAGGGTTCGACTATGTCTTGTTTAATGGGAAAAAGATAACTGTTATAGAAAGGGAACAAAGGAAAAGGCTTGTTTGTGCCAAAAGATAAAAAGAAAAAGAAAAGACTGAAAATCAATAAATCCTTCTAAAATTGTGAAGCAGGTACAGACAGAGTAAAGGAAGAATATCCCTGAAGATTCACTAAACAAATTACAGGAGACTGATATAAATGTTCCAGCTTGGATTAAATATTAAACCAACTATTGACTTTCAACTTTATAGAATTGTAAAAACTCAGGGAATGACTTAAATACTGCATTTACACTTTTATTTGCACATCTGCTTCCTTTCTCCTGGTAGTAAATATAAAGGAGAGACGGGTTGTGAGATTTGCTCGATAGAAATAGAAATGTGATGTAACACATTCATATTGTATTTAACACGTCTAGTTTTAACTGGAATAAAAGATTAGTTGACCTTTCCTAATGCTATTAACCCTTTCATGCACTAGTAAAAAAACAATGTCACGTTTTATTAAAGAGTATTTTAACCTATGTTTGTAATGATATTTTACCTGGTATTTATTTTTTTTAGTATGTTTCCTAGTATATTTATAAAATAATATGTTACCATAATTGATCTAAATATAAACAAATTTAGCTGGATCATTTTCTGTTTATCACCGTGGTAAACTTGAATAAATACAATGTATGAGTTTAAGTTCAGGTACATAGTGGGCTATATTTATTCTTCAGTGGGTGGTATTGCATTGGATGGTGGTTTATTTACAGGTAGACCATCCTCTTTCATGTATATGCTAAAATAAAGCTTGGAAATAGGTGAAATTATCTCATTATCGGTACCAGTGTTGCTACAGAAATGTCAATGCTTTTTCAGGACCCCACATAATCAGACTGTAACACTTTAGGCATCATTTGGTTTTATTTAAATTGTTCTGAGACAATATATTACAGCTGTTATTCATAAGCTTTTCAAGCCACCATCCCGGAGATAACATGACCCCTACTGCTATGTGACAGCTGATTTTGTGATACATTATACGTCATCCTGCTGCCATCTTTTAAATATAAGGCTGGAAATTTGTCCGAATCTTCCTTAATTAGGAGGATAATGTGATTTTTGGTCTTCTCTGTAAAGATAATGCTGAATTGAGATTTTAAAACAGCACGTGTCCCTGGTTTTGATGATGCAGGCTCTATTTTACAGATTTAACTCGTAGTAATGGTCTAGTTTTAACATTCCTGGTAAAATTCCATATTTTTTTTAATAAATAAAGGACGTATACTTTTATGGATTATCTAGTGATCCTTGGGGCTATCTCATGACCACAATAGGGGTCCCGACCCCTTGATGGAGAGCCACTGCATTAAAAGATGTAAAATGAGCTGACAAAACCTTGCTCTCCCAAACATCCAGATGTATTTCTGTCTGACACAAACAGACGGTTGGCAGCACTATGGAGGCCATGTTAGGTCAAATTACGAAAGCTGCTTGAAGACTCTTATTGATTCAAAAATATTTGTTGGGGAGAACAGAACAAACACATTTGCATGTGATAAAAATTGTGGAAAGTTATTTCCATGAAACGCATGGCCCCAGGTCCATGTTGCCTCAGTCACCCAGCTGCTAATTCAGCCCCAATCAAAGCACGCAGCTCAGAAGTTTAGAGTAAAGCGCGAGTCACCGCGGTCCACCCCCAAAAGTGCAACCCTCGTGATTTGTGTTATGCAATGTCACATAAGTGCCACTGTGGGAATGGCAAGAAAAACCAATACCCATCCATTTATTTTCCATACCGCTTCATTCAATTCAGGGTCACAGGTAGCTGGAGCCTGTCCCAGCATTCACCGGGCTAGAGGAAGGGTACACCTTGGACAGGTCGCAGTCCATCACAGGGCAACGCAGACAGACAAACAACCACTCAGACATACATTCACTCCTACGGACAATTTGGAATGACCAATTAATCTAACATGCATGTCTTTGGATGGTGGGAGGAAACCAGAGTATCCGGAGAGAACTACGCCAACATGGGGATAACATGCAAACCGAGAGTCGAGATTCAAACCAGCAACCTACTCGCTTTTTCTGTATATTATTCATTTTATGTATTTAGCTCATACCTCCTGCTATTAAACCAATTTACATCTGATAATGGATCAACTAGTGGTTAAAAAGTGAACAAACCTCTGGATAAGTTGTGCTGGTTATGGGTTGAGTTTGAGGGAATCAGGAGCAAATTTAAGGGCCCTTTTCAGAAACTACTGATGTTCCTGATTTATTCCTACAAATTCAAAGGAGAATCCAAACCTTATTTTACTTTACATTTTATTATGCGTGTGACATGACAGTGGTAGGAAAGCATCTACTCACCTGTCACTATTTATCTTTGCATTATCACTGTATCACAATATGACTGCAATAACTGGGTCTTTTAGGGAAAAAAGGCTCTTAATCACAAAAAACGTCAGAGCAAGAACCCGAGGGAGATAGGAAATACACAATTCACAGAGAAATGCACAAAGCAGAACAACAATCACCTGCTGCACCGATACGCATTATCCCCACATAGATACACATAGATCCTGTCTCTGTGTGTTGCAATGTAGATGTCAATTTATATGTGTTTTCATGCAGGTTGAGGCGTGCCAAACTGGGGAAGATACAAGAGAAAGACATCATCCTGCAACCAGTCTATAAGAATCAGAACCACGGTTAGGATTAATATGGCGATCTTAAGTGATTGTAGTTGGCAAAATTTTGAGGAGACGGTGGGTCCCTGAGTGCTTTTATGCTGCATTGTCGAGCAGTTTGAGCCAGAAATGCACAGAAATGTGCTGTTACTCTGCGCTAATGACAAATAAACTCTTTTCCTCTTAAAATACAACACTTAACAAGAATATGTTTCATCAAACAGCTGCTTGCTTACACCACCAGCTGCGGTCCAGCCAGAAGCAAACTGTAGATACAGTAATTTGCACATCAGTTTGCAGTTTATGTAAATAAAAACTGAGCCAATCAGAATCACACAGCCAGAAAAACAAAAAATAAAAAATAAAAAGATTGTTGGCTACTATAGTTGTGTTGGTAATCCACAAAGTTGCATTTAGCCTTGTATAAATAAAACACTACCTCTCATTGTGTCAGGAAATTAAAGAGAGTTTGACAAGAACGACCCAAAAGTCTAAATTACCACAGACAACTGTGTGTTTGATCATCAATAAGAATGCTGGACAGCCATAGCAAGTGGATTAAAAACATCTACAGCTATTTTTTTTCATACAAAACAGAACTGCCCCTAACTTATCCATTTTGTATCATTTCCGTTATTCAGGCTACTGGTTACAAATCATAAGCCCTTATAAAGAGTTCTTTATTAGATCACTGATAATAGTCTCGCTGCAGATCACATCTGTTCAGACACAGGACGCCATGATGTGGACTGCTAAAACAAGCCAGGAAATGAATAATACAGCAGAACTCCACCATGCACGGACTATGCTTAGGTTTGCTTATGCCATATCTGCAGTTCCTCACTGACCAGCATGATGCTGGATGTAGCCCGTCATTTAGAAGAAACACGTTACCTCCGTTTAACTTTTTAAACAAAGGTGGATTTTGATGCTCCTGTTTCAGGCTTTTTTTTGTTTCTTTATTCCTTTTTTGCACATCAGTGTCTGACATAACTTCACAGGCATTCACAGCCTCGTTCTGAGGCAACCTTCACAAGACATTTACACGTCCACCAAATGCAAAATGTTCTTTTTTCTCTTTTTCTAAATGACAGTGATGCGATAGCTGGGGTCGTTCGCCGTGCTGGAGCCGTCGGTTTTGACCACCGTGACCTTGGAGGAGTGCTGGGAGCTGTGCAGAGCTTTCCGGCGGCACAGGCGCTCCCGGTAATTCTGGGCAAAAATGAGCAACATGAGCGGGTTGATGCAGCTGTGCGAGTAGCTGAGGCAGATGCTGATGTTGTAGGCGTAGATGAACGCAATGGTCGGCGTGTTGTTGCTCAGGTTGACCACCTGGATGACGTGGTAGGGCGACCAGCAGATCAGGAACACTGTGATGACCATGAGGACCATCTTGGTGGCTCTTTTAGCCCACACGGACTGCTTACGCTTGACACGACGGATGGAGCTGAAGATGTGGTAGAGGGTGAGCGAATAGAAGGTGCTGATAATGATGAGGGGGATGATGAAGCCCAGGATAGACTGGTAGAGAGTGTACCAGTACATGTCTTCAGGCCCATCCAAGTACATCATGCACACCTCTAAACGCTGCCTGCGCACAACCTTGGCATACATCATGACTGGAATGGTGAGGAGGAAGCTGCCCAGCCAGACCAGCAGGTTGATGATAATGGTCCACTGCACGGTCCTCCTCTCTGAGCTCGGATGAACGATAGCTATATACCTGCAGAGGAAAAAATAAGACCATTAGAGCTTGATGGCGTTCTGAGACAAATGACAAAAACAGCTTTCAAATAAATGTTTAAGAGGTCATTTTGGTCCAGCTGGCTTAATCAAATCAGGACAAGGAGCGATGATGAGACCCACAAGGGTGTCAGGGATTTGTGTCAGGGTGTCAGGGACAAATAAAACAATGGCTGACAAAGAGACAGAAAGTAGGAGCATAATTTACTGTCAGTTTTCACGTGAAGAAGCAGAAAAATAATCACCATGTCATTGCTGTTCCACACAGAATAAATCCAGTCTCAGTCCATGTTAGTGTCTAACCTATCTGCATTCAGGGATTTTTCTACATGATATCCTCTAAGTTTCAATGAGATTAATAACTACTAACAGGAGCTGGTTACCCACAGTAGGATGCCAAACCTTTAAATCCAGCTTCTGACTTCTCTATTCTAGCCTACAGTCATTCAGCAGAAAGCAACTTACATTTCAGAAAAGGCTGATCAGTGTCTTGGACACTGACACTTAAGCATGTAGTCAGACGGAGCCTGGAAGCAAACTACAGCCTACAGCTTTCATTCCGATGAAGTAAAAACTGATATTTAACATAGTCAGAACGCTAAATATTTAATAGCCTTTCACCTGAGGTTTATACACGGGAAGAAAAACAACCTGTGGCTCCACTGCAGCTCCTAAATATCTTTTTCACATCTATTTAGACTTTATTTTCCTTCTGAGTACTGCTTAATATAAAATAACAAAGCATGAAGACGTGTCTCTGCTCATATTTTCTGCTCTTCTTTGCTGAGATTTGGAAACAGAATCATTTTGCTTTCCAAAAAACTTCCATGAAATGACATTTTACAGTGAAGCTACCCTGAGATAAGATGAAAAAATAACATTTCCTTTGTTGAGTACAACACGGTCTTTGTTAGCTGCATCAGCCGTATAGAAAGAAATACTCCCAACATGACATTAGGAAGCACTTGAAGTCTATCTGGGATAAAATGTACATCTTGATATGTTAGGAAGGAGACTCCTGGCTTTAAAGGGTCCAACTTAATAACATTCTAGACTAAGTTTGGAGCTTCTTAACACAAATAAACAACTGCAAGTAAATGTTATTTTGACTTTATAGCACTCGTGGCCAAGACGGAAAAGTCTAATCACAACAGTTTCATTTAATTCAGATGGAAAATAACATATTACTGGAAACATGTGAGAAGTGCTCCCGTCTGTCCCTTCCTGAGATGCTTTATGGGGGTCATCTCCCACGTTTTGTTCACTGCAGCGTGATATTCCTCTCATTGAACCTGAGATTAATGAAGCTTTGAAGCTGCTTAGAAATCAACAACGTGTAGCTTGATCTCTTTTCAGTACATTTGCTGCACCTTTAACTTCTTAAAAGATTAAAGCTGGATGCTTTGATAAAAGATATTTTCTCCTGTTTCCATTTTAAAACTCTACAAACTTCACAGTTTCAGTGAATACAGTGAAAAAGTTTTAATTCCCTTGGACTGGTGGCATTTTTATGAAGGGCAACTCCAGGTTCTCCTCAAATGTAGATGTTAATCAGTTCAGAAAGGTGTAAGGGATTGTGATTGATTGTCCTCAGTGTGTTCAGAGTTAACAAAGTCCATCATTTAAAGGCAACATTGGGATGAATGTCATTACACGCCTTGTTACCTTGTTGTTTAATGGATGACACTTTGACTTGCATCCAGGTGGAAGTTAAAGTGGCCTTTAACTGAACATATCATTTAACACATATGTTATTTATCAGGTTATTACACACATAAAAGTTCCTTTTGTCCCCTTCATGTTCTGCACTGTCTCTACAGATTTAGACATTTTCCAGACAATATGTGAAGTGAGTGAGATGAGCATTTACCGATCAATGCAGAGCACAGTGACAATCCCCACCGTGGTGAACTGGTTGCTGACATCTACCACAACCACTGCTTTACACATAAAGCTCCCGAACACCCACTGCCTGTCTCTGACCAGCTGGTGGATGTTGAAGGGCATCACAAGCAGGAACAGCATGTCGGCTATAGCCAAGTTAAGCACGTAGATGTCTGAGACCATCTTCTTCTTGCATGCTGCCACCGCGTAGATGACCAGTCCATTGGCTATAACTCCAACTGAACACAGGATTCCGTAGATGGAGGGGAAGATGTGCATGAAAGTGGTGATGTCGATGGGACTGTATGGCGGCACGGTGGCCATCTGACACGACTTGTCGGTAAAGTTGTACGTGTAGCTGTCATTGCAAAGTATTTCCGTGTCATTCATCTTCAGAGACTCTTGGAAAAAGTCGCCCAGCCGTGGTTATGACGTCCGCGCGCACCGATGCGCTCGCTCCAGCGGGCGTTTAGCGCTCCAAAGTTGGGCTGCAAAGTTGCGCTCTCCTCAGAAACGGCGCATATCCACAGAGTTGGATCAGACGTGGGTAGATGTTGTGTTTAAAAGGGAAACTGAAATAAAATGCGGATGGGAAGTGAGTGGATGAAGAATAATGCCCTGCGGAACATGTTCATGTGCGCAAACTGACTTGCTGTGCGCATCTGCTGTGGCTCAGCTGCACTATTCCCTCCCTTCAAACATCATTCGCTGGATTGTGTAACAATGCAAGCAAATAATATAAAGGCTGTTTGATCTGACATTGAGTCTTTGTTTGTAATGTGATGAGTGTAAACAAACAGCTGGTAAACTCTCAGGTTTCTGCTTCACATTTAACTTATTCTTATAAAAAACCTTTTGGATACCTGGGTAAAGATCTCTGCTGCATTAAAAATAAAGGACAGTGGTTTTGTTGTTTTATCTGAGAGGAAGAAATCATTGAACGAATGTGCAGCTGCCTCTCTTCCTTTAAAGCCCAACACTGACAGGAGGAGGAAAATATAAATATAAAGTTTATAACTAACTTTTTTTGTGTGTTTTTGGTTGAGTTTGGTCCTATTTTTTAAAACTTTGTGTTGACTGAAATCTTCCTTTTCTGGTGGATCTCCTTTGTTGCTTTGAAATTAAAATTATATTCAGCTTGGATAAAAATTGACTCACTTGAAATTTGATCCACTTTGCCAGAGGATGACAACGTCTCCTGTCTCTGTAGCTTTGTTCTGGTATCACACGGTGCAGCTCCAAAGGATGAGCTGATCTTATTAGAGCTGCTCAGTAGAAAGACTCTGCTGGGATCTCACCTCAGCTCGATGGTGAATATGCTTTCCTCGTGCTGACCTGTGTTTGTTCAATCCCTACAGAAGATCTGATCTGTAACAATCACTGCTGAGGGAGCACAATATGCTCATTTTCACAAATACCCTTCTATTTGGCTACTCTCTCTGGTAACAAATCAGTGAATGAGATCTATAAACAGGTCTGAGACATTAATAAAATTTTTAATTTGTGATTAATCAATCTGGTTTTGTTCTATATCTTTTCCAGTATAGCAACCAGTGGATTCATCAAGACTGTGTAGATTTTCATCAACAAGCTAAAGACATACCAAAGGACTTAACTTTAAGTCCAGCGTGATTTTACTTATACAGAAACAAAAGCAGTTCCCCTTTAATGGAAGTCACTTGCTTTGCTTACGTGTCACTGAGTCTTCCTGAGTCCAAACAAAGGACTAATTCATTCATGTCTTGTATTTGTTTGTCCCCAGCTTTTGGAAACTCTTCCTAAAACTTGTGCAGAATCAGGTCCCACTGAGGATTAATCAGAATTTCCTGCCTCCCCTTAAGTGAGCTTAAAATAACAGCATCTTTATGAATTGCCCCACTTTTTTAACTGAGTGGTTCCGTTTGGGCCTGTAAAGTTTAGGTATTTTATTTTGGGGGTTTCTATTATAAAACAGCCTGATTAGACTAAACCAAACCACACTACTTCTGGGCCTCTTCAGTTGTAGATCCACAGAAAATGGTACGGTTGAGGCCGAGCCCCTAGTGTCACATGATACAATCCACTGACTGGTGAGCAGAAAAATAAGAGCCTGCCAATAACAGCAAGGTCTGGTCCGCTTTGGAACTCCAAACTTTCCAAACTATAATGGTTTTTTTCATTGTTTTTAGCAGCATCACCATTGTCGTTGCACTAGCATGATGCCTTGCTAAGCATTAGCTCTAAACCCCTCATGCACAGTGGCAGTCTGACTTGTGGAAATGTTCACTGGGATTGGTTGGTTCTAAAACATCTAAACAGTAACAACCAGAACCAAACCGCTCAGTGGAAACGTGGCTTTATAATGTTTCTGTAATGATGTTGGCTTGCATGAAACCTTTTTCACAGAATACCTGCAGGATACGTGACTTTAGTCTGAGAAACATGGGTTTGCTGTTAATTTGTCAGTATTAGCATGTTATATTGCTATAGTGAACAAGCTGTTAAACATGTTATGGTACCATTAGATTTTATACCCTTATACCCTAACGGATCAATGTAGATATCTGATGCTTATCAAAGCTTATATGTTCACCTAAAGCCCTGCAAGTTCATAAGTGTCACCATGAAACTCTTTGTTCTTGTCACAAGAGCAGCAGCACCAAGTGTTTTTTACTCTCCTGTTAAATATTTACAGCACAACACATCATCTCCAGCGCTTCACAGACAAACTAAAGAAAAACACCAAACTCAGTATGCACATGGATTTTAAATAAATGTATTTATTCATTCATAAACCATCAAACAAAATTATTTCTTGTTTGATGTCTTTGAAAAACACACGCTTCCATGCAAGATTTACACCCACGCTTTTCAGAAGAACAAGAACATCTTACGCGTTATGATGAAAAAAGCAGATTAATGTAAAACAGAATTATACTCTTCCAGATTTTTTGTAGCCACCATGTTTTGTGAGGTAAAGCAAAGTTTTTCTGTTTAAAATATCCTTGCAGTTGTACATAATTAGCAGCTAATTCTTGCAGTCATGGTTCAGTTATGTGAACACCGTTAACAGTCCGTGCACAGGTTCTTTGGTGAATCTGAGACAATCCACAAATCACTGAGGTGGATACAAAAATGACAGTGAATAACATGCAAGTGCAAAATGTTATGCAATGGCAGAGCAAGAGGTTATTACACGGAGGCAGGGCAAGACTTTATCAGGGGGACATATGCTGGGAAAGGAAATGTTTTTCTCTCAAATCAAGCATCAAATCTTGTCTTCTATCCAATCTCCCATCCTGAGCTGCATGAGGCAACAGTGGAAAGGAAAACTCCCTTTCAACAGGAAGGAAAACCTCGAGCATAACCCGGCTCAGAGAGGGAAGCCATCTGCCTCGACTGGTTAGGGTGGAGAGGACAGGAAAGCCAGATCAACGTGGTCTGCAACTTTTATCCAGGAAGACCTGCTGAATAAGGAGAAATCTGGTGAATCTGGTCAACATGTATTTATACATAGAGGGAAAAGAGCAGAGAAATAAAAATGAAGTGCTCTGTGCATCATGGCATGGCCCTATGGCTACATAACTAATGGATTATTGAAAAAGAAGGCTTGATCTTAAAGGCAGAGAAGGTGTCTGCCTCTTAAACCTTCACTGGGAGCTGGTCACATAAGAGGAGTATGATAACCGAAGGCTCTCCTTCCCATTGTACTCAATCACAAGTAGACCTGCAGTCTGAGAGCGAAGTGCTTTGTTTGTAACATATGGAACTATGAAGTCTTTCATATACAAAGGAGCTTGGTCATAAAGAGCTTTTTGCATGAGAAGAATCTATTCTAAATTTAACAGAGAGCCAATGACATGAAGCTAAAACTGGAGCAAAATGATCTCATCAGAACCCTCACTGCAGCATTTTGGATCAGATGGAGACTTTTCAGGGCATATTTGGGACAGAAACATATTTACTCAACTAGTCCGATGTGATAGCTGAGGTAGCATTAAAGCCACATGAGAAATCAAATATTTCTAAATAAATAAAATGATCACCAAGTGGAAATATTTTACAAAAGATTAAAAAGGGTCCAGTTGGTTGTTTTGGGGTGCAGTATGTGCATGATCAGAGCTGTCAGGGCTGCTGACACAGCGTTATATAATAGTTATTTCTACAGGGACATTTTAGAAATGTGAGAACAAATATCAATATGAAAAAACGACTTTAAATGGACTTGAAACTGGTGTCGTGGTACTGGTAAACTATACTGGTCTTCCAGTGACCTATTTATCACCTGAGGTTGTACTTGGCATGTCCAGTTAGATTTTTCTGAGGTTGCCAGTGCTGTCTTGGCCGCACCTCTACCTTTCTGATGTGAAGTTTTTAAATATCCATCCATCTATTTTTCATACCGCTTCATCCAATTTAGGGTCACCGGTAGCTGGAGCCTATCACAGCAAACGTCAGGTCAGAGGTTGGGTGGTGGCAGGTCACCAGTCCATAACTCATGTTTAAATATATTTCTTTAAAAATATAAAAGGTGCTTCTTGATATCTCTTTGTGGTTAACAGTCTAATCAGATCAGCTGAATCACTTAGCTTGTTTAAATCAACGTTAAAGACCCACCTATTCTCCACAGCATTTCCATAATTT
>JBAMHV010000007.1:22921268-22936452 GCA_037177535.1 Pseudomugil gertrudae
TTTTATTGTTTTAATGTTCTGTAAAGCACTTTGAATTACCGTGTGTTGAATTGTGCTATACAAATAAATTTGCCTTTTTGCCTTTTTTAATGTTTACCAAGTGTCATTTGTACCTTTTAAAACACTTTTTTTATGCATAATGTTGTTATAATTCCTGCAAGGCGTGTTGTAGTAAGTGTTGTTGTAAGAAAACTTACAATAAGACAACAAAAATAATTTAGTCTGCAGTAAAAGGCACCAAAAAACCCGAAGACAAAGTCAGTTAAGCTGGATTATTAAAACTGCTGTGGGCTGAGGTTATAACTCTGCAAAGCTGAGCAGAGCTTGTTCTTTTCCTTCAGCAGCTGCCACTGAAACGACTGATGCGAGACGGGGTTAGTGGGGTCTTACCTCCCATCTGCTTGCTGGCTGACCGTGGAGGTCGGTGCTCGCCCAGGTCACCTCCTCAGCGTGCACCTGTGTTAATGTGAAGAACCACACAATACAAAAAGATCATCCATCCGCAGTAAACAGATCTAATGAGGAGTAAATAAAAGTGAATATTGCTTAATGACCACTCGTTAAATTGTGTTTCATTTTCACTGAATAGCATGTAAATAACCAAATAATTTATCTTCATCAAGAGTTTAGTGAATATTATCCCCATAAATGCTGATGCTTTAAAGACATGAAACATGATTACATTCACACTGCAGGCAAAAGGGGCTAAAATCAGACCTTATCTTATCTTAATTGGTTAACGGGAGTTTAATAAGACTATCTTACCTGTCAAGGCCGGTTTATACTTGCTTAACAGGTTGTGTGCAGATGGAGTGTGTTTTTATACTTGAGCGTATTCTGAACATGGCAGAGGAAATAACTTTTGGTGGTTTGTTTCAGTTCTGGTAGGTATTTCCTTTATTAGAGCAACAATGGTGGCCAATGGCCTTCATTGAGCCACAGATATATTTATTTATATTCAGTGTAACTCTGTTATGTCTACATGGTGATGTCTATATGCATTTCACAACAAGACCCACACATGTATCACACTTTGATCAATCACAAAGGATTAGTTTTGTGTGGCTGCGTTTGCACAGCGGAGATGCATGTGAGGTCAGAAGAAGGGCACACTGAACCTCTGTGGACCTTCACAGATCCTACACAGTAGTTACGATGACTGAACTAACGTGTTCATTGCTAAAGTATAAACTAACCTTCCGACCCTGCAGTCTATCTTTCAGAGGCAGTGGGGTCTTATGTCCCACCTACTTGGTGGCCAACAGAGGAAAGTTGGTACTCGCCCAGCATAACCACTGTCTTTTTCAAAGCCCTCACCGGTGTGTCCCAGAGATCTATCCTGGGGCCCTATCTTTTAATGTTTTATTTTTTTATCCTCTCTGAAAAATTGCCTGTACGCGCGCACGTTCAATGCTATGCAGATGACACCCTTATTTCTATCTTCCTCTCGCAATAACTATCTTAGGAAACTAAAATTACCAATGCCATTTCCTCATATCAAGACCAAATCTACACTCTCTAAAGCTGAAAGTGTATCTATCACTACTGAAAACTCCTTTGTGTTGCTTACTTTCTGGTGAAAATGTGTACTGATGCTTTAGTTTCTATCTGATTCTAGAAATAGAATAGTTTGTTAACATTTGCTTCCACCATAAATCTGCCTAAAAGTTAATCATCTTCCATGCTGGCAAGCAATTTTAGATTTTAGATCCATTTAGATCCAGAAGAAAAGTCATAACTGCAGCAGTGTTCTGCCCAATCACATGAAAATGCATAACAACAGTATGCAAAGCCATGTCATCGCTGCACATTCTGTGTTTATTTGCATGTCATTGCACACCATGTGCTATAGAGGGATAACACCCTCATTTTTATTTTCAGTCTAGCTAATTATTTTTGCAGCAGTAAAAGCTCAAATTAGGCGTAAATTAAACATAAAAATGTCAAACTAGTTATGTGCAATGTCATGAGAGCATATTTGTCATGCAGTGTCATTTCAGTTTGTAAATATTTTAGAGCTGTGAGCAGAACAAGCACTCTCATGAGAAAAAGAGTTTGGAGTTTATTGAAACAGCACTAAAAAGCTGAAACTTTTTATTTCTAGAAGCAAAAACAAGTGGTTGATAAGGGGAGGGGAAGATGAGGAGGTATATTCAAAGTTTATGAGGAAGTCGGATTTGAAAGACACCAAATGGAGCCCAGGAAGCGCTCATAGTTGATCAGGTAGAATTACAAAGAAAGCAGCAACACATCTGAAGGCCTTTTTTCAGCTTATAAGGTACTTTCTCAGCTTTTACCCATCTCTGATTGTAGAGGGAATATTTTCCTCTTCAAGATGACGACAGGTCATCTTGCAAAAGGATGCTTTTGTTGGAAATATTGGTGCATTTCTACTGAATAACAATGTAAATGAAGCAAGACATATGTGAAATAACTGTGTTAGAAATGTTACATGTAGGAACGTTTCTGGATGTGGCCGAAGGAGAGGAGGTGGAAAAACAACATTGTGGGAGCAGCCAACAGTCCAAAAAGTTTTGATGATATTGATTGTGCCTGTAATACAAACTAAACAGTCATTTTACCATAATACCTGGTTCACATAAAAAAAAATCTTTTACAGTTTGCATAAAAAAACATTTTAACACTCAGATGCCAAAAAAGTTAAATGATCTGTAACTTTAGCAAATAGGTGTCAGGTTTTGTGTTGAGTTTTCCGTATTTCCTGTTTTATTTTGATTTATTTCCTGTTTTCTTCATGTGTGTCCGTTTAGCTTTACTCATTATGTTTAATTAGTTTCACCTGGTCTTTGTTAGTTTATTCAGTACACCTGTGTCTTGTTTGGTTTCTTTAATATTTATACTTCTTGGGTTTTCAGTTCTGTGTAGTTCATTAGTAAGTAGTTGGTTGTTGGTTTCCTGAGTTAGTTACATTAAATATCCTCACCCACATCGCTCTGACTTTTATTTAATTTATTATTTTATTGTGATTTCTGCTGTTTTTATGCTTTTCTGTTTCAATGTAAAGCACTTTGAGTTGTCTTGTACATGAAAGGTGCTGTATAAATAAACTTGCCTTGCCTCTGTCTCCTGCCTGCCTGCCTGCCTGCCTGCCTGTCTGCCTGCCTGCCTGGCTGTCTGCCTTGGGTTCACTCATCTCCTTCAAATCTCCATACTCGCTCACACCAGGATCGTAGCAATAGGGAATACTTCCTGTATTTCTTTTGTTAAACACTGTCCTTTAAAGATGCCTTGTAATTATCTTAAAGTCTTGGCTTAATTTTAAGGGGTACTTATGAGAAAACGACAAGTCTTTCTCAGCTTCTCATAACTTGAAGCAACTCTTAGTGTCAGGAAGTGGTACTGTATGTCTACGCACAGCGTGGCTGGAAACAACCTACAGTACTGTTGCTTTGTTCTCTCAGTGGCCTGAAGATCATAAAAGTTAGAAGGGGATCACACTAAAGCCATGTTATGGTGTTAAATGGAGTACTAAATGGTACACAACACAGCTACATACAGCATCTGTAAACCCTAAAGGGATTAGCACAAGACAGGCAGGCTATCCATGCATGTGACAAATCTCATTTTGTTTCTTTATTTATTCTTTATGGAATTACCCCTGCTCAAGGCTGAGATACGACCCTCTCTTAGTAATATCCACACAACTACTCATATGGACTTCTTTTGTTTGTTGTCATTAACTGCAAGCATGTGGCGATATCTTTGTAAAGGTAGTGTAGGAAGTGCTTGTTGCTATGTCCTCTGTTGCATGTAATGGAGTTATGCAGAATAAGGCAAATAACAAAATAAGAGTCATTGATCAAGGGACCAAATCTTCAGAAGACCTACACAGTATGAAAGAATTCATTGTATTGTGTTGTTGTACTTTAGCATCTATTTACTTAATTTGATATGTTAGAATTTCAGAAAACACAAATTTAGACATTACAGTGTAAAAAATTAAGTGCATTTGGTCTAAATCTCCAAATTATTACAAACATGCATCAGAAAAATCATTTAAAAAGATTCAACATTAATAAAAGTTTATTTAAAAGTAGAACCACCTGTTAAGTTACATTACATTGCGTAATAAACATAATGATGTATTATATTCAATGAATGCATGTTTGTCAAATAAATACAGACATTTTTAAGCAAAGCTAATGTTTTCCCTCTAAACTGCCGAAGGTAAAGGCAAAGAAATGTCAGCTTCCTTCAGCCTCAGTCCCCTTTTCTCATGTTTAACATCCGTCTAGACTGGAGCTCATTACAGTGAAGAGGATAACTGCCTGCATTAAATTATATTTTACGGGAGCATCAGGGAGCCGACACTGATTTCAAGTATGATGATCATTCTGTCCTTTGAGAGATAATTAACATGCAGGTTAAGCGGCAAAGGCAGTTTTACTTGTGGAATTTGGTGCTTGGCTCTAACTGGGAAAATCAAAAACTGATGCAAAACATGTTCAACATCAAATAATTACAGTAACTGCAATGTGAGTTTGCTGGCAGCATGACTACAATAACAAACATAGATGAAGAAGACTTAAACCTACATGTGAGGAATTAAAATTTACTCAGAGAAACCATTACGACAGCATGAGCACGTGTACAATAACTTCCTCCATTAGATCCACTCAGCAAAAATTTAGTTAACAAGTTCTCAATTATAACAATAGATAATAAAAAATTATATATATATATATATGCATTAAAGTTAAACAGATTTCTTATAGCACTTTTCACAGAAGATTTTCTATTTAATATGCTGGTATGTCAGAAGTCTGTAATGGAATTGGGATACAAACATTTAATTCTCTGCAGATACTTGCTGCCAGACAAGTCAGAATTTATCGGGGAGATTAAGTAATCTTAAGATAAACTTCCCTCTGTGCTGCTTATTCATATGAACGAGCCTGAAAGTGTGTGTTTTTATCACAGCTGAGCTGAAACAGTAGCCTTCCCTGTCTGGTTCACAGTTAATAAAATCACATGGTCTACTTGTCATATGATGTTCTTTTTTTTGTGCTGATGAGATAAAATTCTCAATAAAACTCCAGGCCTTTGATTAAGCCTTTTTAAATTGCTTTTCTAACAAAAAGGGACATAGTTGAGACAAGACAAAACACTGCGAGAAGGAAATAAGACAAGGTCAACATAAAAGAGTAAACTTTACTCTTACTTGGCAGCTTAATAAAGCTAAATGAGTGTGTGTTGCTTTAAGGTGGCTGGAAGCTGGAATATGTATTTAAGTGAGGAGACGGGTCTTCATCACTCAATGTAGCCCTGGTTCAGGCTCGGGTGGTTGTGTTCTAATCAAGAGATTTATGCTTTGTTCCACACTCCTTCATCAATCAAAAGGTCCTGAAGAACATCCCTAAAGTGCCCCAAATATGCTAATTATCAGAGAAAAATAGCAACAATTATTAGATGCAAAAACATTATGTGTTAAAAAGATGGATGCAAAGGTGGGAAACTCGTCCTGATGCTTTTCTTACGATATATGTGACACGTTGTCATCAGCTTGACTAAATAATCTTCACTGCAGTGGCTCCCCATCTCTTTCTCTGCTTGATGTTAGCCAGCCTTGCTTGACTCTGCTCGATATTTCCCTGTGCCAAACCGAGCTGAGCCTTTCGGTTCGTGAGCACATGAGACATGCACAAGCGGAGCAGACGGAGAGGGGAAAGATGAAACAAAGCAGTATCACAGACACTAAACACTCAGTTAAACAAAGAACTGTCCTGCTGTTGATAATTTAATATATTCAGATTAAAAAAATGTTTAGAAGTTCATTTTAAGAACTGCACTTTCTGAGTTAGCAATATTTATGCTTGTTGCAACAAAAGGGCTTATAAATAAAAAAAAACTGTAAAGCTGGCTGGAAGCAACAAAGCAAACCAGAAGATGTTTTTAAGACCTAAACATGTTCGTATTTAGCAGAACAAAATCCACGTTAATCAATGCAACTGATGTGTGCAGCAACCATGCACCAAACAAACCCCACTGGATGATCATATAAAGGAGAATACTGAGAAAAGAATCATCTTACCTTTGCATAAAACAGCACATATTTCTGTGTGAAACCACTCCAAACTAAAAGCAGAGCTCCTGGCTGTCACACCCTCGACTCATGAAACATGAAACCAGTTTCATGTTTAAATCATCACTGTCCCATGCTATGCTACTTCTTTTTATTGTTTATCTTACTTTTGGCTTTGTAATTAGCAGCTAATGTTCATTAGCATGTATTTATTTCTCTGAATAAATAATTAAAATTATAATGATTTTGGAGGATTTATGAATACATTATACATCCAGAAAGGTTAATCTCACGTTGTCGCATCAATGTGGCAAAAATGTTTAAAGCAGTTTACAGGAAGGCTGAACAACACTGCATGTAAGACAAAGGTAGTGGGCAACTTGCAGCACATATGAGCTCATCCTGACATTATCCAGACTTTGTATTAACAAGCTGGCAGAGTAATCTCCACACAGTGAGACTCATTCTTTCATTTGCATTCTCCCTTTCAGCCTCCCCCCTGGATAAGCCACAGTCATCAAGGCTTTATTTCTTCTGGAAAAACAGATGAGGACTGTGTATTCTATACTGAACCAATAAAACCCTTTTTATTCCTGTTCAAACATCCATATGTCATATTTATTGAGCTTTTTTTATGACTTGTTTTCCATGTCCCACTAAAACCTTTCATGAGACAAACAAAACTTGTTCAAAGCTTTGCTCAAAGGTTGAAGTTAGTTTTTGATTTTGCATAGTTGTTTTTTTATATGTCCTCAGTTGTTTCATGCTCTTTATTTTAAAGCCTCTGCTTCAAATTTTAAGATGTGACATGCTATATAAATCTAATCCATTATTATTGTTAAAATAATAATAATAATTATTATTATTATTATTTATTATTACATACATTGTAGGGGTTGTATTGCACAATGTGCCCCAACAAAACTTTTCAACTTTATTTATTATTCATTAAGATTTCAAATATGTCTAAGAATGAATAAAAATTAAACTAAATGCACATGTATTCCTGTATTCTTTAACAAATGCACATGTCGAAGAATATTATGACCTTAAATTTGTGGTATTCTTACATAAAAGCATCCAGTGTGTGTGTGTGTGTGTGTGTGCATTCCCACGTATTATAGTTTATCATTCATTCTGATTAACCAGGCAATCATATTAGACTCCGTCTAAGCATGGCATTCTGTAAATAATGACTGCAATAGGTCAAAACATGGCAGATAAACTTCCTTCAGTTTGTTACAGAGTTAAAAAGAAACAGCACCACACAGTTTTTCTGACTTGTAGCATTTCTCCTACCATTTCAGACCTTGTGGAGAATCTTTGGACAATCATATGATCTCCCCCTGCATCTCCTTCAGGGGACTGAGCAAGATTCTCATATCCACTGAAACCAAATATAAAAGATGGACAGAGCCTCCCAGCGGGTTTCTAAAGATTAAAAGTGAAGCTCGTTGGGCGGTTCACACATCACACGTGCCATCAATCCTGATGTTGAGTGAGTTGGGGGGTGGTGAGCGTCATGGTGGATGATTGACATTTATTAAACTCTGAGCTAAACTGTAGCTAAACTGAGCTAACTCAGATCTAATGGGAGCTAACTGGTTAACAGTGGTAGGTGGGCTAAAGCTAAGACATGCTGTCAGCCTGCTAAAAACTGCATTTGTGTCAGAATCTGCTTTCTTGTTGCAAACTTTAGAGACCTGCTAATAATAAAACACACACCCACAATTATGCCAAATTTAAAGATTAAATATCAGCTAAACTGTTTAGTTATATTTAAAAAAAAGAAAACTCCCTTTCAATTGTTTTCAAGCTATTTTGACCTACTAAATTATTTTTATTTATTTTTAGTACCATGTTGTAAACATGTTTATTTCTGCAGTGAAGGTGGTCTTTTGAAAGGTCCCATATTATGATATATATATATATATATATATATATATATATTGTTTCACAGTGCACATTTATGATCATATTATGCATTTTGCAACATACAACATACTTTAGTTTTGCCATGCCACTCATCACTGGGAATGACTTACTTACTCACTCGCTCTGAGCTCTTCTCGCCCATCCGCCCCGCCCGCACTGAGGAGCCAGAGAAACCCTCCCATTTCCCCACCTACCCTGTGACATCGCCACAGGCAGCGCGTGTCTCCCCCGCCTACCTCGTGACTTAGGGGAGGTTTTCAGGTAGGGTGGGGGGGCCTCCACTGTGCTGCGTCGAAGTGGTGGGGTCAGGCGTTTGCTTTGCAGAAGCCAAAATCTTTTTTTCCAAAGGAATACAGCTACAAAATGCATGGATGGAAAATAAAACTACTTTGGGCATTTTTTAAGTTAAAATTAACATTAATAGTTTAAAAGTTAAAAGAAAAGTCAGTTTTGCATAATATAAGCCTTTTAACATTAGGGTCTATGTGGATTTGCTCTGTTTTGGTGCCCCTAGTGGATAAGGTGGGAACTGCATTTTGTGGCACTTTCTTGCTTTTTTCCAACAGAGGTTGCCCCCTGGGTAAACCATTACTCTATTAAATAACCAAACTCTTGAGATTAAAATAGTTTTATCTGTCATTTTCTAAGAATGAACAACCCAACTAACTTTTTATTATCTGATGTGACTCTTGGATAAATCTGTGATTGCTAGCCTGCTTTGTCCATATGTATCAACAAGCCTGTAAATTCATAAATTTTGTTTAAATAAAGACACGTTACCACACAGCATAGAAAAAGTTCTACATATTAAAGCATATATTTCCTTACCTGATTAAAAAAAGCCAGATTTTTATCACCTGTATGTTTGATACACTTTGACTTGCAGGCTTCTTCAGTAAGTTCGCCCTTCAAAAGCTCTGAACTGATTTCTATGCGCCGCTAATTTAAGTTTCTTCCAGAGACCCTTCACAGGTCAAAGCGCTGTGACAACCACATCAAAACCTTCAAATTGTACCACTTTGTGTCCGCTCATTGTGACCTCTGTGGTGTATAATTATAATCCTGTCACAGAAACCATGCTCTTTGTATCTGCGCCTTTTAAAAATGCAGCAATTTTCCAGCAGCTACTGACATTTTACTTACTTGTGTGTGTGTGTGTGTGTGTGTGTAAAACTTTCCTTCTTTTAGTCCAACCCTTCAGGTGTCTTCTGAATCAGCACTAGCAAGCTGAGAATCTTTAAAAGAAACTGTCATTTTAACATGAAGTCATTGTAGCTGCATGTAAACGTGGACTTAGATGCAACCGCCGACCGTTTAAGGACTCTGGCTGAAGCTTTTTCTCCTGGAAGTTTTTGTTTATTGGCTACTGAACATTTTGCTTTGACAGTTTGCTGGCTTTTTCCCTGTTCAGCTGCAGCCTCTGTGATGTCCAGCAGGGTTTTCTACAGCTGCACGCAGCTTTCCTCAATCTGGATTTATGACATTTAATGTGAACCTTTATGTGTTTATGTCTCTGTGTAGAACATATTTCATGCATCAGTGATGAAATACCTTCATAATGTTATCACTGCTTTTTTACAGGTTGAAAAGAGTTTATGTTTCAGGACTAAATGCTTTATTTCAAGCCAAAGGGTCATTCACAGATGTTTTATCCATGTTTAAGTGTTTGTATTCTGTTAAAGAGACAAACTAGAAGTTAGAACTTATGTTTTAGAGGTGGTGGTGGTGGTGGTGGTTAGGTGTGTCATGTGAAAGATATGACGATGTGTGTGCAAAAGAGAGTGATCAGGTGTGTGTTATTGGTCACTAATTCATTTGTATGAAAAGTGCTTTATAAATAAAGCTTGATTTGATAAATGTGATATTTGGTTTTGTGTCAGGAGATTGTTCTGCATGCATAAAAGAACACAAAGATGGGATCTGCAACATTAATGGTTTCATCTGAAGGTTTTTGTATGCTGTGAAAAAAGAAACATTTTCAATTATGGTCTTTTTGTCTCTCTGTGTGTGTGTGTGTGTGTGTGTGTGTGTTACTAAGGCAACTACTTCTATACAGAGTTTGTGGACAGGGAATTGTGGCCAGAAGAGATGGGATTGAACTGTTAATGGCTTTACCAAAACAGATTTTGTCCAATATTTCTGGCAGTCGAGGCTCACTTTCAATTACATCTGCCAGGCGATCCACCTCAAGACCCTCACAATAAGATGCTTCGGAGGCTTCGGACACGATAGTGAAGGTTGGACTACCTGTGGTGCTGGAGAAGAAAGGAATGAGTGACAGCAAGGTCACTTACCTGTCTCTGTATCAGACATTTCTTTGTACCACAGAGTCGCAGGTTTCATTCTAGCTGCCCTCCGTAGCTGTTTTTTTTATCATCAAACATGGTCAAAGTGTAAAAATGAGTCAGTATTCTGGTTATGATCACTTTGTAGGTTGATGTTGTTGATCCTTTTTAAATTTAACTCATCAGTTGTTTGTTTTCATGTGACCTAGCCATCATTTTGTTCAGTAAATGCAGACCCATACAGCTGTGCTGTCACTGATATATATTATCTCTAACATCTCATTGTTACTGGACTTACCGTCTCCATCACAGCTGTCATCCACATTTTAATTTTTTAGCTGACCGCTTCCTGTGCAGGAGAAAATCGCTTGAATTTTGGCAGAAAATGACTTTGAGTGGTTCAAACTGAGGTTGCATCTAAAATAATAAAACCTGTATCTAATACAGAATGCATTTTGAGATGAACTAACGGGTCACAAACTTTTTTTCTGACCAACTTCATGTATGTGCGTGTTAGCAGTGTCCCTTCCATTACCTGGATTACACAGCAGTATGAAGATATTCATGTTTACTGGTTTAAGGAAGATAAATACACCTTTTCTAGCATGGCTTATCTAATTATAATTTTGATTTTAAGATGAGCATCAGTACAAAAATCCAGTTATTACTGTTATCAGGAAAGGATGACTGTATCTGACCTCAAACAAGTAGAAGGTAAAATATACAATGATTTTTTTCCCTCATTCATTAACATTACTGTAGTTATCATCATGCTTTACGGCATTTTTAATCACATACTGATAAACACAGCTGTGAAAACACCTGAACTTTTTTCTTTTTAAATCTTATAATTATAATTAATTATATTATTTCCATTTTTTAATCTACTGCTGGAGTTTTCCCAGTGTAGGACTAAGAACAGACAATGTGTAAAATGTTAATAAGATGCTTTAGGTTAATATAATCAGACAAAATTCTGCTTTATTTAAAAAAGAATCAAGAGATAAAAACTAACACGAGCAAAAAGTCACTTAAAAGTTCAAACGTTGGGTTTGATTCGATGAATCATGTAGTTTTTTTTTCTCCCCTCACAAAGTCCAGGAAAAATGCATGTTAGGTTATTCTGTGTTTCTAAACTGACCCTGGGATCCAGTATGAGCATGCACAATTTGTCTCACTTTTCAGTGTTGGCCCTGGGACCTGGACGGCTGTTGCAGCTCCAGAACAAAGCAGGTTAAGCTAAAGGGATGGATGCATGTTTCAATGAGAAGATTGTCGTCCCCCCCCCCTTCAAGGAAACAACTGACCTGCATACATATTATAACTGAATGTTTTCCTATGAATAAACTTCTAACAAACTTCCTGAGCATGCACTGTTTTTGGCTCTTTATCTGTGCACACCAGATGATTTGTGGCCTTCCTTGATTTGTTTTCAGAACTTTATCAGATGAATGTTTGGCATCCTTGACCGACGCTTCGCATTCTGATGGGAAAACAAAGTTCGGCTACTCCAGCAGCTATTTCTGTATCGACCCTGAATCTCTCTTAAAGCATCAGATGTGTGTTTAGTACTTCTGTGTATCCCTTGGAGCTTTTTAGTTCACAACTCAGTGTTTTATCGTTTTATCTGATGGAATTGTATCATTTTCTGTACATTATTGTAAACAGTCTGTTTTAAAGATTGATCCAAAGAGGTACAAAAATGAAGAAGTTCCTGAGTGTCTTTTCACACATGGAAATGTCTCAACACCCACATGCATTAAAATTTAATAGACTAATAAAGTCCTTGGTGTCAAAAGGGGAAAGAAGGGGGTTTTATTTCTTATAAAGATCAAAAAGAACCAACAGGCTGTAATTCTTGACAAATTTTCTATCAAGTTCTCATTTAGCCCATTATTTCATTGATGAAAGGGAAGCTGGAATATTTGCAGAAAGCATAGCAGTCTGCAGCTAACATACGATGCACCAATTTCCTAATCTAATAACTCCTAAAAATTCTTAACCCATCAAATGAATGAAATGATTCATTAATAACGGCATATTGTAAAAGATGAAACCCAAGAGCAGAATCAAAAACCGTGTTCAAAGGCTAAAAAACCATCTGCAGAATATAATGAGACAGAGTTTTAAGCTCTTCCTCACACAGGCCATCGTTTCTGTTGTCAGTGTAATTACTAACCCCCTCATCATGAGAGCCCCCGGTGCACGGGATACGTGCTATATGTTTGACCTTTGTGAGTGCAAGGATGCACCAGTCCTAATATGACTCATACCAAAGTCAGGGGCAGAAATTCAGCTAAAGGGCTCTACCAAACACACTGACATCCTAATGAAACGGAGCACAACATACAAACAACGTGTCATATGAAAGCCAAGAGTCTGCTGATGACAATGATGTCAGATCATCTCAGTGGGACAAAAACTCTGAGTTAAGTATCAGAACAAAGATCCCATTATCATAAATCATGTCTTTGTTTTAATTGTCTTGTCTGTGTTTTAATTCTATTCAATTCAATTTAACTTTACTTATTTAGCGCCACTTCATGTTAGTGTCATCTCAGGGCGCTTCACAGACATCATTTTGGACCAATTCATCAAAAATAGCCATGCTAAGGGAATCCAAAAGACTGCCTTGAATCTTGACTTTGATCTGAAATATTTACCTGCACAACATGTAGTTATTATATATATTTTCTGAAAGCAGAAAGCATACATCTGGGCATATGTTAACCCAAAGCAACGCAGACACACACACACACTGTCTCGCTACACCCTGTGTGGACAACAACAAAAAAATCTGAGAACAAATAATCCCTCAGAAAATTGAATGAATTAGAGTAGACTTTGTACCAATAAGTAGCATTTTTGTTTTATCATTATTTATCTAACAGAAATTGCACCTGAACCAAGATTTTGTTTAAATGAGGCAGTCAGAAAGGGAAGAAGGAGGAAATGTAAAGCCAGGTGTCATCTGCATAGCAGAGGAAGCTGAGGAAAAACAAATTGGTGTGTCCCAGCTCAGGCAGGAAAACAATTTTATTAAAAGATATAGATGGTGGAAGATAGCCAAGAGTAGAGGACAGAGTAGATACAGACAAGAGGGAAGGAGAGCAAGAGAGTGATTTGTGTGAAACACACTTTCAGTTTAGTCTTTGGCTGTGGCAAAATGTGCATCCAATGCCTGACATAGTGCCCCATAGTGGTCACGCCATGTTGTAGAGGTGTCCGAGTGCACGGAAAGAATAAAGATGTGCATTCAAAATGATCCACAATGCATCTTGAAAAGTAGTCGGCATTGATAGTCAGTAGTGATTCAGTAGAAGGTCAATTTAGACCACAATGCATTACGAGCCAGTGCTTACAGTGGTGGATATAACATGAACATCAAAGAAGGTTAACAAAAAACTATAAACCATTAATTTTATTTAGTTTTCATTGAGTAGATATGATGCATATAACATAAGGAAATAAAATGTAAGAGTAAGGGCACTATGTTGTGTGTTATGTAGTGAATGAGAGGTTAGGTTGCACATTCAGACACAGCCAAAAATCATGTGTGTGTTTAACTTTTCCACCTGCTGCAAGAAATGGCATTTTCACAATAAAAGCAAAGAAACAAATTTGCTTAGTCAATGTTTTTGTAATCCAGTGCATTACTAAAGTAAATTAGGTTTTTAGTATCCTTATATTCACAATAAAAATCTAAAAAGCTGCAGGACTGTATACTACATAAGTTTTGTGTAGAAAATTGGTTCCGCTCTGGTCGTGAACTGGTGAATTATTGAATTAAATTTGACAGATTTTATTATGTTTTATTGGACTTGATTTAATAATGCACGCTTAATCAAATGTAGTGACTTAAAATGTTTAGCATTGTATGAAAAATAGTCTCTGAAGTTCTGAAGCTGGGATAAAAGCACTTCTGTCTTACTATTTACAACCAAGCACATGATGCATTCTTCCAGACAAAATATTTCATATGTAAATATCTTGATTTTGTGCTTTTTTGCTCCTTATCTTAACCAAATCGTCTGTATGTTGTCTTCAGCTACAAATTCCACTAAACTGATTATTACTATAAACCAACAATCTATTATTTACAGGATTAGACTGTTTATTAGGATGGTTGAAGTTGAGTCTCATCTAAAAGATACTTGCTCCTGTTGTTCCCCAGCTCTAATTCAGCTGTGTAGGACCGCCGGTTCAGTACAGCAGCCGGATCACGATTCACACACAGCGGACTGAAAGCAGGACGCTGCCAGTCTGAGAGCATAGCAGGTAGATGACACTCCCTGAAGAATAAATCAAAGCAACACACAGAGCAACTGAAAGGAAGAGGGAGGATTTTGTTTGCATGGCAGAAATGATTTTTATTCTATTTATCTTTATGTGGACAGCACCAGTTTACAAAAAAAGAGAACCTCCACCAGAACCAGTCTCATGAAGGATGGTCACGTAGCTCGGCCTTTAGGGGGAGACGGGTCAGCAAGAAGGGGATGCCTGTTGAGAATAATAATAATGAAGACATACATTTATTTATTAAAAGCCATAAAATAAAAATGAAGTGCTGATTGCTTCATCCTAAAAATAAAAGCTTATTATTAGTTATTACTAGTTATTATTACTAGTTATTAGTTATTCCTTCCTTATGTATGTAAATGAGGTAGTCATTTTTTAAACGTTTTCACGGGTAACTGATCTTATACACCAAATTATGCTCATAACCGATGCAGGAGACAGACCAGACTGTCCCTCCGTCTGCGCATCTGTCTTCTGCATCAAGCAGGAATGGGACTTAAGCATAGAGCAGCATAACAACAGGGGACACTAAAGGCGCTTTTCCTTTAGTACCTACTCCACCCGGCCTCACACGATTATACCCAGAAACAGAGCGTTTCCATCAGGATGTGTCGTGCCGTGC
>JBAMHV010000007.1:22979789-23037314 GCA_037177535.1 Pseudomugil gertrudae
TATATATATATAAAAAATATGTGCAGCTGCTACCTTTTTCAGAAGCCAACTCAAGATTTACTGTCTTGTTCATGATGGGAGACTACAGACTACCAAGGCAATTTGTCTGCTAAGTCAACTGTGCAGACCCTGTAAGACAAAGCATGATGCTGGACACATCATTGAGCCTTACGAGTGTTCAAGCCATACAAAGAAAATGCACCTGACTGCTGCCTCTTCTACACACAGCTGTAAATCTCAAATGACCATTAACACAGTAAATATGTAGCATATTAACTGTAAATTATATCAGACATGTCATCTCTTACTGGTAAGATGACTAGGTACATTTGGTTTTGTTCACATCAGAATAGTCCACCAGACTGGGTGGGGGCAGTGTTCAAACTGAGATTACATTAACACGGCACTGCTCAGGCACATGGGAATTTTTAAATAACATTTTCCTCCGTTGGTCAGAGGTAGCAATGCATCAAGATTTCCCGAAGACACGGTAAAGAAAACTCACTTGTCTATTGTTAATGAAAAACAACTTTGGGTTTTAGTATAATTTGGATTTATTTTATCAGAATGGCCCAAATAAAGCAGACTTTCCGAGCACACGGATTAGGATTTAGATCACAGAGGGTGGGTGTTAATGCGTTGTAAAGTTCTCATTAGTTATATTTGCTGGTTTATAGTGAGTGCAAAACACTTTGGGTACTTTAGGTTTAATCTGAACTGTTTAAGTATGTGTGTTGATTTGTGCTCATTCCCAGGTGAGTCTATGCGGCAGGCTTCTGGAGAATTTGCAGAGGACCCTTGCTCTTCTGTGAAGAGAGGCAATATGGTTCGTGCAGCCAGGGCCCTCCTTTCAGCTGTGACACATCTGTTGGTGCTGGCAGACATGTCGGATGTCTACAAACTACTACTGCAGCTTAAACTGGTGAGATGATTTATTCTCTGTACATTATTACAAAACAGTAGATGTGTTTTTGTTTGTTTGTCAAACCCCTCTTTGCTTTAAATGAAAGCAATTGGACTTTTTTGTGACCAGTTGACTTCTTAAGATAACCATGGTCTGGATAACAGAGAATCTGCACCAATTTCAAATTTGGCTAGTTACCTCTTGCTTTATTCTAGTATGGCATGGCAAAATCACAAAGAGGCAAAAAGAAAAACTTTTTTGGAGATCTTATTGTATCTCTGGAGCAGCTTGAAGAGATTTATGAAACATCACTTCATCAGATATAAGACCTGTGTGGACTCTTGAGGAGAGCAGAACAAGGACTGTTGTTCAGCTGCAGTCCAAGAGAGAAATATACAGTCCAATGCTGGGGAGAATGATCCAAGAGTCAGCTGAATAGGAAAGAAATACTTCCAGAAATACTGGAAAGGATGAAGCTTCCTGGTGCAGTTTTAACTTTTGTTTGAGGCTACAAATAAAGACATATTTGGGAATTTTCTGGAACAGACTTGTTTTCAACAAGGTATTCCATTTAATTAAATACCTGTAGCTTTACTGGATGCACCGTGCCTCTTGCAGAGTAGCTGCTGGGATGGTCTCCAGCCCCTCAAGACCCAGCATAAGAATAAAGGGTAAAGAAAATGGATAAATCCACCTTTAATTGGGATGACGGCAATCTAGATTTAGGCCCTGATTTGTTAGTTTAGCAGAAGCACTTTTAAGCATGAAAATTGGAAACTATTGGAAACTGACAGAAGTTAACTTGACGTAGCTATAAAATATTGGTGCTCGTGCTCCTTATTGACATTTTCTGTCAAAAAATATAAAATAAGTATTCCCAATGGAAAGACCACACCAAAATGTAGGAATGCCACTCAACAGAAATCAGCTCAACTGAAACACACACTTCTTTTATTTGAATGAATGAAAAATACTTCATTAATCCCAGAGGAATATTCAAAATTAGCAGTGCTGTCCTAATTTGGTCATGAAAGGAAATTTATTAACAATGAACTTTCCTTGATTCTAAACATCAGTTTATAAACAGTTTTCTATTTCTTTAGGCTAAATTTTTTGTTACCAAGTAGTTTATAAGGGGTGCCGTTTAAGATGTTAATGGTTGATACATCTGTTGCAAATTGTATGAGTCGGGTTTGCCCAAACTTATTTTTCTTTTAAAAACACATTAAATTTGATTCATGAAAGTAGTGAGTTCCTTTTCAAAATGTGGTGAGATTTATATCATTTTAATGTAAATTCACTCTCTTCTGCAGATGGATTTTTTGATCCATGCCTTTCAAAGGCTGCTACAGACATGTTGCAGTGACATCAGTGCATCAGTTGCTGCATAATTTAAGCATCACACTGTTGTTGGGTTTCATGTTTGTTCCATTTTTTAAAGTTTGTGGTTCAACTCAGCTGACTGGTTTTCTTCCCAAATGCTGGGCCACATCAAGATACGTACAAAAAAACCAAATGCACACATAACTCTCCTTTCCTTCAGTGTTGTTTCAAATGTGTGTTTAATATTAAAGCTTTGTTTTTTTTTTTTAACCAAAGCCACTTACAGATCCATCATTTAATCATGGTCAGAAATGGACAACCTTTTGTGTAATAAGTTGTAAACGGGGAAATAAATGGATCATTCAAAGGGCCAAATGAAGCCAGAGTGACATTAAGCTGTTTACAGACTGAAAATGAGCAGATTACACCCTGTGCAACTTTATTCCCACCCCATGTTTTGACAACTGGGGTGGGTGGATTAGGTCCTGGTCTCAGAATATAAAGAGTTGAAGACACAAGATTTTGAGTATGCTGTTACATAAGATGGTAGATTTATTTTTACAGGGAAGGAAAATGATTTAAAAAAAACATTGGACATGTTTCCAAGATGCACTGATGAACACAATTTTATGATCAGGTACAAGTGTGTCAGAAACATGCACATAAACTGTCAGTCTGTAGCTTTTCTTTAAGCAAAAGCAATTACAGCTTTAATGATTTCAGATGGTACTCGGGGTGGTTGTAGCTCAAGAGGAAGGGCAGTTGTCTTTCAACCAGAAGGTTGGGGAATCAATTCCGGGCTTTGGCTGACATAACGAAGTCTCCTTGTGTCTGTGTGTGTGTGTGTGTGTGTGAGAGAGAGGGTGAACATGCTGTGTAGTGTAAAGTGCTATCAGTGGTCAACATGATGGGAAAAATGCTACATAAGTACAAGTCCATTTACACTTGGTTTAAAAAAAAAAGCCACCACCCTCCATGATCTGTCACCTATGGAGCCGAACGAAACGAAACATTTCAGACTTTGAAATTGCTCACAATCCTGTGCTGCTCCTGGCAAATTTCCATCCTCTAAATTTAGGTTTAATCTCTTTCATGATAATTTTCTCTGCGAATTGAATTTTGAGCAAAGCGGCTCATCTTTGGTACATGATATCCCACATTTATGCCTGCTGAAACAACCAGGGTTGTTGTTTTTTTAAATACAGGGCAGCTTCTCATTTTATGAAACCAACTTTTATGAAGTGATTTTCATGCCAAACAGCAACACAAAGTGATTTGCATAGTTAAAAACTGTTTATGCACAATAAAACAAACCATTTAACAATATTGGGTTTGTCTTTCACTTAGTTACACATGCTTACACACACACACGATGCGCGCACACACACGCACACTCGTACAGAACACAAGCCCTCTCCAAATTTCCACCCACCAAGTCTTAGCTTTAAAAATACATATAAATAATGTAGTGAATTAGGACAAATATAGACTAAGATACGAAGGCATTAAAAAAATACCTACATTAAAATGATTAAATCGCATATAAGAAATATAAAGATTCAATTAGAAGACAAAATAAAAATGTAGATCTTAATCCTGTCTTTAAAACATCATTCACTGCAGCCCCGAGGTTCCACTGTGGTGGAGCGAGGCCTCACCGCAGGTTTTAGCCCTGATTTTAAGAACAATTTTAAATTAAAAGCAGGTCAGATAAAAATAATGAGGCCCAAGAATATTAAGACATTTATACATGACTAAAAAATCCTTAAAATCAAGCCTGAGATGTATGGGGAAGCAATATAATTTGATCTAACACTATTGGTATTTTCTATGGATCTTCCCCAGGACAGTCTCCAGGTGCAGCTCAAACACACATGGTGAATTTGATGTTTTTCTGGCTGGATTTATCAGCCGGGATATTCCCACTCCAATGCTTTGAACAGAAATGGTTGCAGCTATTTCAGTCTTTCTAGAACTGCCAAGCGTTGGTTTTCTTATCATTTTAGCCACTGCTTGATCCTGTTCAGTGGAGGTGACGACTCTCAAGTTATGCAGCTTTTTTTGGTTCCACCACTTCTCTGGGCTTTTTATCACAGGGTTATTCTTCTGTGAGCTCAGGTAAAGACAGAATGAACACAGAATAAGCAGGCAGGCTTTCAGAGAGATAATAGTCCTCCACCAAACCCTGTGAAATGTTCAGTGCACCAGCACCAAGAAAAAACAGTTAGTCACACTCAACAAATCTTTGGCTGCATGTGTGATGGTCAAAGTATCAAGTTTCCTTCAAATTGCTTTTCTTTTTTAAATAATTACTTTGCTTTGAAGGTCTGTAATTTTCACCATTGCATATCTAACTTTATTCATCTCCTTTGCTCAGGTGGAGGACAATCTGGTTAAAGTGCGCAATGCAGGAACAGAACAGGATTTAGGAATCCAGTACAAGGCATTGAAACCAGAGGTGGACAAGCTGAACATGATGGCTGCCAAGAGACAGCAGGTAATGCATCGTTTATCAGACTAAGTAGATCGAATTTAAATGTTATCAAGTAAATAAAGGTTGGTGTTGCATGTAATCTGCAGCCTACATAACAAATGTAATTAAAACCAGTGGTTTAGAATAAACAAGAGCATGCCTCATGCTGTAATTGGGGCCAGTAGATTGAGTGAGTACAACTTTTATTATGACAAAAGATGACAACTATGATATATCTTTTTTTAGAATTATGGAAAACTTGGGCCATTAAGTGAAAAACATTTGGCTCGTCTATATGATGGGGCAGAAAAAGAAAAACGATATGGTGGGGAAAGTGCACAGTTTTGTACTGTCAGGTATGGATAAGGAAGATGAAATTAAGAGTTCTGTTTTCAGTAATATTTCAGAGGGGAACATTACATACTGTTAGATACTGCTAGAAACATACTGTAGGTGTTAGAAATGATTAGTCTGGCAGACGAGGATGTGTTGGGTAAATTTGTTCAATAATTTATTGCATTATTAATGAACATGATCAAATTATTGCACATTTTCTTTTTTCTTAATATGCTGAAAATGTGTTTAAATCTACATGAATACAGAAAGTATTGGAGCTAAAAGGTTTTCCTTTTTTTGTTGCTGTCATAAATCTGTACCAGTTATTTCTGTATGCACCCTTTCGCTATATGAAGATATAATTGCACCACACTGCTGAGGTCTGAGTAGCAATGCATTATATTGCCAAGGCACTTTCTAATGGCCTGATTATGACTGTGTTGTGTTATTGCAGGAGACAGAAATAAATCTGGGTCATCCATAACAAACTTCTACTGTCTGTATAAGGGCATGACAGGCCCATTTTCAGATGAATGTACATCACCCTTCTAAGTATCCCATCCCTCAGTTTAACACTTTTCCTGTCCTTTGTTTTTATTCTGCTAGGAGCTAAAGGACGTCCATCACAAGGACCAAATGGCAGCTGCACGCGGGGTGCTACAAAGGAACATCCCCATGCTGTACACAGCATCCCGTGCCTGCCTGCAGCATCCTGACGTGGCAGCCTACAAGGCCAACCGTGACCTGATCTACAAGCAGCTGCAGCATGCAGTCTCTGGAATCTCCAACGCCGCACAGGCCACATCCACCGACGACTCAGGTCTCAATCAGCCAGCCGGAGGTGGAGAGCTAGCTGATGCCCTCAACAGTTTTGATGTAAGGCACATGAGTGATACACAAGTCATAACCTATTTCTTTTTATCTTTTTTTTTTTGTCTCCCCTTCCTGTGTCAAGCAAGACATCCATATGTCCAATCAGTACCTTTGTCATGTCTTACCCTTTTGAAGGAAAGATTAAAACTTTATTTATTATAATATCTCGTGTCCTGGTGAAAAGTGGGACGATATATGTGGACAATGTGGGACATAGCTTTGGGTTACAATGGCTCCTGAGTCACTATTTTATCCCTTAATTTGCTTCTGTTTCAGATGCACTACTATCGCTCTGATATAAAGCTGTATATTGGATGAAATCTTTAACGTAAACAAATGGCAGCTTTTTCTGCTTGTAGCTACAGAGGATTGCCTCATTATTTATGAAGAAAAGAAAAAAAATTGTAAATACATTTTCCTGTTCATTTTAGAAAGATGTGGACATAATAACAGACCTTATCTGACACACACATTTTAATTGACAGCCATTTTGAATGATAGTTTCAGGGATCCGAGATTATAAAGTGATGCGTATGTGTGCATAATGTTTTCAGCAATCTGAAATGTGCTGCAGATATTTCTTTTTTTCCATTTGGAGTGGAAATCATCCCTAAGCTTCTCAATAGTCAATCTGATGTTGAAAACCCATCATGCCCTGAATTAATTTATTTGATTGGTAAAGGCAGTAGACCATGTCCCCAAATCCACAGGTGATAAAGCCTTCTACATGTTTAATGGGCTTTTTTTCTATATTTTAAGTGCATATTATTGTTGTTTTTTTAGAAACTTAAACAATTTAAATTTAATTACAAAATGAGGGGAAAAAACTACAAATTTCAAATATGTGAGGCACATTATTCATAATGACATGAAACAGTGTCCAAATAACAGATGAGGTAAATAGGAGGCGTATCATCTTAATGCTGCCTGGGGTGATAAATGCAGTGATGATTAGATGATTTTCTTTTCCCTCCGTTGTTACTAACTTCGTTCAGACATGTTTACATCTTTTTGTTTACAGGTTTGCTTGTTTGCAGACTTCAGTAACATTTAGCTTGTCTACTGTGATAGATTTAAGACATTTTCATTTTGTCCTGTCTTGTGTTAAATACACTACACATTATCCAGGCACCTAACAAGTTGCAGTTTTAAACATGTGGTGATGCTGTTTAAACACATTTTGGTTCTCATGATGGACGCAGTGTGTGGGCTTGTTTTATGACCACGTGATGCAGTTTACTCAGTTTTTTTCCTTAGGTTACCATGTTTGTACTTAAACTGACACTACAATAATGACTAAATAACTACTTTGAAATGTACATCCCCTATTTTGCCCAAACCTACTGTTGTGACTAATCTTGACATCGGATGCTGTAATTGTACCACTAACTATCTATACCATACGCAGGGCTCAGAATCTTCTGCAGGTGGTTTATATGCAGAATTCAGTGGTTTTATTTGTGTTAATCTACAAAACTTGGCGTGGTCATATCTAGACGGAATAATCCTATAGAGCTGGTATTATTAGCTCTTCTAAAGCCTGATTTAGTATTTTTAAAGATGCTAACAATCCCCCTCCTTTAGGAGGTATGAAAAGTATTAAAAACTGTATATGTATCGTTTACTGTAAGTCATCAGAAGTCATCTGTTGCTAGGCAACAGTGTTGCAAAGCACTAAATCAGTAATGTAGGCACAAGCTCCATATCAAGCATTGCTGCCCTGATACGACTTGATTTGGTACATTTTGCCTACATGGATTACAAAGTTTCACAGCTGCATGTAGCTTGTTGGTGAACTTCTGGCTTTTTAAAAAAGTGATGCTCTCCTTGAATGAACTTGCATCGCATCTTAGCAGGATGTTTGTTGCCTTCTGTAATAGCACAGCGTGGCTTCGATAATTAGGTTTCCAGTGGAGCTTAAATAAAAGGAAATTAGTTATGGACATTTCCCCACATTATTGAGCAAGTCAGAGTTTCCATGCAGTAAAAGTATCTTTCTGCAGATGAAGAGGGTAAAATGGTCAACAGTTATAGGAAAAATAATAAGTACTAATGGTAAGGGTAAAATAGTCCATAGACATGTCATGAAAATTTAAGGAGGATCATCATACAGGTGAAATATTTGTTTATATGAGAAAGATTTTGTTTTTATTTAGAAAAGGCATTTGAAGGAATGTCACCATGTATGTATAAAAGCTGCTGTTAACACAATGGATGAGAAGCATTTAAAAGAAACCCCAGAGCTCCTTAATCTTGCAGTTGTCTATAAAACTGGATTCCAGCTCAAAAAACTTAATGTCTTTAGTGGCCTTAGTGCACAAAGACTAATTTTTAGTTTTATTCATCATGAATGCTCTGCAGGATTGGTTTGTCCAGATGAATGTAGTTCTGGTTGCTAAGGGAATGGCTACCATGTCCCTACAAGAGCAAGGTCGTGGTGGAGAGGTGTTCTTCACTGGTATAATGTGGAGTGAGATGGTGGGCCTTTACATATGTAAATATGTATGTCCTTTTTAACCCCAGGAGACCCGGTACTGGGTCGAGCTGCTGTATGTAGGTTCATGTGAAGGGATGTTGGTTAAGTTACTAATCAGTAAAAAAAAATAGTTTTTCCTGCTCAGACTTCTAGATTTTTCTTCAGTCAGTAGCTCGAAGCAGGACCAGTATGAAATGTTCTTTGATACTTTATAAGATGGAACATATGGTTCTATAAACACTGCCTAAAATGTCTTGGCAGTTTTCAATTTAGCACCACCAGTGAGTATTTCAAAACCAGGCTGCTGATGCTTCCATCACATTTTAGGATTAGTAGTCTGAAGGCTGCCACCACCTCAGAGGCAAATGCACTGTGTACATATTCAAGTTGTCATCGTGACTCATTAAAATTTTTGTCTTTGTGATGACACACGTTTTTGCATCTTCCTCGTATTGAGAAATGAACTGATGTCTGGCCAATGAAAAACTGTCTGAAATTATTAGATGTGTTGCATTACTCAGACATTACATGTGCTCTTAAAAAAATGTCACTAGTCTGATTCCATCTTGAAGTGCTCGAGCTTGGCAAAATTGCCAAATGAGTCAAACTCCCCCTGTCTATTTTACTTCTCTCGTTTCCTCCATCGTGACTCTGTTGTGTGCCTGTTGCCATAGCGACATGACATGCAAGCAGAGGAGGTCAGATGAGACAGAGAGGGGGCTGGAGGTGGCTTTGACAGAGGGCGGACTGCCTAATAAATCTCTTAACAGCTGAATTTTAAAATATTTTCTAGCATGAAGGCATCTGTGGACGTGTAGAAGTCATACTTCATCTGGGAAGTTTGCTTTCTTTCTTTGGCTGCTGTAGACGTTATGTTTATATCTCAGCCTTCTGTAGTATTTCAACTAGTTGCCTCTCAAATGTGGCTGAGTGAAATGGGACATTAAGGTGAGCTCTTCTGTCCTGCAGTTTTAGGGGTAGGTCCAATGTTGCATCTGTAAGGAAACAAAAGGTGATTAACATTTTACAGTTTTGTAGGAAAACTCACTTCCCTTTATCTTTTTTTATTTGGCTGTTTTATTGCTTTTTACTTAATGGAATTTAAATATGTAAACATTACTGTGCCTGCAAGTACTCTGCAATGATGAAGAGTCTCCTGTCACCTCATGTGGCTGGAGGAGGGGGGGTTCTGTCCCTCATACTGGCAGATCTGTTTAAGTGATGAGATTATTGTAGGTTGTCTTTGTTGCCTGTCGTATTTTAAATCTTTCTAAAAGTTTTACTTGTGCAGTCAGAAAACTTGGATGGCTGTTTTTAAAAGGTTTTGCCTCCAGTACTGTTTGCAGCGTGGTGGATTTTAATGTACATGTTAACATCATTTTGCTTTTAACATCTTCGTACAAACTACTAGTTTGCTTCAGGGTAGATTTCTTTTTTTTTTTGAAGGCATAATTAATGACATTTTATCGCAGGGCTTCACACTGTTTACAAAGCACACTACCTTTAGCTACTTGTGGATTTATCTTAGGTCCTTCAATAATTATTCCTGCAGATGTGCTGAGACCAGAGGTTACCAAGCTTTTCTTATAATTTACTGAAAGTTCTGACATATTAGGCATTTTCATTTAAATATTTATTTAAAAATATATTTTTCTGTGTGTTTCTAACGTCCAGTAGCTTTGGCTCCTTTTCAGGGCACAAGCCTATATGTTGCACCAGTAAGGAGGATTGATGGCTGAAAGTGAGCTGTCTTTTTAAACGGGTTCATTTTTATTTCTCAATAGAAAAGTTTGTTTCCCATATAGTATATTAAACCTGTTAAAACCATTTTCAAAGCTTCTATGCATGTTAAGACGATAACAACTCATCCGTTAGAGCTTAGTAACTGTATTGTTCTTCCCCTCCAGCTGATCTGTCATACCTACAGCCTTCAATTTGCTGCCAGATTTTTCTGTTTGAGCTTGGAAAACAAACTTCAATGTGCCAATGAGACCATCTTGATTTATTTTTCTTTTTACTCCTTTTGAAATGTCCATTTTCACCATTTCTTTACAGAAGCAAATAATTGTGGATCCTTTGGCGTTCAGCGAGGAGCGTTTTCGTCCTTCTCTGGAGGAGCGCCTTGAAAGCATCATCAGTGGGGCTGCCCTCATGGCTGACTCTTCATGCACACGTGATGACCGCAGGGAGCGGATCGTGGCTGAATGCAATTCGGTGCGCCAAGCACTTCAGGACCTCCTGTCAGAGTATATGGACAATGTAAGTGTCCAACTTTTCAATTTCCTTTGTCTTACAACACCACTCAGTTGCTCGGGAGTTTAAGTTCATAAATCTGCAAAAGTTAATTTAAATTAATCAAAAATAATTTCATTAGTTTAAAATTATTTAACTTATTGATCTATTGACAGAAGTTCCAAACAAAGTCTTTATATAATGTTTGTTTGAGGAAAAGTGGTTGCATTTAACAATCAGCCTTTAACATTTTGACGAGATAAACATTACTTTTCTTAAATTAAAAAATTATGTAGAGCTAGGCTCTCAGTACCCCTCTGGTACCGTCTAACTTTGTGACTTGTGCTGGTTTTGATATGGGCTTGTGCATGCGTTTATCTGGTCTTTTTTTCTGTATGGTGATCTTAAACTGGTTGGCCATTACTAGTATATCTGGCAGTTACAATTCAGTTGATTTGCAGCTGGGTACGAGGCATGCCATGATTATAGGATTTTCTTGGTACTAGGGATACACCTATACCAGTATAAGAGATTCCATATTTATTCTGATGCAGAGCTCAATAAATAAGGGCAGCCAAAAATAAAGAGATGACTGAAATTAACATTAGTTTAACACACCATATAAACAAAGTTATTATGCATGCCATACTAAAAATTCAAATTTGTTATTATCTTGATAAGAGAAGCATATTTTGGGATGTATGAGCTTTGTCACAGCTGTAAAGCAAATTCATATTTAGTCTTTATTAATGACTATTCTGTTTTAAGCCTTGCATTTAGAGGATGACCTCAGGACTCATGTCATACATCCTACAATTAACCACTCGGTGTTTATGATGTTCTGGTCCACACTCCTTACCAGTGAACTGTTATGGGACTTGTTGATTCTTATACTGGTATCAGTGGTACTCATGCTTGTTCTCAGTTTTAAAAGATGTGGTATTGCTGCATCCATATGGTACGATTTGTATTTTAATTTCACAACACTGGACAATCACATTGGCACACTGTACAGTTTTGTCTTTGATATCATCCATTTTTTATAAGCCCTATTCCAAGCTAGAGTCTATCCCAGCACTTAGCAAGCAGAGGCCCGTCCTGGACAGGTCGGCAGTCTGTCGCAGGCCCAACAGAGAGAGACGGGAGAATTTGAGATTAATCTGACATATGTGTGTTTTGGATTGTGGATATTACGTTATCTGAATATATTGATTCCTTTCTGTAAGAAGTGATGCTGCAGGGCCTCTATCTTGATTTTTTTCTTTCTAACCCACATTATTGAAATGTTTGAAACATTTCTTTTACTTCTGAATAGACTTTTGAAACATGGGCAGAAAACATTGAGCTAGCTTTTGACTTGTAGCTTCCATTAACAGAATAGCTGTTTGAGACAAATAATGCTGGAACAATGGAAAATAAACACGATCATATATCTGAAATTTAATACAGTCTCTTCTACAGGCCATTGCACACTGACAACAAAAAAGCATCACCTCATGATGACTCAATTATTTTTGAACGGCAAAACTATCCGTCAAAGCCATTTTTCCCTCCATCTGAATAATGTGACGTTAAGTAAATGCTGCTCAGCTCTGTACGTTGCAATGTAAGTCCAACATGAGCTGTGTATAATTACAAAATGGCTAATGGTTTAGTAAACATTAACATCATTTAGACCAGTTACTGAATATTTACCTTAACATCATCTTACAAAAGCTGCTGGTTATTCTGCAGCTTTTAAAAACCTTGTGGAGCCATTTTCTCCTTTTTATTGCAACTTTTTATGGTTCTGCATATATTGGCTAGCTATCCTGCATGATTACATCTCAAGTATTTTTTTGTTTGCCAAAACAAAAATCAAGCAAGAATAATTTGATCTGTTTAAGAGAGAGTGCTTCAACTACAGGCATCATGTGAAATGTATGATTTTTTTTATTCCATGCTCCGGTAGGGTTTGGACATTAACTTTTATAGAAGGTGTTGAGGGATTACTTAATCCTAGTGTTTAATACAGTGATTAATTGTTAAAGCAATTTATGGTCAATCTGTTTTAACCTCAAATGTTTTGATGGAATGAAATTCAAGATAAATTTCTATGTTTGACTGTTTTCACCTTGTTGCACTTTGATAGTTTATTTTATTGTTAACTAGACATGCAGTTACAGCTGAATTTAACTTGAACACAACTTGTACAGAGAACAGTAACCACAGTTGTACACATGTTAACCACAGTTGTACACATGTTAACCACAGTTGTACATATGTTAACCACAGTTGTACACATGTTAACCACAGTTGTACACATGTTAACCACAGTTGTACACATGTTAACCACAGTTGTACACGTGTTTTTAAATGCACCTGCTTTGGTACAAAGCTTGTTGTTCTGAAGAGACACACACAAGGTGGTATATAGCTTGATCGTTTTTACATAAAATTGATTCCATCATCCCTATGAAACATTTTTGCCAATATTATTTATAATATTAGCAAAAATGTATGTACTCTAATTCAGAATATTTTGACATTGTAGTAGGTGTTTTTGGTGTTCATGCTGATTTTGCACACAGTTTTCTTTCAAGAGTGAATATCTGTGCTCAGGCATGAAAGCCATATTTTTCTGTCATTACCTACTCAGAACTCAGCCAGGTTATTTGAAGGTTCAGGCCATTCATGCGAAATCTCTGGATTACTTCAAAACAAGTTTTCTACTTCACTAGACTCTTGTATGGCCTTCGTGTCTCTTGGATCGCTTCAAAACTTACAATTGCAGAACAACAAACCTCATCAGCACAGTGATGATGAGTAGACATGGCAGGAATATGACTACTCATTTGGCAAGAAAACATATGACGAGCATAATATGTCATTGTCTGTCATGTGCGTTTAATAGTTTAATATGGTCTATGAGAGCTGCAACATGCAGTTTGCATAGTGAGGTAGTGTCTCTACCTTTTTTAAACTGATGATATGCAGTGTGACAGGTAGCCTGACCCTGTCCATTATTAATCTTGATGGTTTGTACAAACTTCAAACCTGCTTGATAATGTGTTTACTATTGTGTTGTGGTAGAGTTGTACAAGTACAACGAAAGACTTGGGGAAAATATACTTTGTGT
Source organism: Pseudomugil gertrudae (assembly GCA_037177535.1). Lineage (NCBI taxonomy): Eukaryota > Metazoa > Chordata > Actinopteri > Atheriniformes > Pseudomugilidae > Pseudomugil > Pseudomugil gertrudae. The sequence continues at coordinate 22,993,525 of JBAMHV010000007.1, forward strand.
TTATGGCTACACTTGACTCTTGTCTTGTTGGAAGTTTTTTTTCATATGGTGTCATGTAGGCATTTTCCCTGGTGGGTGACCTCCATGACGAGTCTTACCTGTCTGTGCCTATATAACAGCTCCTCTAAGAGGTTGTTCTGAAATGTTCATGTCATCAATACGTCAAATGGTCTCATTATTTAGGACTGTGATATGTAACCAGATTATCACACATTTCAAATATTATGTTTAATCATCTGACACACAATGATTAACAGTGTTGTCCAGATGGCCAAGTTTCTAAATATTTCCTCTTGCATCAAAATGTGTGTAAAGAGAATTGAGATGAGAAGATTTTAAATAGAAAAACTGTCACGTTGCAGCATCTTAACCCTTAGTCTAAAATGAAAAGCCTTAAGTTAATAATTTATTTGGTTTGTGTATCAATCCTAATGAAGTGTACAAATCCCTCCAAGAATGAAAGTTAAACTGATGTGAAATAAAGTACTTCTGAATCCTCTAAAACAATTATGTGCATAGTTTTACACACACTGGGGGATTATGTCTAATAAAGAATTGGTAATGTGACTCTGCTTCAGTTTAATAGACCATGAGAGCTTCTCCCATTATATTTCAGAGCAAAGACGGCATCTAACATAACTTTTTGTCCCATGTGATTTTTCTTTATTCGTGTTCTTTTAAAATTTTATTTGCAACTTTTCCACCTATGTTATACACTTTACAAAACAGGAGCCAGTGGCCTTCCAGTGTGTCTGGCTGTTGAAGCAGAACATTTGAGTTTATTTTAAAATCTTTGTTATAAACCCCTGATAGACTAAAACAAATACATAAACTGATCGCGTGAGGTGCATCACTGTGTTGAAGATGAATACAGTGTAAAAAACAATGGCAGTTAACAAGAGCACAATATTGTTACGCTGAAGATGAAATCAAACAAAACTTGGCCATTTTGAAAACGAAGATGTGGAAAGTATTGTAGCCGACACGTTTGGTTCAGTCCGTCCCAATGTTTACATGTTGCCATGTGTAAACATTGGGACGGACTGAATCAAACATGTCAGCTACACGTATAACAATGCATTCAGTTATGGGGACCCCTCACTTTCACATTTTATTGTTCCTTGAATTGAAATTGTTCATTGTTGATGATGATCATTTAACGAGACTGGAGCTGTCTGTTCAGATAGTGAAGTGGAAAGGTGGACGGGATGGGTAATGATGCCCGAGCACTGCCACACAGCATAACCTCAATTATTCTATGTTGTCATGACAGTTTGGCATACCACGTTTTGAGTGTAACACTTTACACTACTTTTTATTATTAATGTATTCCTTGTTGTCAGCATCTGTCAAGAGGTTTGTCTTACAGCGTGAAGTGATGCTTGGTTGCACTCGTGTACAGATGCTGACGTTAAAACTTTAACTTGAAACGATACATGATCATTTTCACCTGCATGAAGATGACAGACCTGGCAACTGCTGTGGGACCTCGGGCCTTTATCCCCCCTTTTGTCTGTGACACTCAAAGCAGTCTTCAACTTCTTTAACATTTTTGTGCACTTTTTTGTGTTTCCCATTTCTTTTTGTGCAGCTTTCCGTTTGTCCATTTCTCTCTTGACAGCTCACTCTTCTGCTGAATTTCCCTGACTTTTTGCCTTGGGCATCCTAAGTGAGTGGCATATTTACTTAGCTCTATCCAGTTTTCTTTGTTCCTGCTCAGTAATGTCTCATTATAAATATATTTTTGGTTGGATTTTCAAGCCTGCAGTCTGCTGCCATTTTGTCACACTTTGCATCCATTCTTAAAAATGGTGTTCTTTCATTTTGTAAACAGAAGCAGTAATCTGTTTGGTTAATCAGCAGTTTGTTGTTGTCTTTTAATGATCATTTTCAATATTGAGAACACATTTTGTAAATATTTAGGAAGAAGAAATCATTTCTGTATGTGAACCAGTGTTTGGTGGTAGTTGTTGTAAGGTGAAAGCAAAACTCTTCTTCCCTTCAGACTTAAATCTGTTTATGGTGAAGATATCCTGAGGTAGGAAAGGTTGTGTTAGCTACTCTTAATATAGCCAAAGTTTTCTCACACTACCTGAAATGTTGACTACCAAGTGCAGATAAAACACAATAGCATGAAGCACCAACTATTCAGGGGCAGATGCACCACAGCACACCACCCTTCAGAAATTTGCTCCAAATACCTGTATTGAGCAAAAACTCAAACATACAGAAAAAACGGTATAAAATTACCAAAAATGTATACAATATATATACATTGTGATAAAACATTGTACATAAATATTTTTCTCAATTTTAATTGCATCACTGTTTTCAAAAGGTTTGGGACATTTTAGTAGGTGTTGAGTTGGCAGAAGTGGCTGCTGAAGGACAAAGTGGTTCCAGTTCAGATTTCTGTTTCAGGTTTGTGTTTCCTTTTTAGGTGCTCTTAACTTATGCTGGTCTCGGAGTATCTCTCCTGTTCACCTGATACTGCTGTGAACACTGATATGACAGAAATGTTGTATCAGTTAAACGTTGTTAAACTCTGATTAGATTTGTAAAAAGATAAATTAGCGTCTTAACACCCGAGAAGTAGTAAAGTGTTTATTTTTTTTCTTCTTGCTTTTACTTGTTTTCCCCTTAAATGCACTTCTGCTGAAAACACAGGATGACTTGAAAGATGTTAAACCTACATGACTAGTGTCAAAGCAGTTCAATGTATTTATTTGTAATTTCAGCTAAATGCTTAATTAAAACAAATTACACACCCCATAGTGTAACAGAGAAAGATTTAGTGTCCCTGTGACCTAATGTGTATTTACAGCCTCCATAAAACACTGGTCTGTCAGTAACCGCTCGTCAGGCAGCGTTTCTCAGACTTAGTCCTTGATCTTTTGCTGGTGTATTCTAGACTTTTTGATGAATTTTAGCTGCAGGTAGATAACACGCCATTTTTCTACTCGGCTGTCGATCAGGAAGAAGAATGCTGGGGCTTCACAAAGAAAGACTTTGTGATTTAACAACTGTAGTCTAACAAACCCTTTTCCACAGTTTGTGCAGCCTGTTTTGATTTTGTCCTCAGCTTTTTGAATTGCGTAATTTCAATTTGTAGTCCATAATTATGTGGTTGTTTGGGTACTTTTCTCTCTAAATGTTGCCAGATTGTGCTTCCCACAATTTCTGAACTTGATTTGACAGCTTAAAAAAACAACCGTGTATTCATGAATCTTTGTATTTTGTCCACCATAATTTCTTCCTAAACCATACATTGTCAGGCCCAGATTAGGCTTTTTTTTCAGTTCAGTGCCATATGCACTAATGTTCATGGCCAACGCTGACTGTTCAATTGTGTACTTCCAACAAAGCAATGGTCCGTATTCCTCCTACTGTAGAGGAATTGTTCCATCACAGACATCCCTGGCATCTACCAGTAAAGTTGGTAACTACTGACCAGCACCCGAGTCCAAAATCCCAGCTAATCTTTGCTGCTTGTCATTTATGCGCAACAATCAGAAATGCATGATTAGTCCGAGAGAAATTTTTACCCCTGAAAGGTGTAATCATGCAGACTTTGCTGCAATCTGTGTCATTACAGGACAATTTGAGCTCCCACACCTATTTGTCAGACACTTTTCACTTGTAAACCACTCTGATAAGAACACATTGGCCATGTTTACATGGTTTATAATTTCTATGTAATTCAGAATAAAAGTTAAATTCATTTAAAAAAAATAAATGACCATGTAAACACTTAATCCTGAATCAAAATGACCATTTGGAATTAAATGCAATTCCAAAGTAAGCGGCTAGTTTATTCTCACGTTAAATCTGATATGATTAATTCTTCTATTATTTAATTGTACATTCTGCACTAAGTTAATTCTGGTTGTTTGCGGATGCTCATTAACTTGTCCCGCCATGATGATGCACATACGCAGTCTTCCGCCTCCTGTTTCCGGTGCCTTCTTCTCCTCAGCTGTTGGAAAAAATGCTTGTGAAGGCATGGCAAGTTTAGAAGCTAGTTAGCATTAGCATTTAATTAGCATTAAATATAAAATAGTTTTTCACCACATTAAATATTCCATAAAACATTTTTCTTAAAATAAGATGGTATATAGCATGTTTTAATTGATTGAAAAATTGTGATAGGAGTCCCATTTTATATATCAAACTAGAGAATTGCTTTGGCTTGATGGTGAGGTAGTTTGAAATAAAGGCAACACAAAGTTATGTTTTACTTTTAGATATTCTGTGTGAGTAAGTGAAACTGCTGTCCAAACATTTACAGAGACAATAAGCTGTTTCAGGACCTGTTGGTTTTATTCTATGTATCTATAATAAATGAGTTAAGAGTATTTGGAGTATTTCAAGAGTATTTCATTTCATTAAAAAGCCAAAACTTCCTTTAAAACCCAATTGTTTTTAACTGTCCTGTACATGAAAGGTGCTATATAAATATACTTGCCTTGCCTTTTAGACACTGAACTGAGCCTGCTTAAAGACCTGTTTTTAAAATGAAACTACCGGTACAGCTTTTTCTCTAGACAAGTTCTCCTTTTAACACAAGGCTAATGCTCAACTATACAGTTTCACACCCATGTTAACACCTGCAGGCTGCAGCTGTTTCCAGTTCACCTGTTCATTTTTTTTCACTATAGTAAAATTGAGACATTGAGGAAAACCCAAACACAGGGAGATCCTTGCAAAATCTCACCCTGGACTTTAAAATTGAATAAACAAAGGCAAAAAATAGTTTTTTAAAGGGCTTTGGAAGCCGTTTAAAGTAACACACAAATATTATTCAGTCTTTGCATGTTTAGCTGAATTTCTGTTTCTTATGAACTTAACTGAAAAAATAAGCATTAAGAAAAGTATTGATTGTTTTTAATTTGCACATTTTAATTATGAATATCTGAATCAAACTCATAGACCAGGAGTTGTTAGTTTGTATCCTTTACTTGAATAAACTAATGTAATCCACCTGCAGTGTACACATATCCTTCAAAACTGTTGCCTTCAAAAAAATCTGCCCTCAGTAGTCTACAAAGAGCTCATAATGTAAAAGCTTAAAAGAAAACTTACCTCTCCTTGTCCACATGGGTATGATTGTCTTAAGCATCTAGAGCAGGTTGTGTTTAAGGTTTCATTCTTGTCTTGTGGCCTCAGCAGTCATCAAATCCTCAGAAACGTTTACCATATATCCAGATAAATCTGACAAATGCAGATGGCAAGTGTAGGGATGGAATATCCTAAAAAGTTTTAGTGCATATCTGAGAGCAACAAAAAGAGGGAATATTCTGGAGTGACTCAAACACTGCAGCACATGGTCAGAAGGTTGAGCACCCTGCTGTCGTCCTGCAGGTTTTCTGTCATGTCTGTTTTGCTTGCTTCTCTATGCCAAAGCAGCTCCTCTTACACTAGCTGACTTTGAATTTTCAATTTTACATTAACTAAAACATTTCAGAATATGTTGGTAGATTTTTAAAGGATTGAAGTGTTTTAGTATAACACAATCCGTTTAATTCAGCTTCATTGGTAAAGCGCCACTTCACAACAATGTCATCTAAGGGCCCTTTTTATAGATGCATCAATTTGAGCCAGTTCTAAATAAATACATAACCTAACTAAGGAAAACCAGCAAATTGCAACAACTTTCAACTTTGGTCCAATCTCCCAATCTGAGCATGCACGAGGCGACAGTGGAAAGGGAAAACTCTCATAAAGCCCAACCTAAATTCTTAGACCAGAAAAACCTGTAAGATTTGTTTCAGGTTGTCTGACACATTTTAAAAGCTTAAGTTTAACTTAAAGCAGCATGCTCCCCATTAACTGAGACACAGTGAGTCTCCAAATGAGATTTTGGCCTACTCAAAAAGGGGTTTGTGTGTTTTGCTGAGGTCAGAATTGAACCAAATTGCATTAGTTACCTCCAATCATGATTTGGTTATTTTCTAATATTCCATATTAAAAAGGAGATTTTAAGGTGCAAATTTATTTCCTGTCAAGTAAAGTCTATTACTCAACCATGTGCAGCATTTGACCTTGAGTAATGTCTTTTTTTTCCTGCACACATCTATCTGCATCTATTCTGAGAATTAATCTTTAAAAAACTATTACAAAGCAAAAGGATTCAAAGTTAATTTTACTTAACCATATGCTTAACATCTAATGATGTAATATAGCATTTGTGTGAATTACACTCTGTTATAGGGTCTAAATTATTTCAAATCTAATTGGGTGAGGTAACCTACTTCTTATAAAGATTTACTAGGTCTGTCTCTCCAGTTATCATTGCCCATAGAATAGCACGCTGCTTATTTTTCCATCATATGTCTGAAAAAGGTAAAAGGCAAAGTTTGTGTTGCTTCCCTTCCACATGTATCTTTAATTAAGCAAGTCTTTGTAATCTGGAAATAGGATTTTAAATTGACCCCTGTAATAAACTAATATCTGACACAATGTAAATTACGTGGCTATAAAAAAAGGTATAAAATAACAGCTTTCCAATGTTATTCATGTGAGATATCGGTCAACTTGATCTAGTGAAATGTCTAAATGCTTAAACTTTGACAAGTAAATCCTGCATGTTTTGAAAATTTAAGGCTGTTTACTGCAATAGTTTGAGTAATTAGATTTGCCCATTTAGATTTAAGATTTAGCCATTTTAATGGGGCTTATAGGGGAAATAACGGGAACTCTTTGTTAAAAAAAAGGTGAAATATAACAGTCAATTCTAAACTGTAGGCTAAACAAAAAGTACAGGTTTTGAAGTCTAAAAACAAAGCCGAAAGACCAGGTTTAGTGCTGAATCCATTCATTATTCAATGTAGGCATTTATCAGGTAAAACTAGGTTTTTTGGTCTTCCTTCAATTGATTAAAAAAATCATATCATTTTATTCCATTTTCAAAAACATAAAGGTTTTCTATCAGTGTTAACATTGTGTGTTTTTGTGCAGTGATGTTTCCATGTTTACAATAAACACTGAAGCAAAATGGAAAGAAAGACCACACCAAGTTAAGTTACATCAGTTTGCAAACACTTTGTAAATTATAACCATTTTATTTAAAAAATATATGTTTTGAGGGGACAATGTCTTTTTTTTATCTTTTTTTTTAGTTTGGCACATCTTATCCACTATACAGATATGAAATTGTACATATTACAATACAAAAGGAAAATGGGAAGAGAAAAAGCATTCATTTTGCACAAAGAGTTTGGGTTAGAGAGGGGATTGGTTCGTTTTTTTTTTGTTTTGTTTTTATTCCTTTTTTTCTGGTTCATTTTCAGCTTTTTATTTTTAGGCAGGGTAAGGATATAGGCTTGAGGATGACAACAGGAAACAAAAACAGTTTACAAAGAGCCAAAGTGCAAAGGGATGCATAAGTCTACAAATTTTGTGGATTATCAGTCACTTGATACAACTGTAATCTTTAACAGTGAAATGTCAAATGATTGACAGAACTCTCTTGGAATTCCATATACAATCCTCACTTTTACCAAAAATGAGGTGTCTTGGTGTTTTACTGAATGACATTAAGAAAAGTTGAACTCAATTTGAATTTCGAACATGCAGGACAGATTAGTAGGGCAGCAGAAAAAGCAATGCGAAGCTGGGGGAAACTTTAAATTAGAAAGTGGAGGTGCTTAGCTTTGGAACAGGATCGTTGAATGCAATGGTTTTCATTGAATCTAAACAATAAATGGAACAGTTTTTGGTTTACATATGCACTTTGTTTTTGTAGGCATCATGTTCATAATTTGCTGAGACACACGACACACAAGCATTCATGTTAGGAGTCTGAAACCAAATTTTGACAAAGTCGATAGTCAAAGCCACAGATGGTGCTGCCTTCTTCCAGGGGACTTTCAAAGAAATGCATCCTCATCTCTGAGTGGTCAATCTCACACTGTGCTATCAGAAACCTCTCATAATCTGGCTGACTTTGACATGCATAACCAAGTGTTGGAAAAATGTTGGAGTAGTTCAGTCTGTTTGAAATGTCTTTTTTCTTTGACTTTTTTTCTTTTTAAAAAGAATTTCTCTAAATCTCCAGTGTGCAAACATTAAGTAGATCAATAACTGATGAGTAGTGAAGTTGTGGCTAATATTTGGGCAGTGCTAACTTGAAAGTCCAATAGTCTTTCATATATTCCATTCGATGCAATGTTTACTTTGCCATCTGGATTTTCATTGTTTTTAAGTTAATACTCCATAGTTTTACCCTCCTCTTGATGGTATCAGTTTCTCTCAATCCCTCTCAGTTTCACCCTGCCCCCCGCTACTAAATTGAGCACAAAGAAGTGCGAAGCTGCGGCAGCAGCTTCAGTCTGATGCTAATGCACATCCACTCCTCCTGCATACAAATGTCTTGACCCAAGCTTGCTGTTTGCTTATCATTGAATCTCCATTTGCTCTCAGGGTATATTGACTGCAGTTTAGTTTGACACTTTTTAGTCCAAACCCAGCAACTGATATCTATTATTCACCTTAAATCAATGTTCAAAATGTAAGTGACAATTCCATAAAGAAAGGTGTCTTAAAATTTAAAGGTTTTTCTGTGGTGGGTAATTGTATTTTAAATGTTTTTGAGCGATGGAAAAGCTAAATGTTGCTGGATCACTGGTGTGGGTGACAGAATATTAGATTCTTTTTGCGTTGCCTTAATTGGTTCAATCTTGGGCCTGTCAGTCCTGATTAGTGTGTGAGTGGTAAAGAGCATGGACTATTGGGAAAGGTTTTATTTTTAGAATAAAATGTACTCTGGCATTTGCACTGTTCATTTCTCCTTTTTGCTAATCACATCACAGTAGTTTGTCTATGTATCAGTCTTGGTACGGTGATTTATAAAACGGTTCTTCACTAGGTTAAGCAGACAGAAATATGGTCAATTTGAATGTCGCATATGAATGACCCATTTCCAAACAACTCTTTATACATTAAAGGTCTTTTGAGTGTATTCTGTATTTCAGATATGAATCAGACATCAAAGATGTTTTACATACCAGTTTAGACTGCAGATTAACCACAGCTGAACTCTGCTTGTTGTGTCCCTTAAGTTTATTATTATTTGTTGTGGTTGGCTCTCGTGGGCAATCGCTCAAACATCCAATATTTTTTCAGCTACAAATCATATTGTACTTATGATCTAATGTCAGACTAAAGATGTTAGTTTATCAATTAATATAATTGAAAATGTTTTTTCTGTTTCTAAGTACACACTTTCCCATACAAAGGATGTTTTTGGGAGAGATCCAAATTTCTGGAAAACACTATTTTCCCCCCTTTAAATCTGGTGGAAGCTTGCATCATGGTGAATTTGGTAAAAGTATTGTGTTTTTTTAATGAAGTTTAAGTATTCCTTTCACAAGATGTCTAATTTTTATATTGTAGTTAAGATTTGAATGACCTTTTTAAAAGGTAAAAATATTCTAAACATTGCTAACTATTAAAAAAACATTAATAATGGATCAAATTCTGTTACCCCAGTGTTTGAGTGATTGACCAACACTGCCTCTGGTGCATTTAATTTTTTTAAATAATAATCTTTTGAAAAAAATATGCCATAAACCATATCTCCTACCTTAATGTGTTCTGTTAGCAAAGGGCTGTTTGGCAAAGTTTAAATGTGCTGGAATATATAGACAATGTAGAGACAAATCTCACAGTTTACAATTGTCTTCTTTAAAATGATTGCCCCTGGCTGATAGAACAACCTTTCTTTCATAGAAAAATAAATTTGTGACTATCTCTACATCGTCCCATAACTGTTCAATCTCTGACTTTGTAGCATTCAATATTAAACACATATTCTCAAATCTCACTTATAGAAATGATGCTTTTTACATATACTGGGGAAAAAAGCAAACCCTGTAATCATCTGAAATGGTCAAATGACAAACCATGTGGTCTGTGAATAAATAAGAGTTCATACTTCACACTCTTTGTAAGGCAGTTGCTGACACTTGCACTGCCCATAGCCATTGATGATCACAAGCGCCCCTTCTTCGTGGCTGGGCTCATATTCATTATAGGGTACCTGTGTGGCAAGATCTGCCATTGGCTGTCGCTGCTGGGTCCTCATCTGTCTGCGGTTCTGAATAGCTGAACAGTGTCTTATCCGCCTCAGGGTTGGAGGGCAGCACTTCCGTGAGATGTACACAACGAAAATGATGAAAAAGAATGAAAATAAAAGGGCCATAGTTCCAATTATAACCCTGTGAGTCATGACAGTGTTGTCCATAGCTGAGAAGTCCTCTGTTACAGCTGCCTCTTCCAACAAAGCAGTAGTTGCTTGAGCAGTGCGTGGTGTTTGTGTTGTGGTTGTGGTGGTGGTGAAAATGGTAAAGCTCCCAAAATCCTCTGCATAGTCCTGTGTGGGGGTTGGCTGCATAATTCCAAACAAGGAGCTTGTGATCTCTGCAGCTGTAGAAGTGTCTGTGGTTGTACTAATGGTCTGAATGACTGGTGCTGAAAAATTCTGGCAAAGCTGGAATCCATATACGGCATCAAGTATCTCCTCACCTTGGGCATATTCTGGGCTATGGCAAAGAATTGAATGTTCCCACCTTCCCTTAAAAGTGCTTAGCCAAGTGGCCAGAGAGCAAATCCTTTTGGTACATTCCCAAAGGTTGCTAGACAGACCAATTGTACCCAAAGACTGCCACATATCCAGGACTTGGGCATCCAGACTGTTTAGTTTGTTGTTATCCAGCAGCAAAATTTTTAAATTTGGCAGCGTTTGAAACACGTCGGGCGTCAGGAAGCGTATTTCATTTCCTGTGAGGTCCAGCTTCTCTAAAGTAGTCCAGGTCCATTCCATGCCACATGTCAGGTTACTGATCTTATTCCACTGCAGATACAGAAACTGGAGGGCAACAAGGCGAGGAAAATGGGCCAAGTTAATCTTAGTCAGCTGATTGTGCTCCAAGTGGAGCTCTTTTAGCTTAATAAGCCCAGCAAATCCATTCCGGGCCAGGCTCCTTAGACGGTTGCTGCTTAGGCCCAAATATTCCAGGCTGCGACAGTCCCAGAATGCCCGAACAGGTGTGGTACGAAGTAAATTAGAGCGAAGGTGAAGTATCTGGAGTTTCCGAAGTCCATGGAACAGCTCTGGCTCCAGTGATGTCATCTGATTAAAGGACAGGTCCAGTATCTGAAGATTGATGAGGTGAATGAAGGTTGTGTTGGGCAACTTGGTGATACGATTGGAGCTCAGATTAAGATCCTTCAGTTTATAGAGCCCTTGAAAGGCGTCTTCTTGTACTGTGGTGATCTGGTTGTGGTCTAGATGTAGCCACGTGAGCTGACTGAAACCATAGAATTGATCAGGGCTGAGTTCAACGATGTTGTTGTGGCGTAGTGACAACCCCAGAGCGCCCTTGTCCACACCTTCTGGTGGTGCCGTAAGCCCCTGGGTGTCGCAGTAGAACTGCAGGTCCTCACAGCGGCATTTTTGAGGGCAGGTTGTGCATGATGCAGGAGACAGCAGGCACGCTAGGAGCATGCTGATCACACTCAGAGCCACTGGTGCAGGTCCCACCAATGGCCACCTTGAATGGAAACCTGGGTGGGTTCAAAGACAAGAAAATGAACTGAGGGGCGGGAAAGCTAATATCTGCAGATCACCTATTACTTATTCATGAAAGCAACCGTGCTGTTTTTGTATCCTCTCTGTGTTTTACCCAAACATATAGCAGAAAAAGCTCTTTTCATTATCAACTTTCAGAATACATCCCAGATGTTACCTTTTGATCACTGGTTTAATCGGTATGTCATTTAATTATACATTTAGCGACTGATTACGTGCATGACATGGACTTTACTTCCTTTCTCCTGCATACTCTGTGCAGCTTATTTCACTCACATTTTGTGCTGCGCAGTTGGGCTTGAATGCAAATTCCCTCCTCATTACTGCCATTCATTTGTCAGTTTTTGCTTGAGGTATTTGTCTTATCAATTTTAGAAACTCCAAAATGCCATCATCCTTAAGAGTAAAAAAATATGGTACTTTTATTCCTCACCATGTTGGAAATCCTCTGAAATACAAATGGACTAGATTAAAATGTTTATGATCCCAACTCATACTGGTGAAGAAGAAAAACGGACCATTGCAGTAAAATAACTAGGCAGGCAGAAGAGCTTTTAGTCCTGAACCTTCCTCTGTTAGTTATATTCTCTATTCATGTCCAGACCTGCATATAAAGGGATAACTTACCCATTCTTTTGTGCACATCGGAGGCTGCATTCAACTGTCCTTTTCCGCAGACTCTTGGAGCAACCAGATGGAAGAAAAATCCAAAGGGAAAAAGCCCTTTTGAGTATGCACAAAAGGAATCAGCCTCTTTGGAAATAAAGCAAATGTGAACCCACCCAATTGAAACAAAATGTAAAATTCCATGTCCAAAGATGACATTTATTCCTTTTATCTTCCTTGAGTCCCTTTTTAAAATCCAGGCTTAAAAAGAGGTTGAATTTTCTCCTGTCAATCCAGGAATCCTTGAAATAAATATTTATATATTTTCTTAAGTTGATCAGTTGCATCCAGAGCGTGTCCAGCGCACTGACCCCCCCCTCTTCCTTTTTCTTCTTTTTTTTTTACCCTTTTGTTTCCTCTCCACCGCAGTGATGTTACCTCAGGCGTTTAATTCAAGATCAAGTGTTTCTCTTTCATGGTTGTGGTCGTCCATCCCTAACTTGTTGATGGCAGCCAGAGATTCAGCTTCCGATGCCGGCTCAGTCTCAGCATAACCTCTGCAGAGCTGTGAGCGGAGCTCTCGTCTGATAGCTGAGACGCAGGGAGAGGGAAAAAGCAGAGCAGAGAGTCAGGGATGTTATTCTCTGCTTTTTGTTGCAGCCACTCGCTGCTACAGAGTGGTGGCAGCCTGGCGTCGATCATCACCACTGTTTCTCTCTCTCTTTTTCTCTCGAACACACACCAACAGCGCCTGTTTCTCTCTTTCTCTCTCTCTCTCTCTCTCTCTCTCTCTCTCTCTCTCGCTCAGTCACTTGCTCCCTGCTTCATGCACAGTTCTTGTGCACCTTAGTCTTCCTCCACCTTCCTCTTGCATTCCCCTTCCCTCCCAATGGCTCGTCACCATCAGAATATTGATATCTTGAGTGTGTTGCGGCAGCTTGCTGTTGAAATTAACCACAGCTGTAAATCTCAGCCTCTCCTTGCTGTTGTTCTGTGGATGCTATGAATGAATGTGTAGTAGAGATGTAAACAAAATAAAATAACGAACCAAAATATAATTAGTAAGTTATGCCTCTGTACAACAAGACGAACAAATGTCTTTTTACAGGAGAAAGCGCTAATCGCACACCCATGTTAAGTTCTGTAATGTTTTACCTCTATCATGTTACGCATCTAGTTGCTTTAGTTAAATTAGAACTGACCATCACCATGTTAATACATGATGTAAAATGAGCTGAGACTGGATTCACTACATGTCCAAGAGCATGGACATTTTGACCTTAAAGAAATATTTTAAAATCAGAAGTTCATCTTTTTAAAAACCTTTTTAATGTCTAACAGCAAGCATCTTAGTGATTGATAAATATTTAGATACCACTGTTGACGCTGTTGACCTATGCTTCATAAGGCATCTTTTATTAAAGTACAACCTTCAGCTACTTGAGCCGTCACCCACCCTTATTGTCTCATCCAAGTCTCAGACTGATGAACAATACTGCTCTGGTATTGAAGCAAGACTATTTATATATATATATATATATATATATATATAACACACACACTAATAACATAGCTGAGGCAAAGTCAACATATGTCACACATGTCTTAAGCTGACCCTCCCAATCAATTCTTTTACAGCTATTCCCATGTCATTAAACAAAACGCCCATCTGGCTGTGACTTTCTGGGTCACTTCATGTGCATGCTGCTGTGGTTATTCTCGTGTATTTTGGTACATTACATTTCCCACTTGGATTTTCGTGCAGCATTCAAGAGGGGAATACATGTAAAAAAAAACGTGTCCCTTAAGGGGAGTTTCCATCTATTTGTTCAGTGCGAGTATATTTGAATGCAGACAAAAAAATGTTTATCAAATTAGCAACGGCTGAATTTAAGATAGTTATATATCTTTATAGACTGTCTATATATAGTTTTTTTTTTTTTTTTTTTAAGGAGATGGCTTAAGGACCACCTGAGTTTCATAAGAAGAACTGCTTCTATGACGAGCACCTGAAGAAGTGCTTTAGAAGCTTCTGGCGTGGAAATAAAATATAGCTGTGCATGGGTGAAATGGGATTGAAAGAGTATGGGCAGAGCCAGCTAAAGCCCATCATAGCGCTGCATCCAGCCAAACACAAAATCACATGGGATTTGTGCTGTTGGCGCTCCCTGGCCCCTAACTACCCCACCCCCTCTCTTTGGGCAAAGGGCAATGGGGGATGGGGTAGGTCATGCCACCAGCATCCATGGTGTTGTGGCACAGTTGATTTAAGCTTTGTAGGGCAGATGAACAGCCTCAAATCCAGCTGGTTCTTTGCTTTTTCCTGCTAAACTGTCATGCTTATCTTTTTTTAATCTATTTTGATTTTCTATTTACCAGTGCGTTTTTCACCCTGTCCTTTTTCTCTCTGTCCGTCCTGAAAGTTTGACATTTTCCAAGTTATGCTTGAGCTGTTTAAAGCATGTGACCGAGCATGTCTGTACTCTGTGGGGTACTGTGGTTTGGCCTCCACTGCTGTGCAGCACTTAGTAGCTTGACTGCTTCCTATAGTGTCAATGTTGCTGTACATAATTTACACACCTAACTGTTTGTATTTAATAGTTACTTTTTAGTTAAACAACATTCTCTTTGCATATGACCTGAACAGCTCCAGGAGGAAAGGAATACAAATACTTAGTGCTGAGTTTTGCCAGGGATGAGTTTAAGCTGCAACCTTTTTTCTAACTGCTTTCCTTTTATCATCAAGCAAAATACCGTCTCCATATTCATGCCACTATTTCTAAATGCATTCTAATTTATATTATTGTTTATTTTCTTTAATTACAAACTGTATACAGTTACAGTTGTATCCCCCAAAATATAGAGAGCTGTGAAAACACTGGCTTTGACCTGCAGTGTGTCATGCAGCGTGCACGTCATTTTGAAAAGGCTGCTGTGATTGTTGGCTCGTCTGGCTTTTCTAAACATTGTCAGTGTGCTTTTACTTAGCAATGGTGCTCCAAAGTCACCTCTATTACAGCCTCTTTTAGACAAACAATGCTTTCCATTCATCGGATGTCATGTTGAAGTGGGTACCCTGGTGCCTTTCTATAAAGGTTCTATACAGCAACTAATGTAAAGAACTTGCAGCAACAAAAAGGCTTCCTGCTATGTTTTCATACATACATAAAATAAAATCATGTGGGACACATCTCAAAGAACATACCCAACTTGCATCTAAGATGCAAGAACACCTGTACATTTATACATTTTTAATATGAAGCCTTTAAACATTTGTCATTCATCACATCTCTCACCCATCAGATTTCTCTCACAGGCAGTCCTGATCCAGATTCTCTCATCAGCTCAAAAGACTCACACTTTCCTTAAAAGTGCAGATGCTGTGTTACATAGCAAAAAGACTAGACAAACGTTAACTAACACTCCTAATGATCAGTTATTTGCTTTGTGTTAGAACTATTCAGAAATTATAAGCCATTTTTGCACTGGGGAAAAACCCAGAACAAAGTAAAAATCTGTTCTAATATTTGGTGTTTTATTGCAACGTGAAAGTGTTTAATTGGCACTCAGTTCTATGTTAAATTACTACATGTCAGGGTTTGCACCAGCTTTGACAGAGCTCAGCTCTAATGGGAACATAAGACCAGTGCATGTGTTGGTTTTTGTTGCCCATGCTGTGGTCGGGGCACAGCTCATGTTTTCTTTACAACATGCATGTGCTCACTGGAACTTCTCAATATGATACGAAGCGGTCTGCATGGGGGAAAATAAGTAGATCATCTTTCTGAATCAGTTAAGACAACTGGAAGCTTATTTTTTTCTCCCTGTGTGAACATGGAATCTAGTCCCAATATGTTGACATTGTGGTAATAAGTAAATGGACAAGAAGTGTCAACAACTAAAGTGGAAGGTGATTTTAGCTTTTTTTTTTTATCCCCCTTAACTGTACCATTTGATTTTTGCTAAAGGGCTAGCCATACATACATACATCTGTGGTAAAAGTTTGAGAAAGTGTTTGAGACAAAAAGTTACATTAATTAAAAATGAAAACCTTCCCCAAAACACAAAAAGGCTCAAGAAAATTATCTGTACATGTTTGACACTTAAGCTGTCTCTTATTTTATAACCAGTTGTTTTAACTCATCGTTGAAATGTATTTAAGAGTTTTAGATTTACAATAAATGAAAGGATAACGAATGGATCACTATGGTATTTGCAAAACACAAGCTGCACATAAAAAGATCACTTCCTAAAGCCTTTAAATGAGCTTTTTCTTTTCTGTATGAATGTGTATGAATGTAGTCATTGTTCAGTAGAACTCATGAGTTTCTCTGTTTCAGGTTGGAAGGAAAGACAAGAGTGATGCTCTGAACACTGCTATTGACAGGATGACAAAGAAGACCAGAGACCTTCGCAGACAGGTTTGTCTTTTTCTTATAGATGCTTTCAACTGAATTGTTCATTTGGGTTTCATTAAACCAAACCATTTGTATTTATCATATAAAATAGTTTACAATCTGTGATGATGATGCAGTTTTTTTTTCTACATTTGCTGGGAAGTCATGTTATGAGGTATTGAACGATGTGGCCCGGTTGCTTGTTTTAACTGTGCCTTTTTTCTTTTTGCAAACAAAACTTCACAGCTGCGTAAGGCTGTGATGGACCACGTCTCTGACTCCTTCCTGGAGACAAACGTACCACTCCTGGTTCTGATCGAAGCTGCCAAGAATGGCAACGAGAAAGAAGTCAAGGAATATGCGCAGGTGTTCCGCGAGCATGCCAACAAGTTGATCGAGGTAAAGTGTTTCGTTTTATTATTGAACGTTTATAATTTCTCTCTTATCAAAGTCGGAAATGTACAGAAATACAAACAAAACCATTAAATGGTTGTAATTAGGTTTTGGTCTTCATTTCTCCCAAATATATTCAGTCATTTATAGATTAAATAGTGTTGTAAATTGAAACTGTAACTTGTTTGTCAGTTCTACTCTGATTCTCACTCAGATTAAAATCTAAATCCCATGTTTATGAATGAGTGGCTGGATCATCATATGCATCCTTCAAACTTCCACTTCTTTGCCCTCTGTGGCTCAGAATGGCAACATGAGGTTTCCCAGTTGAAAACAAAGCCAACCTTTTAAGTATTTTCTTCAGTCACTCTTTGTGTGTTCTCCAATGCCCGTGTCACGGCATCATTTGCTGACATTTAAAAGTGACTTCTTCACTGGGTAAACAGCCACGAGTGTAGCTAGATCAGTAAGCCCGGTCAGGGCCGGACGGCATGCTCATTCACCGGGGGAAACTGCTCAGGCATCGGAGGAAAAACAGTCCATGCTGGAGAATAGACCCTGAAGGTACCTCCTGAGGGCTTCAGTGTCAGATGTGGCGTTTGAGCATCATTGGTGGACTAAGCTAATGCTTTGCATGCTGCTTCTAGTGACAACTTTTAAATGGGCGACATAAACAGCCTAGATGTTGCTAATGGGTTTTGATATAGATAAATGCCACTTTTTCCAGCTCAGAGGTATACATTTGTTTTATTTAATTAATGAATTTGTAGATTTAGCATTTGGATGTACATGTTGGATTTCCATTTAAGTGTAAAAGATAGAGATCTTAATTAAAAAAAAAAGCATACTCTCATCAAAAAGAGCTGTTGTAATGCAGGGATATTCATCTCTGGTCCTCCAGAGCTGTCCTGCTGGTTTTAGATGTTTCTGTGCAGAACATTTTATTTGAGTGAGGTGTGTTGTAGAAAAAGTTGTAGGACAGTATCTCTCATAGTTAATGTGTGTGTTGTCATGCATACCTTTTATAGATGTTGATAAACCTCTTGCATTATTTATGAAATGGCAGGTTTAATGATCTTCGCTGCTAAAGCTAGCTGACATTTTGTTTAATTGATGGGAAAAAGGTTCAGCATAAGATGACTATCCCATAAGATACATAATGCTTCATTTTCATTTAAGGCAAGTGTTAAACATTTAAGGTAAAAAAATGTCAGGATTTATTTAGCATGCACAAATATGTGTGCTCAGGCTCACATCATCCAGCAGCACCCAGAGTTGAAAGAAGTTGAGTAAAAACTTCAGATTATAAGTGCTAACCAACATACATTGCATCACATTCCCAAACTCACCGAATACAGAATAGTTTTCCATTTTATCTCTGAAGATCCATCTCCGCTCTCTGTAATTTTAATTTACTATTGTATAGAAAGCTGTAGCTCATCGGTCCAAAGTTAGATGCTAAAGATGGCTCGATTTGAAGCTCTGACTTTTCTTTCTGCACACGCAGCAGCATTTTTAGTAATGTTTACTTTCTAAGTGTTTCATCTATGTTTAGCTTACAACACATCTCTATTTGATATCGTATTAATGTCACTTTAAGATCTGATTTTATACATTTATACGTTTAGTAGAATATATATTGCCATTTATGAACACAAATGTGCTATGATTTGGAATTTAAAGTAACATAAAATTTCAGGTCACACTGTATCTTTCTGAGACCATGAGCTTACAGATTTTTTAAATTAGTGCAGTTGTTATGCTAAATAAATCATTTAAGTAGTATGTCCGGTTTAAATGTGAACATGAGCACATCTAGATTCTGCTTAAATTAATTTGGCTTAAATTTAAAGTGATTTCCTTTTCATTCGACTGACCAGTCACACCACCACCATACTTTGTAAGGTAGAAATTTCATGTTTGACAGCTGATCTTACATAACTCAACAGCACTATTAATTTTTATTACATTAAACACTGAAATATCCAAAAAATTTAATATGTTCCTTTTTTTAATAAAAAAACATGCTTTTTTTTTAAGCTTTTTGGTTTTGTTATGTTAGCTTACCTACCTACCATTAACCCAGTATGATTGACAATAGTACACAGCATCAAACAATGTATCATTTTTGAGGAAAAGCATTCCTGCAGAGCAAGTCAGCAACACTGCAGTTGGCTGAAGAATTCACAGCAGCTCTTGGCCTTCACTGCTGACTGACTGAATATAATTGACATTTCTTTACAAATTGATCTCTCGTAGGGAATGAATGCTACTGCGTGTTGCTTAGGATGGAGCTTTATCCAAACGCAACACATATGGATGAAGTAAGTCTGAATGTCAGTGGAGAAAAGCCACATCTTTGGTTCTGTATGATGTACAAAAGGAATATGTGGTGAATACAGCATGTTCTCTATTCAGATGCAGGAACAGCAAAGATTCACCAATTTTAGGCTCTGTTTGACCTCAAGAGTTGCACAAGTGTAGGCTGCCCAAAGGCAAATGGTCTATTAGTACACACACATTCAAGAGCCACATTATGACTGACCTATATTCAGAGAATGAAGGGGAAGAAAGAAGTGGATTCAAATGGACATACACCAAGCTTCAATGCTCTCAACTAAGCAACAGAGGTACTGATATAGGTAGTGGGTTTGTTTTTTTTAGTTGTTTTTAGATAAACTGATGTTGCCTTTCCGAAGATGGTTTTTAATCATGAATTAGGGAGTGAAAAGTTACTAAATCATATGTTTAAAAAAAAAATCCTTTGTTTTTGGACTCTTTCTACTCCAAACTTCTGGCAGCCAAGAGAAATATTACTGTCTCCTTTTTTTGCATCTGGTTGGTTACATCATGAGGAATACTGAGAAACTTGAATGATTAGACAGGTTTGTGGATTGAAAATGCATGATGTTGGAATTATCAAATGCAAGTAGCATCTATTCTGCCATCTTATCAAATTAGAATCTAGATTAGATCTGCTATACTACACCTGGACTTTCAGAGGCTGCCTTTACTGAGACTATATCCTCTGTGAATGGGGTGTTATGAAAGGGTGCCTGAAAAAGTAGGTTTAATAAAGCTGTTATAATTCAGCGTAGAAGTTGGGAGAAAATAAAGGATTCCATGTTAAGATGTTCTCTGCCATTAAAAATGACATTGTGGCACATGGACTGGAGCTGGTTAACCTAATGGAAGAATTTCCTCTGTGTCTTTATGCTGAAATGGCTTCTTTCCCAATGGCTCTTCAGAAAGAGTTAGTAGGATCTTTATGTGAAGGATTTTGAAATTGAAAATGAACATCTCTCAATAAAGTGGTCGTTTTTGCTTCCATAATCACACTTTCACCCTTCCTCGTGGATTACTAAGTGGTCAGCCTGCAGTTTCTGAATGTGTTTGGACATGTTTATACCTGTGTTTTAGTATTTCACCAATGCAGTTGGAAATAATGCTTCTTACCATGAAATACTCAGGAATTGGAGGTGTTGTCTTAGAGAACTGAGAAGACCGAGAAGGCAGTGAATCTTTCATGATCTGATTTACTCAGTCACTCTTTCAACTAATGCGACACTCCTGATACAATTTCTGTTTAAATTGATTGATCTATTTCTTTCCCTGCCTATGTAATTTTCATAGGTTTGTCCCACATTTCTGTTATTTTATCCACTAGTTTAGGTCCCCTCAGGCACCCTATAGTTTGGTAAGCTATGAGCAATCTGAACATCACACAGGTATATCTATGATAAATAATAGGAGTTAAAATTAGTGTCCTAGCTGTCAGGTGTAATATTTGTGTTTTATTTATATGCTTTATACTTTCCCTTGATGTTATGCTGTGGGATTTTTCTGTTGTAGTTGGTTTAAAGATTCATACAGGATCTTTACATCTAACTTACTTCACACATGTACTGCAGTCACTTGTGCTCCTTTTACTTTCTGATCCTCATGGGAGCAAGAAAACCAATAAAAATATTGACTGCGTGATGTGATAGTGCAGTCACGATTTTTCTTTTTGCCTTTGATTATGCTTCAACACATTTTGTGTCCATGGGATAATCCCATTTTGGCACAGTTTCTCATATCTCAGGCATTCTGCGTCGTTGCCGGCGCTTCACCAATAAACGAGGATCTTCAAACTCTGTGACCTAAATTTATGTGAAGGAGTCTATGCATAACTGTACTCTGTTGGATGCAAGGATATTTAGAAATGATTGTAGGAGAGCTTGATTTGTTGGTCACTACCTGAAAATATACTCTAACCATAAATGTTGGCAGGTGCAAGCAGGACTCGCTGAGCTCAGCGCTCCAGTTCTCATTCTGCTGCTCACTTTTTGTAAGTGTCAAGAACGTTTGCCTCTCCTAGAGTGTGATGGCAGCCTGGTGATTTAGTCACTGAGAATAGCTGTCTTTCAGTTAACAATAACTTAGGTTTGCACTTTGTGAAAGTTGTTGTTTGTTTGGTTTGTTCTCTCTAAAATAAAGTCTTTCCCTTTCATTCAGTGATTTAGTTTGTTTCTCTCCATTCTTCTGGTTTGTCTCTGTGCCATTGAATTGTATCATTTCAGCAGCTTTATGAATTAATCCTCAGCAGCGAGCTAGTTTTCCACAGGGATTAGTTTCAGAGCAGCTTCATTTCTGATCAAGAAGAATCAGGAAACCAGGCTATCACGAATAAGTTTAGTTTAATTCTGTTTGCATTGCTTTTACCTCTACACAGATATGACGTCAGGGTCTATTACTCAAATATAACTGTGTGTGTGTTCTCTGCTCAGGTGGCCAACCTGGCATGCTCCATTTCCAACAATGAGGAGGGAGTAAAGCTGGTCCGCATGGCAGCTTCTCAACTGGAAACTTTATGCCCCCAGGTACCATTTTTTTCTTCTTTGTACTTCAGTGTGATGATTGTGCACATCTTTCTGAGCCTGCACAATCTTTTTATATCCAGTGTTTCTGTTACTGTTCTGCCTCTGATTTAAGCGCTTTCAGCTTATTTTAATGAACAAAGCAGCTGTTTGTTTTTTTAATGATTTCTTAATGTCATATGTTGCCTGAATTATTAAATGAACAAGATGAAGCATTCCTCATGTATGTTTTACTAAATAAAACGTTCTATTTAGATCATCCATTCTTTGTTACGGTCTCTGAAATGAATGTAGTTATAAAATAGTTGGCTATAAACATTGTGTTTTACTTCTTTCTTAAGGAACAACTAAAGAGGCTGGTACCAAAGGATCTCAGTGTAATCATAATTTAAGAGGTCTAATAAATAAGGAGACCCCAGATCATTAAGACATTTATAAAGACCATAAAATCTTGAAATGCATGAGAAACAAGTGCTTTGTCTCATTCTGTCCTTCAAAATCCTCATAGTTGTGTCCCATTCTGTCCTTCTAAGTCCTCATCACTCTTAAGGGATGAATTGGCCTCCTGATATTATCTGAACAGAGGTGGGGGCGTTGTGCAATCAGCCTATGCTAATGTTGTGGCTGAAGGCTGTTCTGTAATTGAGCTTTAATGGTTGTAATTTGGCGATTACAGGTGATTAATGCAGCACTGGCCCTCGCTGCCAAGCCCAACAGTAAGGTGGCCCAGGACAATATGGATTTGTTCAAGGATCAGTGGGAAAAGCAGGTCCGCGTCCTGACTGATGCTGTTGATGACATAACATCTATTGATGATTTCCTTTGTGTGTCCGGTAAGTGGAGTTAATTTGCATGTCGTAATAATACAAAGAGAAAGTGTTGCTTTGTGGTACTGTAAATATCTGCTTTTAATGGTAAAATTATTTGATGTGGATTATTTACAGATTATTGCAGCTTTAAGGACTGTAAAACAGCTCCACAAGATCTGTGCGGTTCATATTTTCTGACGAGAATCATACAGTTGGCAACTAAATAATTCACTCTTCCACAGAATTCCCCGTGCTTTGGGGTTGAATCATTTTGTATGTACCAAAACCAAAGAAGGCGCAGAATGGAACCACATCTGAAATGCCATGTGTGTCAAAGCACACAAGGCATGTCTTTAAAGAGATCTCATTAAGCATTGAGTAGAGTGACTTCACTCACCTCCAACAGAGGACAGACTGTAATTTACACACTGAACATTTGCATTTTACAGGCTTCCCATTAACGGCCACACAATTTGTCTTCAGTCCTCTCACCTGAACTTCCCAGCAAACGAACAGAGGATGATAATATTGTAAAGTGATGTGAAGTAATCTTACCAACACACGAGGCTGGCTACAAAGTATACACAACTAGTTCTACCTCGTTTTTCTGTCTGCAGAGAACCACATCCTGGAAGATGTGAACAAGTGCGTCATCGCTCTACAAGAGAAGGATGTTGATGGTTTGGATCGCACAGCTGGAGCGATCCGAGGCCGAGCTGCCAGAGTTGTCCATGTGGTCACTTCCGAAATGGACAATTATGAACCTGGTGTCTACACTGAGAAGGTTTTGGAGGCCACTAGGCTCCTCACTGACACAGGTACCGCAGAAATATAATTAACTTACTGAGGAAAAGTCATTTTAAATATTTCAATGATTCATTTAGAGCTGCTTTGTTTTTTTTTTTGTTTTTTTTTTAAAGGAAAATACATTTTAATAAACAACAAACGTAAATACGCAAGATTAACACAAAGCTGATTTTTATTTTCAGTCCTTTTTACAGACAAAAAACACAAGAACAAAAAAATGCACAGTAATGAAAGATGTATAAAGGAAAAACAGCATATTATAAAGCTGCTTTGAAATAGTCACACACCTGTAGCTCTGATAGATTATTAGTTTGGATTCTTAGTTGATGAAGTGAAAGGGACCCTTCATACGAGGGAATGCAAGGCTTTGTATGTGCGGGTGTTCATACTTTTTATATCAAAGATTCATGTCAAGAAACTGGATGATGATCAACCCTTCAGGACATGACATGACTCAGTGAAGTGAGGAAGGGGTCAGGTTTCTCCTTTTTTAATGTAGATGTGTTGAACAATGTTACATGCATGTAACTGTAGCCCAGTCAGACGGTTAAAGAAATGGTCTGTCTGCAGCAGCCAACTGGTTTTCTCTCTACAGTTCAGCGGGGTATTAAAAAAAAGACACAAATTAAACATGAGCAGCACATCACTAGACTACATAGAATGACCAGAAATGTTTGATATTATTGGCATGTCAATATATAGAAATAAAATATAATACTGGAAACTGTTGATAGTTTACCTTTTAATGACATGTGCATATTATATATTAAACTTTTCAGCTACATCTGAAACTCAAAATGAATTATTTGGTACATGTTTGGCGATTTGGCACAACTGTGATGTCATCAAACCGCGTCATCACTTGCAGCATGAGGAGGGTGGAAGTGGACTTGTCCATGTCTTTGATTTGGAATTATTTCAGTGTCTCCAGACATCAACGTTATGTCTTGGTTACCTTTTAACAAGAGGGGACCGGGGACCCAAAATATATCTATGTTGACATCCATAGAAATGACCTGTAAGCCAGCTGCCTCATTTGGTGTAGCACTCAGTTTGTTACATGCTTGACTGTCCTCTACTCCAACACCACTAAAACCTATCTGGTGTGTTTCTTTCCCCTGCCTATATAAATGTTACTGTCATTGAGAGGAAAAACAAACATTTTTACATGTAGTGTGTCAAGTTGAGATGCAAAATGCTAAATAATGTTGAGGAAAGCTGAAGTCTTTTCCAGTGTTGCTCACTGTGTGAATCATTAGCTGACTCAGCAGACATAATCTGCACAGTGGTCTCTATTCACTTGTCAGATGGAATTGAATATCTTAACCCAAAATGCATCATAGAAGTCATTTTGTACAAATAATGTGGTATATCATTAGCCAGCCAGCATGTATGAGATGTTTTAGCCTCCATCACTAGCAAGCTAACATGACAGAACAATTTTTCGCTTGTCAGATTTGGAAATGGCTCAGCCCTCTTGAGAGTGGGCCCATTAACAGTCAGGAAATGCAGGCTGATTGTTATCTGAGGATTACAGCTGAGGCTGGGAGATGTGGTCAGTTTTTTGCCACTTTATATTAACGGATCTAATTCAACTTAATGTAGTTTATTAGATCATTTTGACTTTTATTAATCTGTCTTTTAATAAGTTCGAAGTCTTTCCTGCTCAGTACTGCAGATATACACCCCCCCACATCCACACACCCCTCTGTAGTGTGTTAAGTTGCATTTGCCAGCATATGTGAGCTTTTTCTTTGTTTAAAAGCCACTTTTTTTACTTTTTATCCCAATGCCACTATTTATTACTGTGGTTTGACTTTTTATTAAACACAAATTAGATTTGAAAGACACATTTTTGTGGAAAGAAAAATGGTTTATTTTCCCAGATTTCACATTTCCATACAGAAGTCTGCAGGCTGTCACTGTTTGTAAGCTATAAATGCTCCCTCCTCCTCTATTTGCATCCATGCCTCATGAAGAAGCAGCCATATCTTTTTAAAAGAGAAAAAAACTGAATTTGAAATATTTACTAATGCAAATGTGTGTAAAGGCCTCTAGAGCAGTTATTAAGTTGTCATTTGGGCAAATACATGCCCACTGGGACAGCTTTATGAAGCTTTCTCTTGGAAAAACTCTTTATGCTAAATCAGATCTGTTCCTTGAAGCATTTGTTCCCATATTACACATGCAGCCATTTGGGGCAGCAAGTGCAAAAATCCGTCCATCACAATGTGATGTAATCGCTACACTTTTCTTATTATAAACTCTGTTTGTTATTCTGTTGCATCAGTATTCTACAACAGATATGCTTTTTTTAAGGTATTTTAAAACTGCAACAATGGTCAGATTGGCAGTCGATAAAGTCAAGTAGCTTTTTGATATCTTGTCATCTCTGAGTTGTGGAGTAAAAACAAAAGCAAGGCCAAAGAAAAAATGTCAGACTTCTCAGTTTACTGCAAATGTTTCCACAAATCTATTGTTTCTGTTTGTGTGATATAGGGGCTGCAGCATCTCATGCCTTTCAAAATGTTGATGTAATGTTTGTAGTTATGTTCCCTTTCTGTATTTTTAAGCTGGATTTTTATTATGTTTACCTATCTCCACCGCAATTTCATCTTACTGTCCTTTATCTCTCTTTTTCTCAGTCATGCCACGGTTCACAGAGCAAGTGGAGTCTGCAGTGGAGGCCTTGAGTGCTAACCCCTCACTACCTGTGGAGGAGAACGAGTTCATTGATGCTTCCCGTCTGGTATATGATGGCATTCGCGACATACGCAAGGCTGTCCTCATGATCAGAGTAAGTTTCACAGGCTTCCCCCCCACCCACACGCTTATTGTAAGGATTTTAAATCAAATTAAAGACATAATCCTACTGTACCCATCCAGTATAAAGTTTTTAAATCATTATTCTTCAGACATTGCCTATAAAACAGAAATGACTAAATCTATATCATTGTAGGAATGCTTGGTAATCACAACATGATGCATGGTTATTGGGCTCCAGACTTCGTGCTATTTTTAGTAGTAGGTGGGAAACTTTCTCTGTGCAGTTTTAGAAGCTAGTGATTACCTTGTCTCAGGCAAAAGCCGATGCAATCTAGTGTAACAACAGTCTGGGTTGTCTGTGGGTTAATGGCTTTTGCTTGAGTAGAACCATAACTGAGACAGATGGTAGTATGGGGCCATTGAAGCAGTACCTTATTGACTGACAATATGCTGACACAAAAACCCACTGTAGCTGTAAAGAGGGAAATGGATAGTTGTAAAGCCTTTAATGTAACTGGCTTTATTGCTTAAAAGTACCACATGCCATATATGATTTCTCATGTACAGAATTAAACAACTGTCCATGTGTAATATAATTAACCACATGCTGGTTGGTTTGTTTATAACATTTACTACTTTTAAACATTTTAGTCTTTCAATGACATGTTTTTATTGTCAGTTTTGCTCCCAAAACTGAGGCGTGTGCCTTTTTATTAATAATGCTGCTCACATGGACAGCTGAAAGGATTTGCAGGCCATAATGTATTTTTCATTTGCATTATAATAAGCAGCTGATTTATGGTGGATGCTTTTAATTGCCCTCCTTTTTAGTTGTACTGCAAGCCTGAGAACTACATTCAATTTCTATCTGCCCCAGCTCTGCTCTCGTCATCCAGATTAAGCTATTAACATTTGGGCCTTTGGGGTTGGCTGAACACTACATGGAGGATGATTGTGTGTACATGTGCGTGTGTGTGTTAAAACTAACGGGGGATTAGTGAAAAACCTTGCTCGCTTTGTCATTAACTACCAGCTGGAGAAAGTAATGAGAAACACGTCAAACTCTGTACAATATCTTTAAAAAAGAAAACCAAAGTAAATAAATAAATAACCAAATGAAAAAGGATTGAATTCCCAAGAATGAGCCAGGATTTGACAATCGGGACCGAGGGGTGATCATCACAGCTTTAGCAGCGATTATTTAGCAGGAAATGGCTTAGTGCTTCATCCTTGCTGTTGTCGTATTTCCAGCCGCAGCTACACAGCAGTGTCCTCGGCTTACTCTCAACTTCGGTTTGTAACGAGGTTAGAAGTGCATTAAAAATATTTGTTTTATCAGGAGGAAATCTTTAAGGCTCAACTGTCTGTAAGGGTGTAGGTTACTTGTGAAACAAGATGTGTTTAGTGCTGTCAAAAGAAAAAGAAATGATCCAAATCAGCTTAGTTAAGATGGCTGAGACGAGTTGTCTAGAGGGCATGTCCACTCGCATTCAAAAAACACACACTCTATCTTTCCATAAAACCACACATGGATGCACAACACCATCACCTACCGTAGTTTTAAATCAAAGCAGACAAGTGTGTGGTTGGGGCTTGTGAAGATGGGCATGTCTTTAACCTCTAAGTGGTGCACAGACAGTCTATGTTGGGCCTCCCTTGGATATTTGACAAGTGGACAAAGCCCCTTTCCTACCTACAGCGACATCAGAGAATATGCCTCACAGCCATGAAACTGACTCTAAGTCAGGGAGCTGCTGACAGTTAGATACAGGGGGCAGCTGTCATTACCTCATGATTTGTGCTGAGTATCAGAGCCCAAGGTGATTTTTCTGACTCTGTCTAAAGACAAATAGTTTCTCTCACTGAAACCTTAATTTGGGCACTAGAAAATAAGTAACATAGGGCAATATTTGATATTTACAACAGCACATAATAATACTACTGTATGTTGACCTAATTTCTATTTTGAGCAAACCACTATTTCAGCTCTGTCTTTTTATTAATGATTGCTCTTCACATACCATCTGGTCATAAATGCTTCATAGGTAACTGACTGGATAAATGGAGCGTTTCAGATGCACTGTGCAGACATTGATTAAATGGGATAAGTATATTTTACCATCATATAAGAAGATATACTTTTTTTTTTCAAACTGACCTGATTTGTCAAAGTCTTAAACAAATTTCTGAGATGGCTTCGTAAATGTGGAGTAACCTCTTTTTGTTCTTCTGGTTCTCAGTAACTCTTAGAGCATGTTATAACCTCCACCTCTAACGGGTATGCCTGAAGTGGAAGCTAGGCAGAGATGGAGAGAAAGGAGACTGGCTAACTCCTGAATATCTGGCTTACTGAATGTCATATTGACAGATCTAAGAAGGCCAAAGTAAAATGCCAGAGTTGTTTTATGATATTTGGAGTTTGTAGTAGTCACTTTCAGACATCTAAATGTTTGCTCACAAGCACAAAAGTCCCAACGGCATCAATTTCAGCATGTCTTTTATTATCAAACATCAGTTTGTTATTGTCACACTGTCTGAGCGTCCCATATCCAACATGAGCCTCCCACATATACAGGTTATCTGTTGCACAGGTCACAGCAGGTGATGTCGCTGCCCCACTGAACAGCATTGTCTGGGATGAAAGACATGTCTGTGACTCAACACAGCTCTGTGTTTAAAAGCAAACCATTTTTCCTTGAATACAAGAACGTCTCAACATTTTATAAGAAGCATAAAGTTGTTCAGAGACCCTCAGCTATTTTTAGATGCAAGGGTTTCAAATTCATTACAGTAGGAAGGAATAGAGACAATTTGATAAGCACAAGCGTGATAATGCACCTTTATCATTCCACATCATCTTCCCTTAGTCTATATCTCTACCCAATTCCTTTTCCTGCCAGTTGTTGCTATATTTTGCTTTAAGCATGACCTTTTAGATCAAATTATCTTTAAATATTATTTATGGACTAAAGAGCCCATGGTTTATTTTGTATTCAAGGGAAGAGGTAAGACATCAGAGTAAGTATCCAAATTCCAGAAGAACACAATTCATGCCTCTTCTGCCTCTCCTCAGATAGCAGCGACAGATGGGCCTCTGAAGTGTTTTGCTCCCAATATGTTTCATACCAGCACGTACCTTCCTTTTCCCTCTCAAAATGCACAGGCAGCACATTACACTTGATTTACAAATTCATTTGGAGTTTACAGTTTCTGTACCAAGCTGCAGGCAAGGAGACATTTATCTGATGCTGCCCAGGCTGGCAGCACTGAGGCATTTCTCATGGATAGTAAGCAGGTTTATTATTTAATAGTGCTCACAATGCTGTAGTATGGCAATATATATTTTTATGTTCTCCACTTAATTACAAGCTGCTTTTTCTAACCTTATTCTGCTTTATAAACCATTTCATTTTCCGGTTTTTCTTTATGTTTGATCTCTTTTTACTCTGCTCGGCCAATTACAGACTCCAGAAGAATTGGACGACTCTGACTTTGAGACTGATGACAACGATGCACGTAGCAGGACAAGTGTACAGACAGAGGATGACCAGCTCATCGGAGGCCAAAGTGCACGTGTAAGCTGGATATGTTCATTCACATCTCATCTTATATTCCAAAGGTCTTATTTTTTTGTCAAATAGCATGATTAATGTCTGGAAAAAGAGAAAATTGGTTGCATTAAAGGTGCAATACTGGTTAGTAAATGTAGAATTATGCAGCAAAAAACTATTTATTTTTCCATTTTGTTACAATTTGTAAGCTCTGGGGTGCTTTGCAGTTTTGTTCACAAGTTGAAGCCATCTGAGCCGCTGTTCTTTCAAACAATCCACCCCCATACGTACTGGGGATTGTTTATGCACAGTTGGCTTGGCACCACAACAGCTAATGTGACCCAAGTATTTGTTAAAATTTTTTTCTCTTTTTCTACACACATTTGAATCTTATTTGTTGTGCGACTTCTACCCACAACCAAAGGGCTAATACTGTCTCACATAAGTGTTTTCAATGAACCAGTGGATAATCAGGTAAGCGTCAAGCTTTGAAGCAACCTGTGAACACACACACACACACACAGACACGTACGATTTTATGTTTTTTATGTGGTTTTTCTTTCTCTGTAATAGAGGATGTGACAAAGATTGTATTTCTGATTGTAGATTGGACTGTCTTATGCCACTCAGTCATCTAAATACACCCCTGTTGCTGCTCTGTTGCTCTGCAGTCAACTTTAGTTCATTTTCACTTTAAACATAATTGAATTTGGACACTAAATGCATTAATAATTTAAAGAATGCACAGTAATGACTTAATCTCAGGAATCCCTAATGGCAGAATGATCCATCAGTACATTTCTAAGCAATTTGTTTTGCACACCAAAGATTATCTAAATGTTTTTGTTTGGACTTTTTTCATCTTTGCACTGCATAAACGGCTTTATACAAGCTTAGGTGACTCCAGAGAGACAGTTCTATTTACCAGTAATGGCATGAACACTTTGATGATATTTAAGCTTCTGCCTACCCCAACTTGAAGAGCACTTTCACTGTGCATCTGAATGCTTTGTTGGAAGCTCCTGTCCTATTTTAAAAAAGGATGTAAAGATTTGGTGGGAAACACATCAGTGTATGACAGTAAACACCAACAAACCGATGCTATTATAACATCTTTAAAGAGCAAGTTTAGTCTGTAAACAATATTGATATATACTTTAATTCATGCATGCATTTTTTCTGTTCTGTTACTTATTTTAGCATGCTTTTTGTATATTTTGATGACTTTAATGAAACATTTATAATACAAGTCACATTAGTGTAGTATGACATTATACACCTGTACCCTCTGATGTGATCTCAAATGATACCATGTTGGTTCCTGCCAAGAAAATGTGTGTGTGTGTGTGCATTGCAGCAGTATGTCAAAGTCTAGTTTGCTAACCTTCCTATGCTTTCCATAATTCTCTTGCAGGCTATCATGGCCCAGTTGCCCCAGGAGGAGAAGGCAAAGATTGCAGAGCAGGTGGCTAGTTTCCAGGAAGAGAAGAGTAAGCTGGATGCCGAGGTGTCCAAGTGGGATGACAGTGGCAATGACATCATCGTGTTGGCTAAGCAGATGTGCATGATCATGATGGAAATGACGGACTTCACCAGGTGAGTGTGGACTTGAGGCTGTTTTTTTTCTTTGCATTTTGTAATCATCTCTTTCTGAGTTCACAGGTAACGTACTAAATTAACATTGCCATGTTTCTGCACATTGTAAATAATCTTTTTCAAAATTGTCCTGTGGTTGACTTTTAAAGTTGTGCCTTATTTTTACTTTTCATGTATTCAAACTGAATACGCAGGTGTTTACACATTTCTGCTTTGAATATGTTATCCTGCTGTTTCCTTACACTAGTATTCCTGTAGTGTTTCTACTTAGACCAAGGTGTCTCATAGAAAATATGTTGGGCAGAATGCACAGAGTCAAGTTAAGTCTACATCAAATACAATCATACAGTAAGCCTACACTTGTTTCCTAACATTCACCCATATTTGCACATATCTTTATGTGGACTTTAGCTCCACTATTCATGCGTCCGAGCTCTTCATTTTACTTAAGCAGCAGGGTAGATAGGATTTCCTCTTTATTATTTTCCATCCTCCCGTAATCTTAATTTGCAGAGCATCAAATCTCCTTCTCCCCTGGTGTATGGATAAGCTGTGTGTGCACTGGGAAAATTTTAAAAGGACCGTCTCCCTCAGCAGAGCTGCTGTGGGCCATATTAACAGAGGATTGTCCAAGTAGTAAAGATGGTGGAGCTTGTTCAAACTAATTGAATATTTTTTCATTAGGTAGGGGCTTGGATATCAGTTTGAGAGTCTTATCCACATTTTATTTTGTTTTACAGTGTTTTACAAGGAGCAATTTCCAGAAGTTTTAAGTCTATGGACACTAGTAAAGAATGCGTTCCCCCCAATGTTATGCTTAACTTGGATTTTATAGCATCACTCTGGAAAAAGAACTGGCCTAGTCGTAATGAGGTGTTTTAATCATTGTCAAATAATTACATTTTTAATAAAAATACAGGGTTGTTTGAACTTGTTTTGGGCAATGGTCTAAAAACTAAAAACCTGTTTCTATTGCTAAGAAAATACTCTACGTAGTGTTTTATTCATGGAATGCCTGATGTAATATAGTAAAGCTGTACAAAAAGCAAACCGGCTGTAACATTTAATCCAAAACTGGCCATTTAACCCCATACATGGCAACAGATCTGCCATCTGTCATACCAGGCATGTGGTGGCCTGTCATGTTTCTCGGATCAGCACTGTAATTTTTGGTCTAGCTGTTCATCAAACTATGAGGAGAAAGTTTCTTCACAGGAAACTTATGAAAACACATTCCTCGTTTCATCGACTTTTCCCCTCTTCGACTGGAGCAGTTAAATGACCAACAACTTTCTGGCATCGTTCTGATTTTTAACATTATTTTCACTCTTTGGCATTTTCCACCGACATGCAGGCTTTCCAACCTTCATGGGTAGTTAGGAGCATGCACAGGTGACATGTTACGAACATATTCTAGTGTGTTTGCTATATCTGAGCATGCCGTATAATCCCCAGCACCTCAGTATTCATCCAGCTGCTTCTGTCACATCTGTGATAAACGTTTGTGACTTGTGGCCATTAAGGTTCCTGCCTCCACTTATTTTACTGATGCTTCGTTCCAAACTTTACTTTCATCCTCTTACTTTTCTATTTTTTTTAGCCAATCCAAAGAGGTCTCAGATAGAAGTGTTCTGTATTTGTGAGTGTACATTTTCTAAATTTAATGTCTCAGGTCTGTGAAGAGCTCGAGTTGATAGAAAAGTGAGACAAACTCTCACAAATGCATAAATTAGGAGCTTCTTAATCAGACATTTGGCTCGACATGTGTGCACCCTTGAAACAAGATGGCCTTTCTGTCACTACATTACTGTCAGACTTGAACGGTTTATACAAAGAGACATTTGGACCGTTGGCCTGTATTTTTGGTTGACTTGTTATGACTGTGCTTTTTCACATTTGTATTAGGCCAATAACACGGGACATTTTGTTGCCTCATAGTGAGTCACGTCTGTAATGACACAACACTCATTATCTTCATCTTCCGAGTGGGTCAAATATCCTGTCTTAAGATGTGAACTAGTGGAAAGCTGTTGCAGTTTATAAAACCAACACAGCGAGTGATCTCATTGAGGCTGCACAGAGACCGCTGCTTTATGTTTGCTTTTTAATCATCTGAAGGACTGGGGGGGAAAGATGCTACCTTTTACTGAATAATTGATGGATAGATGGTTGGATGGATAAATGGATGAGGTTATCGATTGCGGTGACATTTTTAAATTACAGAAGCTGTCTCAGTTTTAAACTCTAAAGTTTATCTGATAGACTTCACATGAAGTATCTAATTGTTTTTGTTTAATTTACAGTTTACCAGCAAACATAAGTCTACCATCACAAAATAGAAGTATGAAACCATTATTTCTTATCAAAGACAAACTAATAAAGGAATAAAACATATGGGCGTAACTTGTTAATATGTTAGAATCACAGCACAACTCTCTTATTTAGCTAAGACTCTGATAACAATCAGTTTGTCCAAACTAATAAACAGCTTGGTGAAGTCTGAGAAAGGTCGTTTACAGACTGTATTTGTTCCATATGTCAAAATATTCTTTCTGGATTTCAGTTGAAGTGCCATACGGCTGTTTTTCCCCACAGCTGCTGCTGGAGTTACTTTGGAAATGGTGTCATTTACTCGATAAATGATAACGGAGATTAGAAATATTTTTTCTGGGGTAGGAGTCTGAAACTGGTTTGGCTTGTAACATATTTAAAGACTTCAGTACAAAGCTTTTTGATAGGCACCAACATGATTAGTAATAAACATTTGTTATAACTACTAATAAGCATGTTATATTTTCTACATTTCTAGACTGCGCTTGTGAAACTAAAGAGCTGTAATATCATCTGTTCCCCTCTGTTCTGTATTTGTCTTTCTGAGGAAACAAAGCAGCATTTGTCTGCTAGCAGATAAACGGTAGTCATACAATATACAGGCTCATATGTGCCGATAGCACAGAGGAGGTCAGTACATGGCCAATTCGGCCTGCACCCAAATTATTGCCCCTCAACCTTGAGCTGGCATAAAGCTCAGCCAAGGTTAATGTTGTATTAGGTAATTGATCTGGACTTGTCCTGACAAATCTGCAGAGTGTGAGCGATACTCTTGTTGAGTCCTGCATAGCTTATGGCTATATGGCAGCTCTCATGAATAAGACATGTGTAGCTTGGATACATGCAACATATTTGGTAGCCACCTGCTACAATTCTATGGAGTACTTGGCTTGCACACATCTGGACGTCTGCAGCTGTTAAAGAACCTAAATAATTACTGAATCCTCCCTGAAAAATGTCTGGTTTTCATTTGTGCTGTCTGTCCTGTGGTCCCAAATATTTATTGGACAAAATGACAATTTAAAAAGCTCATTTTAAAATATTTTTGCCCTATTTAATATTTTATCCATCTACGCTATCAGTTCCCTTTGTGCTTTGCTTTGCTTCCCTCTCCAGATACCACTACAATACTTTTAGCTCATTCTCCAGGGGTTGACTGGTCCCAAGAGAACGTCCAGTATAAGCTATGATGCATGGCCTTTTCCACCAGGACCCAGACTTGGCTTACATCAGAGTAGCAGAGGGAGAGCAGGAGATGGGAAGGGTTGGAGATGAGATGGGAGGGGAGGGAAGAGGAAGCAAGAGAACAGAACAGAACACAAAATTCCATCTGTTCTGGGTTGGATGGCTCATTTTTTTTTAGCCCGAAGAGAGCAGCTTTGAATCCAATTTGTGCCTCTTGCCAACTGTGTCCCAGAGTCCCTTGAGGGGGTCTGAAAAATGGCGAATGGCTGACAAGCTTTACAGTGGGTCAGGTCAAGGCTGGGCTGACCTGTGTGGGGATGGACTTTGTGTGGCTCAAGGGGTCAAAGATTGACACGTAGTACTGGGTCAATTGCTTACACTGAATTTGACCTGATTTCTGTACTTTCAGCTGTTTTTATTTTTCTGTTTGTCCTCCGATCCCATGAAGTAAACCTGAACTAAAGTGGGGGGTCAAAGAGGATTGTCATGCTCTGCTGTGATAATAAGCACACAGGAAGATTAAAACAGTTCCTGCGGAATACCTTGCAGTCAATGTTGACAGTTTGTTTTAGGATATCGGATATTATTAGTTTTTTTTTTTTTTTTTTTGTTTTTTTTAGAATTTCAAAAACAAAACTTGCACATGATTATACTATTTCAGTTATCTACCAGTACAATGTCTTCTTTTAAAGAGATTCCTCTCTGAAGTCCTCCCTTTTGCATTTAAAAGATTAGCAAACCATCTCAGCGCTGACTAAACGATATCATGCCAGAGTGCATTAGTGTGTTATATGTGGTTGAACAGTCTTTGCACCAGCGTACAGTTCTACTTTCTCTGGTGTTTGCCTGAACTGTTCTCATGGTTCATCAAACGCTCCTGCTTCTGACCGAAACACAACCTTTCACAACAAACGGGAGCAAACAAAATCATGGCTGGGATTTTGCTTGTGCATACAAAATGAGTCTGCAGCAGAGGAAAAGCTGTGACTGATCCCTTTCATGTTTTTTCTCCAGGGGTAAAGGACCACTGAAGAATACATCTGATGTCATCAGCGCTGCCAAGAAAATTGCAGAAGCTGGATCAAGAATGGACAAGCTGGGCCGCACCATTGCTGACCATGTAAGTCTACAAAGGAGTGACGTAATTTACAGTTGCAGTGGGATATATTCAGCTATCCGCATATTAAAAGCTACAATAGTTGCATAAGTAAACATGCAGGTCATGCTTTTAAATCTCTTAAATGATCACTGCTTATGATGTGAGCATTAAAACCCAATCTGAATGCCTCTCCTCTGCATCTTCATTGTTGGACGGGGTGTCCTTGTCTTTGGGTATCATGCAGCAGCAGTTCTCCAGCCATCCAAACAGTTCTTCCTAAACCTAAACGAGTAATGTTTACAGTCGTGGCTCATAAAGTGAAATCTAGCTCTGCGGAAAGGCTGAGGCACAATTCCGTACAGTCTTTGATGGATTGAACTTTTCACATAAACTATATTTTATATCTATAGACGTGGAATAGGAGGCAGATGTTTGTTTTTCTGTTATTTTGCTAAGTTAAAACTATTTTTCTAGCAGGAAATTCATTTTAGACCCGTTTTGTTTTATTGTGTTTTATCTCTTTTGTCCATTTGAGAGCAAACTGGAAAAGCAAAGCTCTTGTTTTTTTTAAGTTCAGTGACCCTCGCAAGTCTTTACCCGTTTTGTTTCTGCATCATATACCCAGTCCATCTCCCATTCCGCAGCTCCCAGTTTCATCACATCTATAACTCACACTAGAGACTATGGTTCTTGACATAAGGAAACACACATTCAATTATCCATGGCCTCATATTTCACTTAAATACTTGCACTGTACCAGCCCGTTGGGAGACACTGTATATGATTTATCTTCCAACTTATTCATGAACCTTCTCTTAGGCATCGACTTATTGCTTGTGTGTGCTATATGTATACATTTTTTTATATCATTGAAGAGTTTAGCTGTGATGTTTTCAACAAAACATGATTGTCACATCAATCCCTTCTCCTGGAAACATGTTGTTCACTCCTGTGGTTGAGATGTACCTGATCTGGGTTTCTTACACTCAGACACAACACGTCACCGAAGAATACACCCGACTCCAGATATAAACGCTTCTGTTCACATTGCTCTACTTGGCTTTTCCTCTATCTCTGTTTACTTAAAGTTAATATTTAATGGCATAGTTGGTGCTTATTAAGGAATAAATTAAGGTAATCTGAGTCTTTATTATGAATAGGTGAACTTAAAATGTGTCAGAGTTGCTTATCGTATCGGTTATATCAGTCGACACTTTACAGTGTTCCAGTCATTCCATAATATTAAAGAAGAATCAGAATTTGGCTCTCAGCAGACTTCTTTCTTGTCTTTGTCTGACATAATGAGCTGCTGGCCTACTAGAGCCCTGCACATCTGATATTTTATTTAAGTTGCCCTCAGATCCCTAATAATACAGACCCCCGTCTATCACAAAGTAACAGTCTTACCTGCGCTGACCTAATTGCATTTGAATCATCTAAATAGGGAATAAGCCGCCCTGGAAAGTCACTCTTCTATGCCTCACTGCAGCTTTTGAAGATGCATATTCGCTTTAATGAAAACAGTGTTATCCCCCAAAGAAAACAGATGGGCAACTGTGCAGGTGTGCATCTCTGTGAATGCCTGCATACAGAACACTGTTGACTTGCATCGGCTCTCTGTGGGCATGTGTTCGGATGTCTCGGATTTGGGTGACTGTTTTATCTTTTATCTTCAACAATTTGTAGGTACTTGTTTATCTTTTTTTGTATGTGTGTAGTTTGTGTGTGTACGCACATACTATACAAGGGTTTAGGGCATTGAAGCACTCAAAGTATAAATAAATGAAGAGCTTTGGCTGTTGAAACAGACATTCTTAGCCAAGAGTGAGAAGCCCGTCAGCATCTGAACCCATCCAGCTGTCCCTCTCAGTCTTTCTTTCTCAACTAAACCAAAACATTTGCAGACCAGGCGACATGTAGTCCTTACCCATCAACAAGGACTTCCATAAATGGGCTTGGAGTTGGGGAGGCTGAATAATGGAGAGATGGAAGAGGTAGACAGAAGGGGCAGCACATTTGTGTGGAGAGGTGTATATCCCTCCTGAGAGATGAATCCATTAAGAGTGCTTCGCCTTTTAATTAGCAGCATAATTGCCAGGTGGCAGTATTTTTCTTCTTAATATATATATCTTTTTTCCATTGTTTATATTTAGGGCCATACCTCCTAACAAAGCAGGAGATGCCACAGGCCCATTTGCAGCAAAACACGCCATGTTGGTAGGGTCTACATAATCAGCATAGCAGCAGTAGTTAAGTGAATCATTACCAAGCTGTACACATTCCTACAGTCAGAGGCGCGAAGGCAATGCTAGGACTGCTCATTAACCTAGGCATATTAATCACTTGCGCTCTGTGCCTCTGGCCTGCAGGGCCTGTAAGGGTTTGCTCCTCATATGAAACACATTGGCAGATGGTCCCAGGCTGATAACACAGCATCACAACCCTCATCTTCATTTGTAAGGCGGCGTCACCGTGTGCTGTGATCCGAGAATATTACGTTCACCGGAAACACGCAGGTGGACGCAGTCTAGTTGGATTTCTGTAAAACAGCTTAATATGTGTAATGGAGTCTTATTAAAATTTAAAGAATTGAGTATATTGCAGAGATGAGCTGCAGGATTTAGGTCATTGCTGTACAAAGGTCTGCACTGCAGTTTATTAAGAATTTATGACCCTTCTCTGCAGGGCACCTTATGAGAATCTGGTCCGACTGGGCTGGTAAACAAATAATGCTATGTAATTGAGATTTATAATGCAAATGTGTTGGTCAGCATGTAGTCCATAAATTCATGCCGTTCACCTTCCCACCGCATACACACTCGAATAGACACAGACGAACACAAACGCATAAAGGCTTGCGTATTTAGAGAAGACAATGCTAGTGTGTGTGTGTGTGTGTGTGTGTGTGTTGTCAGTTTTATTTTCTTGATACATACTGACGATAGATGGTATACTTTTCCAATTTGCATTCAATCAGTAAAGATTTATGCTGATCTATGGGTTCTTTTGCTGGTCACAATCTAATACCAGGTCTGCTGCTAGATACTCCACAGCTGACAGCTTGTAAATTACCTACTGCAGAGCAGAAGTGAAATCACTGAGGGTCCACAAATTCTCAGCTTAGCAGTTCAAGGGTCAGCCCTCAGATGCTGAGGCTCCGCCTAAGCAAGGGAGGCTTTCCAGTTGTTCTGCTAATTAAGTTTAATCAGTTGATTAGAAAAGCATGTATGTTTTTTTGTGATAATGTAAGCTTAGTTTATATTTTCAGCAAGCTAAACTCAACACTGCTCACTTTGTAGACAGATTTCAGTCTCTTGTTTTTTATCCAGGTTGCATCTCAGCTTTGGTGTCATGGTAACATGTTTTTAGGTGAAAGTAAATTTTTTACATTTTTATCTCCAAACAGTAAAGAAGGTTAAAGAATCGTTACCAGGCTAACAAAGAAATGGGCACTAAAGAACCACAGCTCTAACTTTAAAGCTTGTTAATGAGCTTATATGCAGAAAACACTGACTCACTTATCTTCATCAGATGTTCTTTAAATAGGACATCTACATTAAGGTTTCACTTAAACATAAAGTCTGTAATTTTCTGCAACTTTCCTCCTCACCACTGTTTTTAAACTCTGGTTGTGTAGTGCCATTTTTCATGTAACTGTGTATTTAACTTGAAGTGTCCACAGGCCACAGCTTCAGATTAATCACTTCCCGTTTCTGTGACCATATCTCGTATTGTGGCCTTACCTACTGAAACAAAATGCTCTTTGCTGTGCTTTGGTTTCTGTTGTGCTTAAACTTTACCACAGATCTCAAACAATATTTCCCCGTAACACCAGTGTGCTCTGTATCTGTTAAATCTCTGCATCCCTACTGCCTCTGTGACAGCTTTTCAGTGTAATAGCAAGCAGAAGTGCCCACTGGCTGGTTGTCTTGAACATTCTTATTCATGTGAGGCCTTTTTAATTATGCAAGACCCCATATCATATTCAGGCACAAACACCCCGTCCCCTTACTAGATGTTTTATCAGCTATTTGCTAAAGTTATAATGTTGTAATATCTTCAGTGTCATAAATGTCATATGACCTGAGTGCCTAGAAGAAAAGATAAATATATATATATAAATAAAGATGGGATGACTTTGTTGGTGCATCTGCATTTTCTAACATCTGTTTGCTGCAGAGGGAGTTGGATATTTCTGTTCACGTCAAACAACAAATGGCCAGCAAACAAGTCCAAACCTTGGTGTAGAACTATGTTATTATAAAGTAATAAAGTTGCACAACAGCTGATCTGAGGGCTGGATTTTTCTTTCATTTGGAGCATTTGCAGTTCATCCTCAGCACCTCAAAAGTTTTTATATCTGTTCCAGAAAGCGGTGCTGTATCGGATCAAAGTTCCTTTCTTTTGCCCTTAGTCTTTACCCAAGATGCCCTCTTAATAATACACTTGTGGTATCAATGTTTTATAGATTGAAGTTATATAAATTTGTAAGGAAGAATAAACAAGATAACTGCAATAATGATACATTAAGGTCATCGCTGTTTCTCAGATAGCTTTTGCAGGTCAAAGCCACAGAATAAGGCAACAATTTCCTCTAATGAATACAGTACACAGAAACACACCTCTCACTCAGATCTGATAATAGGAGTGTAATTATTGTAACAGGAAATGACAGATAAACAAGAGAAAACAGTTCTTGGGTCTGCTGCGGTTGCCACTCTGCAACAGGTTGCCACTAGCAGCGCATTAGGATGCTGCCTTGTCGGTAAATATTGGAAATGGGCATTTCCTCTGGGTGATGCGTCCAGAAAGGTCAGTTCTAGCTGGTGGCAGCTCTGCGGCTGTGCTTCTGCTGCGTGTAATGGAATTCAGTGCAACTGCAAGGCATTTGCTATGATAAGATTGGACTATCCTGTTCATCATTCATTGTATAGGTTGTAACTTTAACACTGCAGCGAGGTTGTTTCTGATCTTTTCTTTACAAAGAAAACTTTTTTTTGTTTGCGATAATCTCAGAGCTGCTCCTGCAGCTCAGACGCTGTAAAATATCAGATAACTTTTAGGCACATCTGAACCATTATCATCTTCTTTATGACCCATCTCAACCTTTTGATGACGTTTTTCAATGGCAGAAACATACATAAGCAAAGTGAAGGGCTTGAGATTAGTTACACAAGAACCTGACATTTCTGGCTGCACTGCTGGGTCCTTTTGAAAGATGGTGACTCACCTTTTCTGTCACTTTGCCTTGAAAAGCATCATGCCATGAAGTTTCCATGGCACATCTTTCTGCTTTGCAATCACAGCGGAAGTCTTGAAGGGCAGGTTTTTTGCTTCTGTTTGTTTTTTTAGTAGTACTCAGACAGGACCGAAGAGGAAAAAATCAATTAAAATCTGTTTATTTGTGAAGTGAAACCTCATTGTTTCAGCAGCAGGGTTGCACTTAGCTGCAGAAAGACCTGAATTATGTCACTCACTAAAAGGAAAAACCTCTGTTTTTTCTTCTTTTTTTTTGGTAAATCATGAATCTGATTTCCAGAAACACGACTGGCAGAATGAAAGTACGAGGGGTTTTAGTTTCAGGATGTAATCATGTAGTTATGACCACCATCACGTTAATCTCAGGCACAGACTACATTTGCTTTGCCAAAACAATTCAAGGTGTTCTCGTCTCCCCTCTCGGTGCAGCTTATGTATTCACATGTCACAGTCTGAGCAGCCTTGCAGAGTTTCCTGAGTGCCGAGGGAAGCCAGCAGCTGAGCGGAGTATGAGCACAAGTGATGCTTTCACAGTGCCCTGCTCTCAGCCGTCTGAATACTTCCCCAAGCCTTCATTAGCATGGCTGCTGCATTCAGCCTCATTCCAGGTCTTTGCAGTTGCATGTATGCCACTGTGCATGCACTCAGACTTGCGCGCCCCTCCCATCTTCACTTCAGTTCTCTTGTCCGCATTCCCCAGTTGGATTTCTCCCTTATTTACTCCTCCACACTGTTCCCCCTCTGGCACTCTCTTCATCCTTGTCTTTTTTCCCCTCCATGTCTTTCCCATTCTCTAACCTTTCTGTCTCTCCACCCCACATTTTCACCAGTCCAGTAGCCGTATATTAGTCCTTTCCTGTAGGATGATCATCCCCTCCAGCTCTCTTGCCCCTTCATCTCCCTCACACACCTTTTCTTTAATAGAATGTCAACTCTTACATCTTTTTTCTCACTTCTTGGCCTCTCTGTGAATGAATCATTACTGGATGTCTGTGTTAAAGAAGCCCTGAATAGCTTTTTTAATTCTCATGTGATATTGGTACATTTATCAATAATTAAAGTTGAGATTTAAAGGGATTTGCTCGTATTGGTTTGTGGATTTACGTATTTAGACTTTGTGTAATGATTGAATATTTTGTGTCTTTACTTTGCTGCAGTGTCCCTCACACTCTGATGTACATTGTAATGAATGAGGACAGTAGTCCTGGTAGGGGGACTGTATATCTGGGAGTTAATGCACTACATTCAGTGAAACACTCTTTACTCCCACCAGGGATACAGATGTGCTCAGCCAGATTAGATGCATCCTAAGTTGTTGTCCAAAGTGTCCAAAAATTCATGATCCCTGTGATGTTTAGTCTTCCTGCCTTCACAAAGAGGAGAAAACGACTTCACCTGCTGTTAAATGAGTGCACTGAAGTATGTGTGAAGACTTATTGACAAGTGGAAATTGCTATTATGCCGACTTGTTTGTTCACTCTTAACTGGACAAATCGTTTCTTCTTGTCCTCAAACATTTCCAACAGCTTCTTTTCTGCAGAGACTCCATCAGTTAAAAGATTAGCTGCTTTAGTCCCCTTCACCTTTTCCCTGCACTTGCAATTAACGGCTTCTTAAAAATGCAGGCGTCTCAGTCAGTGTTTTGTTTTTGACTCACATGCGTGGCAGTCCAGTGTTTTTTTTTTACAGATGAGACGTGTGTAGTAGGTGATGTGAAACGCTGCCAGCTTCCTATCTGG
Organism: Pseudomugil gertrudae; assembly: GCA_037177535.1. NCBI lineage: Eukaryota > Metazoa > Chordata > Actinopteri > Atheriniformes > Pseudomugilidae > Pseudomugil > Pseudomugil gertrudae. Next base: position 23,036,512 of record JBAMHV010000007.1, read on the forward strand.
AACAAAGTCTGTTCATAAACCATTTGTGACTTGGGTCACTCCGATGATCTGATGTACAGCGTCAGAGCCCCCATCAAGGTGTTTACATCCTTCTCTTGATGAGCAGCTAAGAAGAGCACTGTGGCCTAATTACTGTGCTGGCAGGGGGCTTGTTTAGCAAAACAGGGACGAGATTGGAAATGGTGTTCCAAGGTAGAGCCCGAGTCTAATTACGATGAGATGAAATGATTCGGAGAGATTGCCAATGTTTAAATGAGATGCATTTGCAGGGTTCTTCACATGCTGCCACATTCAAGTGGATTTTATGATAATGAATTTGGTTTCTTGAAGTTAATGGATTTTTTTCCTCCCTAATGCAGTGATTTCTGTCCTTCCTGGCTATATTTTGACAATAACATGTCCTGAAGCAGAAAGAAAAGGCTTTTTAAACTTTAAATCAAATTCTGAGAGTCAAAGCTATTTTGCCAGCGCTCTTTATCCAAATTAATGTCGTTTTTAAAGTGCTTTTCACCAGATTTCACTGGGATGCCACAAGAGTCGTTCATTACTCGCCACTAACCAAACAGCACTGTCAGAGTGTACTTGCAAATGGTGCCACTAATGAAGCAGAGTTGTAACGGCAGCTTCAGCATCAAGTGCAGCATAATCCACCATGTTGGCTCTTGATTACACACAGATGAGGTGCAAAAGCACCCCCCCCCCCCCCTCTCTCTCCCTCTCTCTCTCTATATATAAATATATAAATAAAATTGGTATCTTCTATTTGGTGGTATTTTTTGATGAAAAATGAGCGAAAACATAAA
>JBAMHV010000007.1:23074570-23090440 GCA_037177535.1 Pseudomugil gertrudae
TAGCCCTAATGTGGAAAGAAGTCAAAAGACCAACAGTGGGCAGATGGTTATCAGAATTATCAACAACACTTCCTCTGTAAAAAATTACTTACACACTAAAACACAAGCAACATAATTTTCATCAGATCTGGGACCCATTTATTAAATATATATCGGGAACAAACTTGATGTAGACAAAGATACATGAAAGGTAGCCCTCTGCGGTGAACAATGTCCAAAACACTTGATTTTTGCTTTATAAAATATGTACTCTGTATACCTTGCTGACTAAGATGTAGTGTAACCTGGTGAACAGATCTCCAATAAGGAAATATGATGTAAGTAGGGGTAGAACTAACTGTTCAACATGTATGTCTGTTACATGTATTTGTTTTTCTTTCTGGCACTTTCTGGCTCCTCTTAAAAAAACTCCAAGAGGAGCTCTTTTCTTTTCTCAGTGCAATCTAACAATACACACACGCACATGACTCAAAATAAGGCTCCCCCAAAAGCCCTTGTGCAATTTAAACCCCAGCAACAACTACACCTCATACCGTCGTTCCTACTTTATGCTTTGAATATTGTAACAAGCACTGGCTTGGCTCAGAAGTGCTTCTGACCATCCGATCAGTCTCTCTGTTTAAGTTATCTCACAATTAAAATCCACCATGGCTCATAAGTTCTGCTTAAACTGTACTGCAGGAACGGTTGTTAATGATAGCGAACAAATGCAGCTATTTGAAGCAGCTTCAATGATCAATGAACCGATATTGAGAATAATCAAACAGTGTTTTTTTTGGGGAAACATGGGTCTTTTGATGGGTTCTGAGCCTCAGTTCACCTCTGTGTTTTTTCCAAAGATCAGTATACATCTAGATCTTGGTTTTCTTGTTTGCCTTTCCTCTTTAAAAGGTCAATGAAAGAATCTTGAATTCATTGCAACAAGTAGTCAAAAGCGTTTTTCTACAGCAGATTAAGGTTTGATTTTTAACTAAACAAGGCCTTTTCAGGTAGATAATTTGGCTGGCTTTACTGACACCTTCTCAAACAAGCAACAAGGAGGAATAAACAATCAAACAGCTTCAAAATCCTCAGTGTGAGCTCGTCCTCATGCCTTATGGCTTAGAGCATCACCTCATCTGCCTCGAGAGCTTCTTCTTGCCGAAGATCCCTGAAATTTCTCTTCCTTCCCTGACTGTCTTATCTTGTTTGTTGCTGCCCAGGCTCAAAGCTCGCCTGTGCCGGCTACAGTCTACACTTGTACACACAAACACATACACAACTTTTTCTTTCCTGCCCTTGCCTAAGGGTTTGGTTTGATTCATGCCCTTTGTCAAAGTTTGAGTGGGTCTCAAAGAAATAATGGTGTGACTTCCCTGGGAGTGTGGCTCCTTCCTTAATTGGTGTCTTTTCTCGCATGTACATCACATTCGCCCTTGTTCACCAGAAATCACACATCAAAGAATCTAAAAACTCCTCCCCTGCGGAGTCAACTTGGAGTTCGCGCTGTTGAGGTTCTGATAAGCGCTGCACATCAAAAATTTTGTGGAAAGGAAAAAGAGAGAACAACAAATTGGAGCCATCCAGCTTGGTATTTCCAGTCTATTGAACGTGGCATTAAACCTACCGGCCCCTGGAGATTAAAAGCTGTCACATTAAACACACCCACCACAGTTACTGTAGGGCAATGCCCTCATGTGAAGCAGTTTCATGTCATCCTTGCGTTTGCATGTTTCCGTGGGTGAATGTTGAACATGGATGCATTTTATGGTGGTTGAAGGCCTCGTGCATCACTTCTTATTCCAATGTGATTTGCCCTCTACACAAAGAGAAAAGAATTCCCTTCTGCACTTAAGAGAAAGCTGCTGGTAGAGCAGTGTGTTTAAGTTGCTCAGCATCACAGCGGCTCCCGAGAACTTCCCCCAGGCGTGATTTATGACCATTTTCTTGAAAGTGCTAGCTGCTTTGTGACAACAATCAGGAATCAATTTTATCTGTAATCACTTTATTTTGTTTTTCTCTCGCTCACATAGCAGACATGGCTACTTAGAGTAAATCATTATACCATTTGATCACTCTAAACTGGGAATTGACAACTGAACACTGCAGAAATTTGTTAGAAGGCGAGTGGTTGGAGAAAACAACTTAACAATTGGATAAATGATTACAATAAAATAAATGTACTGTCTTCTCTAGCTGCTCTCCTGAATGATAGGGAACATATGTCTCATACTACTAGACGGTTGAATTCAAGCCCAGTTTTTTTTTCTTTCTTCCTGTCACCGGCTCAAATGAATGGTCGTGTTTTTATCCACGCAGGTGTGAAATTGCTGCTGTATTTGGCAGATCGGTGTGGGTTAATGTACTCTCCGAGGTTCCACTTCTTATCCCTTTGCACCATCCTGGCTAGCACAAGCGGTCCGTATCACACATGATGTGCTGGTTTCACAGTGGCAACACGATAACAAAAGATTTGTTAGGGTGCTTGTGTGCAGGAATGTGTTCAAATGCGGGAACAACGGCCACAAGCTGCACCTGATGGATCTTCCCACACGGTTGTAACTCCTCTGCGGTCATGCCGGCTCATTTAGTGGTTCTGCTAAATGAGGACAAGACTGGACTCGTTTCCCCGCCACGGCTGGAGTGATCGAGGTGGCTGTTAAATAGCCGGTTTGTTTTAGTGGGAAGGGAGGGAGAAAGGGGGGGACATTAAAACAGCCGTGCACCTGCCCGCCTTGCAGCGCTCACATCTCATTCTGCGGTGCGCTTCAACACCCAGGTTGCAGTCATTTGGTCGCTAGTCTCATCTGTGCATTGATCAGTCTGTTTTAGATCCTCTTTCATCTATAAATAATGTAGCCATCTGCAGAGCGTACTCCCTCTGAACCAACCGCCACCAGTACAGCGGAGCCAGTCAGCTTTACAAGGCACGTCATCCCCGTTTACGTTAATTGTTTTATGTCTGTAGAAGATGATTTCTTATCTTGAGTCTGCTTCATTCTGTCTTCCCAAATACTTACAATTTTGTACACAACATTCATCCATCCATCCATTTACTTTTCCTTGAATGGGGTCACGGGGGGGCTGGAGCCAATCCCAGCTCACAACGGGCGAGAGGCAGGGTACACCCTGGACAGGTCGCCAGTCCATCGCAGGGCCTTCATTCATTCGATCACAAAAACCACATCAAATGAGGCCACAGCTGATGCTGCAAACGTTTTGGACGGCTAAATAAGAATGAATGTTGAAACTCTACTGTTTTGTATTTTCCAGCCCAAGTTGCATTTTCTGTCTCACCCTCACCCTCATTATCAATGCTTGGTTGCATATCTTACCCAGTGTAGTGTAGATGCTTTCAGCAGCGCCCTGCAAAGGCTGCAAATGTTAGGATTTCCATTCTATTGCACATTTCTTTATGCTAGTCTCCACAGAGAGGTGAGACTGGGGGTGTGTGGGGGATTTCTGGGGCTCCCCTGAGGTCAGACACCAAACCTATGGTCTGAGAACAGATACCTTCCAACATGAATGTTCTCATTTTCGTTTTCAACCACATACCACAACCAAATCACAGTTTTGCCTTGTCAACATGCAACATGCTGTAAATAAGCAGATTGTGTTGCCTGTTGCATCATGTGTTCATTTTTTTTTCTTTCTTTGGAAACAAAACGATATACGATGTTAGAATGTGTTTTTCCTTCTCGCTCAGCCACCACCTCACATTCTCTGTGTCATATAAACCACCGTGTGCTGATCTGGACCCGCCTGGCAACAATGCTGCAACACAATTTTATTTCCTCTTAGATTGCTGCGGTTATTCCAGTTTTATCTGGTTTTTAGACTCGCCAAGCCAAAGAACTGTGCATTTAACAAAGAGAAGCTGTATTTATCCTTTAATCTTTCCCTTCATTCCAATATTACTTGACAGAGGCCATTTCCCATTATAAGGCTCAGCTGTTAGGATTTAGACCCGTCCTAATGAAATGTGATATCTTAAGTAAGTTGGGAAAAGAATTAATGAGCAAGTGGTGAAAAGAAGGGCTTCCGGTTGTGTATTTGCAGCTAGTATGGGATAATTAAGTTTCTAATGAACTAAAATGAAAACATTTCCTTAGGAAAACCGGATGGGGCCAGACTACATCAGATATGAGATGTCTCTAGTTTCATGTCATTTCCGCCACCACAACAGATTCTTTATTGCTCTGGAGTGCATCTCCGTAAGAGTACAGCAGCCAGTACTGCTAAATGATCCTTCTGAGGTTTTCAAGATGCGCTCGGCTAAATGGCTGTGAATAAACAAGACTCTGTGGAACCAAATCACCCTTGCAATCATCCTGCTGCTGTCACAGTTCTTGGCGACAGGTACAGCATGCATCAGTGTAGTATTTGCTTCCCCGCAGACCCGAAAAGCAACGCTAGCGGGAAGACACAATCGCAAATGAAATGGCTGCCCTCCATCAACCAAAGCTGTGGATGAAACGTGGTACCTGCTGTTGAAGCATGTTGTGTTTCATTTCATTATTTCACTGACGGCATGAGATGTGATAAATAATATGTATCCCCTTTTGGCATGCCCACATGTGCTGCTGATAGATAGCATTTTTCTCTCTATTTTGATGTGGATTTTATACATTTGCTGCTTCTTTGATGACTGTGACATTATAACCCCAAGGCTAACAGCACCTCATCTTTTAAATGGGTTCCTTTAAACTATTTTTGTTTCTTAAGCGGTTTAATCATAGGGTCAATTCAGCCGGAGGTGCTGGCTCATGTTGCTGTTATGTTTTCTTTATTTGTTCTTTAGGCTTTAATGTGAGGCAAGTATGATCAAAACCATTAAAGCAACAATAAAATATGCACAAATATGCTCGTAATGATGCAGCTGAGACATACAGATTAATAAAAAGGAAAATATAGCGACTTTCAGGTCAAAGGATTTTCCATGAGAGGCATTTGGAAACTTGAATGTGGTGATTACAACCTAAGATGAACAACACATACAGTAGGAGTCCAGTTTTATATTCATTAGTTTGGATGGTATATTTGCAAATTTACCACTTCAGTACACTGAAACTCACTGTACTTTAAATAAATATGTTGCAACATTTAATATACATGCATTAAAACCCCTAATTTTGCCACAGTGATAAACAGAATAAGAATAAAATGTGCTATTATTCAAATATGGCAATATTATTTTCTAAATATTTTAATAGAATAGATAAAAGTATAGAATATTAAGAGTTAAAAAATGAAGTACTGTTAGTTGGCACTGTTTTTTCTCCTTTAACCAGAGATACTTCAGATGTTCTGGATTATATTTAGAGATTTTCCATTCGCTGTTTGCACATGTGGAAATGTACCAACAGCTTCAGCTTTTGTTGACATCATGCACATGAGATTGTCCTCTCTGCTGCTTTACGAGCACTTGCTGCCATTGTGAGTGCACACCCACACACATACATTTACACATGCTAATGTAATAAGGAGCCTCATTTGCCATTTCACTGTATTATTATTATTAGCTTGTTTTTTTCTTTCTTTTAAAAAAAACTATTTCCACTGAGTAATAATGTGCTGCCTTCTGAGCTCCTTAAAGACCATTTCCTCCTCCACTCCACACCTCCTCCCTCGCACTTCCAGTCGGCAGAGTGCATCCTCAGCAGAAAGCTTCCTGTAGTGATGTGTCTGAGTGAACAACAGCAGAAAAAACCCCAAAAAACCAACAAATTGTCCGAACTTTCCCCCAAAAGTCTCCAGTATTCCAGTGTGAAAACAGCTGTGCTTTAATAAAAAGGAAAACAAAACAGAGGTGTAGTTTTTCCACAGCTTACAGAGATAAAAACGTTCTGTAATGATCCGATTCACGCCGCTAACACACAGCTTGTGGTTCAGAGTGGTAAAGAGTTTTCTCAGCTTTTCTTCTATTTTGTAATTAATCCCGCTATGAACTCCTTTCAGCATCTTTTTGACTTTGCTTTGTGAAAAAATAAAAGTAGCAACAAAGAGAGTAGAGCACTGCTGCTGTTTTGTGTAACAAGCATCAGAAATGGATTATTAGCCATCTAGCTTCTCCTAATGAGATTTAGAACACATTTGGCTATTTTAATTGCAATTTAGGGATAAATTACCATATAAGCATGACACTGACACTAATAGAAAGTACGGTTATTAACCTAAACCATGGACATTATGCTGTGAGGAGGGATTGGAGAGCTTTCACCACGTGTTTTATCACTGCTCTCTGTGACATTCATTAACCCGGTCATGACTCATTCTTCCCTTTTGCTTTGGGGGAAAATACTGTTTGCTACTCGCATGGGGCTGTGCCGCAGCTGCAGAAGCAAAAGAACACAGTGAAAATAATTGTAAGGCTACATAGTGAAAATCAATTAAATCACTGAGGCTTTACTGCTAATACTGTACAGTCTGACGGGTGAGCCTGAGGTCTCCCAGAATACGCCGCAGCATCTTTGATGGACTGAGAATCAGCACTGCCACAGGTTTGCTGGGTTTTTTTCCCAGTAATATTAGTTAGATTATGGGATGGATAGTTTCCTGGATCAGGGATTAGAGTTTTTTTTTTCTTTTTAGTGCTAATGGCACTCAAAGCGCTTACATTGGATCCATTATTCATCCAGTCCTCATTCATACTTGGAGATGATAAGCTACATGTGTAGCCACAGCTGCCCTGGGGCCGACTGATGGCAACATGGCAGCCAATATGTGCCAATGAAACATTTACAAACCGGCGGCAGTGACACTGGGAACAAGAAAGGCGAAGTGTGTTGCCCGAGGACACAAAGACAGATGACCAGTACAAAAATTCATAGAGGAACCTAAAAGATGAAGTGTGCTACCGTTAACCAGCTGGACCTTATCAGTGGAAAGCAGAAACATGAAATAGTCTTAACATTGACCTGAGTCCAAACACCTGGATAATTCTGTTGCATCTTGTTGTTACTGATAAACGGATTTTAATTAAAAACAAAGTGTCTCACCTGATATGTGTGCACCTGTACATACGCCTGTGTTTGAATGAGACACATTGTTTCGCTGCATCTGGAGTATTAAATTAAACTTTCCTTAATGTATCTGCACTCAAAACATCTGTGTCTCTGCCTTATTTATATGTCAAAGATATTTATTATGCACATGCCATGCAGCATCCTGGGGGGGAAACCAAACTGCACAACTTTTTTCCCAACCCAGAGCATCGCGTGACAGCGACGTTTCGCTATACGCCGCCGTTAGCGACTGGATCTCAACACACTGACCACTTTGGATGCACATCATGGATGATGCAGCAAAGAAAGAGGACGTTATCAGAGGAAGTAAAGCGAAAAAAAAGTGACAGAGGAAGAGATAAGATGAGAATCAACCTCAAACTGGCTTTTCTAAATGAGAGAGCCCAGAAAGGAGACAGAATACAAAACAGATGCTGAATTAGCTTTCGATGGAGGACATCAAAGTGTGATCATTTGCCAAAGTTTATTGGCTTTTAAAAAATAGCTGTGTTTCAGTCCTGAAAACGTGTCACATGAAAATGTAGTGATCACACTTACTGTCTCAGGGACATGCAATAGGACTGTTTAACTCTTCATCCTGGTGTCTCAGATAGCTTCATGTGTCTCTGCATAATCACTGGGACTTACTTTCTGCATTTAACACTGTTTTTGTGCATTTTTCTATGAGAACAACTGTGCATTTATGCTGCAACATCAACATTTCCCAATGTGGGATGAATAAAGTACTTCTATTTTATTCTATTCTAAATACTTTTCTACTAAAAAGTGTAATGTTGCAAAAATCCAAAGTATGGTGTTCATCTGAAGTGTTTGAGGTGCTTAAAATGAGCTCCCATCACCTCATTATCAGTAACTGTTAGCTAAGCGTCCAGCTGGAGCCACTCTGTGCTGTCTTACTAAATTTTAAACACACACGATTAATATGTTTCACGTACAACTTTACTCGCACAAAAAAGTAGCCTTTTAAAGAGGTAAGAAAGCCTAAAATGTGCTTTTAAGCTGTCAGTAGTGTAAGGTTTTGTTTTGTATGATGTAAGGTTATCTTGGAGCTCCTCTTCGTCACCAGAAAATAAAATAAAATAAAAAAAACAAAAAAACTTGCAGCTCCCCCTTCTCTAAGTGCAAAAAAAGGTGGTTACTCACCTTGCAGGCATAGAAACGGCATCGCTGATGTAGGGTGTGAACTGGTTATCTGAAGTAAATTCACTTGTTTCAGACTTTTAAAGAGCTCTTCTAAGCGTCCCGCCGTTTCCATGGTGACCTCATTTCTGTTTGTCCACATAGGGCCCATATCCCAGGAAAGATGTCAATGTGGGGCCCATGCAGGTTAAATTTGGACTCTGTGGGTGCAGAGTGGTTATGAGCTTATTATGGGCTTTTTTTTTCAGGTCTCATATGAGTGTAGTTACATCGGCGTCATATGTTAGGCCTATGTGAGCAGGTTATATGAGCTCCATAAGGAATGTAGATGGCCTAGGTGGACATCGGGTCTCAGCCGAACCCAGATGGTCGAACACAGGTGTGGTGTGTCCGAATTTAACCATAGAATCAATGAATTTGACTCATCCAGGAGCTGCATCATCAATGCTTGCCAGAACCTGCTGGAGCTGTTGCAGGATTGTCCTAACAACTCTTGCTCCTACCTCTTCTCTGTTTCTGCATCAAGTTTATGAAGTTCAATCCCTTAATGTCATTTTAGAAACTAAACAAGTTAGAAAACAATGAAAAAAACACTTGTGGCCATGTTGGGATCTGGCGTGAGGACTCGCAGGAATACATAACATTTTGCTCTGACACTATCAGACTTGACTAAGAAATAACCTGCATTTTTATGTAAAGATTACAGGAGAAAAAATTAGCAAGTGCCCAAAAACGTGGAGTTAAAGAAAAAGAAAATCAAAGAGAAACAAAAAGGAAAGGGAGGGGATGAAGTCGCCGCTGGATAAATTGTGCTTAACAGTGTAAAAACCTTTAAAATTAATTGAGAAGCCAAATGCTACTTCATCCTTACCGTGCATGCTCACAGTCATGGAAAATGTGACTGCAAAGGGAAACAGCCTTGTTCTTTGTCTTTGAGCCAGGCGAGTGTGTGGACATCATATTCACCACATTATTCTTTTTTATTAAGCCTCGTGATATCAAACCAATTGCCCTGGTATGCGATTGTTCAGACATAGTTGTGGTAGAAAATAAATGGCACTCTGCGATATTTTACTGCGATCCCGTTAAACACCAACAATCAGTAATGGCACAGCAATCAGCAGCTATTAACTACGCGTGAATTTGCATAAAGAACAGATCATTTACATGATCAGACTATGCCTGAATTCATCAGTGAAGGCAGGAGGTTCTTGCCCTTTTACATCATTACACATTTAAGCATTGCAAAAACATGCCACCTTTAAAGAGCCAGTGCAGCTTCTAGTTAAAGCATAACAGCCGGATGGTTGGTGAGGGGAAAAAAGAGACGGAGGCAGTGTTTTCACATGTATTTCATCCCGTGTTGCTGAGCTGTGCGCGCACCCCTGTGAACCCCAGGACACAGTATCTGTGTGGTCTGAGCTTGTTAAGTGACCTACTATTCAGCAGGGGCTTCATGCTTCACAGACCCTTTCTGCAATCTATACTCCACTGTAGCACCCAAGAAATTAGGGATGGGAGGGAGCAACAGGAGCATTGATAAATTTAATCTTTGACCAAAGGGCTGTATCTCTTGTGTGATCAAAAAAAGATGTGTCCAAGGAGCCTGTGTCCTACAGAAAAGAAAAAAAACCATTAATCCCTGCAAAGCCATTGGCATGTTAAAAGCTATTTCCCAAAAAGCAATAATTATTCTATTGTAATGAATGCATCCACAACTGTGGTGTGGCACACACGACTGCTGTACAGATTAGACACCCTTCTGATGCCGGTAGCAAACATTTCAGTGATTGTAGTCCCCGCTTTCGGCATTGCTCTGCTGCCGTCGTCAGCTGTGAAAGAGGGAAATGCTGCAGCTCAAATCGAGAAACAGATAAAAGCATAAACTCTTATGACAGATGTTACAGTCACAGACTCATAAAGATGATGTGAATTTTCTCAAAAACAAGACAGAAATTGCGTTGCTGTGTAGAGGCTACGAGCACATCAGACCTCTACGATCTGTCCCCAGAGGCTTCAGGTTTCATCCCCCTCCATCTTATCCCAACCAGTGGATAACGTGGGTCCAGTGTAAGATCAATCATATTGCTTCGAACCGAGCAATGATCTAATTTTTTTGAAGTGCTGAGGGACAAGCGAGGAGGGGAAAACACTGATCTTACAAAATGCAATTTTATCACTCTTCCTGTCACATCTAGTTGCTTTGTCAATTTGGTGCTAACACTGCTGCCTTGGGGCCTCTGCATGGAGACGCGTAGGGAGCATAGATGTACCATCCCTAGTCGCCTAAACTGCTGGAGCATGCAAGAGTCACATCGCTTTGGCTATATAATACCCAAAAGGTCAAGGATGTGTGAAGGAACCATTTGAACAATTGAATGAGTGTGTTATAAATAAAAAAGTGCTGAAAAACTTGGGTGAAGTGTTAGCAAAACTTCCACCCTAACCCTACAGAGGAGAGCCTTTCTTCATGGGTTTTAAGAGCCATATTGAGACGTTGCAGCAGGTTTAAATCGTAAAGCTTTTTGAGGAATGATTTTAACAGTCTTCGTTTGTCTGAAGCATTCATAGTGTTTGCCAGATCTCTCTTTTGATAACATTTACTGGAGGAAGTCTACTGAGGCTGCCTTTGTTAATATCTTTCACCCAGTTTGAGGTAAGGTGAGGGGATTCCTCCATGATTATCAAAGCAGTAGAGGTGCAGCTTGTACTTGTATAAAATACAACAGATATGAGTTGGAAATCTCTAAGAGATATATCTCAGTTCCAAAGAGAGTAAAAAAGGATTATCTTTTCCCCTTGTTACACTCAAGAGGCACCATCATTCCCCAGTGTTGTGAGGCTTTTCTTTCTTTTTGGTTCTTCTCTCTAAAACCTCTCCACTTAAGTGCTGTTTTCTTATCGGTTTTTCTAATAAACATGCAAAAGACCATTGAGCGACAGACTGTAATCTAATGTAGTAAAGTCTTCCCATTTTCCGACAGATTGTAATGACCATCCCTACAGATCTTGTGTTGCTACTTACGTGGGGAATAAGGGAGGCTGCCATTCATGGCTGTAGCCAATTAATGTGATAAAGATGGTTAGTGTGATAGTCTAAACCCGCAGCGGTGTGATGTCCAAGCTTCTGCTTTAATGTGACAAAGTGCCGCTGCTGGATTCAGCAGCGGACACAAAACAGGTTTTCGTTTAACGCTGACTGTGACATTTGAACCTTACTTAGGATTTCACAGACTGACACGGCGTTTTATCTGAGAGGGTGCACAATCTGCGGCTCAACAAGCACACAGGAAGAGTTCAATACAGACGAGAAATAATCTGCTTAGAAATGGCGGGAGAGAGGCGTCAGCCTTCATCCTCTCTGCTCTGTGGAGGTGTCTGTGGCCTTGACAACAGCATTACAAGCTCACCAGGCAAGGTGTACAACCCCCCCTCCACCTACTCCAAACAACAAACACACAAAGACACCAACACAGCACATATCTCACAGTGTAAAGCACTGCCATTGCAAACGTAATCCTAACTGAATCCTTTGGGAAGGTGAATTAAAAAAGCACTGCTTGGACTCTAAAGTGCTGCTGGCTGAGTTATACTGTTAAATGGCTCTCTGCATTACCCTCCTTCACACAGGACACACACCGCACATGTCCACATTAAGCCCTCACTGGCAGCACGTGATTTGCATTGAACGGAGAACACAGCGTGCCGCCGCTAACACATGTCGATAACATGATATCCTCCATGTCATTATAATAGAGTCATAGCATGTGTGGCGCTGACCGTAAATGAGCTTCTGGCTGATTGTTGCTGCACAGGGCAGCGATTCTCTCGTGGATGAGTGTTCAAACAGCAGCAGCAGGAGGCTAAGATCCCCGGAGGATGGTCAAAGCTTAGCCATGCCTGCAGATTGCAGCCCTCTGGGAGGCAAAGAGGCTGGGGAAGCTCTCAGGGGTGGGTTGTACAGGGGGTCACATCCCCTGCAGATACTGTTTTGTTCCATGGCTGTTTCTCTGAGGATGATACTTGGATATCATATCTTTTTTTTCTTACTTTGCTTTGGTTCCAAACTGAATGAGTCTGTGACATTATGTCTGCATGCTAAATTGCTTGCTCCTCTGCGATGGTGACATTTGAGCTGCTAATTATTATGTTCTCTCATGCATTGTTCCTCCACAGGCTCTAAATCTTTTTATTTTTTTAACATCACAGGTCAGGAGAGTGCCGTTTTTTCCTGAGTGACAAAAAAGTAGGAGTCTATTATGAATCATTATCTAGCCTAGAAATCCCAAATATCTTATTAACTGGCCATTGTGTTCACAGACTGGTAACAGAGAAACCTGCTTGTATAATTTTCACTTTGGTTTTTTCTTTCTATTTCCAGCTGAAATCCTACGTTTTAATAACGATATGGCAGTTCCACAGCGGAAATGAGGTTTTTCCTTATCTTTTGTCCTGGCAGTGTTCAACCCTACAGCTGAATTAAACCTGTAAGGGAAATTCAGATATGGTCGGCAGTAATATACCTTCACATACTTCCTATTCGCTGGAACTTTGAGCTTCTCGTCTTGTCAGCCATGCAAACACAGAGCCACGAGATGGGAGCAGACAGAATAGCTCCTTTTCTATGGTTACAGCTCAGCTTGTGCTAGACGAGAGGAAAATGGTTCTGTGCTGCCAGACGCAAAAAAAATTTGACTTGGCTTTAATCTTGTTTTCCTTTGGAGGCATCTAGAGCCAACCCGATCAGACAAGAGCACAATCAGAGCGAGAAGTCTTCATCCTCCCTGTAACTCTGCCGGCATCTTCAATATCCGGCACTCATCAGTTTAATCGGTCTGGATTGTAACTCACCTCCTCACTCTGTAATTATTGTCCGCTTGCAGAGCATATTTGGTGCACCTGTTTCACCCAGGAATGCTGTCTGACCACAGAAAATCACTGTGTTGCACCACACGGTCCCCACCGGGACACATTCACATCTTTCAAACGTAAGAGGATCTTTTTCTCTCTCCTTTTTTATCATCTTCAAAGGGTACTAATTTGAATTTCAAATTCTGCAGACATATTTCACAGCTCGCAATAAAGAGCTTGCTTCAGAATATCCGGTTGAAAATAAGTAACTACACGGGGTGTTTATTTAATATCTCACCTCATTTCGTTGTCGTGAGGAGTGTGCATGACAAATTCAGTGCATGCAGTCTCCCCCATTTTCAGCTGTTATCTCATACACAAGAGCTTTCTGTTGGTGCCCATTATGCAGAGCATTAGCAGGAATTCTTTCAGATCTCCAGGATTAGGATAATGTGATACAATGAGGAGAATATGAGACATTGTGTTTCTTTCATAAATGGGTTAATGCATCATCTTCTTCTTTTCAGGGACATTGCTTTTAGTCACACACCTTATGGAGATGTTTTGTCATTCTTACTTCTTCCTGCTTTTTCATAAATTTCCAACATCGTAATTTCCCTCCGGATTATCAAGTATTTTTCTGTAATTTTCGTCTCCACGTTTTGTGGGTTGGGGATTAAAAAAAAAGATTCAATGAAATAAAATCATAGTAAAATTGAATAACAGCTGAATACATGTTAATGCACAGTATCTGCTGGGAACTGATTTTATTCACCGCAGTGTCCCATAATTTAAACTTCTTCATGTTAAAAGGAAAGACGAAAGGATACAAAGATTTCTGACACCAGCATTTGATGGATACCTGCTGCCTGCAGGATTTGTCATAGCAGAGCTTCATCACCTCCTTGATGTGTATAAAGGCTGCAGGTGGTCAGAGCCTGGGGGCATGGCAGGAATTTCTATCTCAAAGTCCTATTTCCACTTTTGGGACTGGCTGGTGAACAGCTCTGGCACCACCTGTTTGCACATGGATTTACACTTGTGCTCATAATGCAGATATTATTAACTCATTAAATGGACATTTACACTTGTCCTTCTCATAAATATGACTGGAAAGGGCCATCATGCACCTCCCCAAAGGCTCAGGTCATTTTCACCTATGATTGCAGCAATAAAGATGACATTTGCAGGTGGAAGTGATGATGACAGCAGAAAGCAAGCTTTGGGAGTTTCACTGAGGAAACCAAATTTAAGTCTTTGGACTGCAGCATCAAACTCAAACACATGGAGAAAACCCACAGCTGCAGGAAAACCTTGTGCTGCATGAAGACCATTACTGCAACAAATACGGGAATGAAGTTCTTTTTCCGCACGTGCAGCTAAAAATACCTTTTAAAAATCTATAGTCTTGAATTATACATAATATCTGAAGCGTTTATATAAAGTGGGTTGAGATGGAATCGAATAACAGAGCACTGCAGGCCATGGTGTACATGTTATCCCACATCAAACACATCATATGCATAATTTAGGAACCTCACTGGGGGCAACCTGCCTCATTATAACAATGGAAGGCTACAAATAAACAAACAATCTGGCAGATTTTTTAATACCAGACAAAAGAGAAATTAACCAGAGCTGCTATCCAGCATATAAACATAAATGAAGCATTTTGAACCACTCACCACCTCTGATATTTTCTTTCATGTTTCCAGTCCCTTTTAGCTTTAAAGTGAGTACAAACCTTCTAGTTAGACTTGAGAAAAGTTCACATTTAGTTGAATTTAAGAACACGATCCCTTCATATGCTCAGCATGACTGCAGGCGACTGCTTAAGTTCCCTCCATTTATCAGTGATCTCACAGACGATGAGGCCGCTCTGAGCTTCCTGGAAGAACAGAAAGCTACCTTCTTGGCATATCTGGTCCAGCGATAACGAGTGATAATGTCCATTTAATGCACTGATAACATTCAAAGCGCGTCCTCTGTGGGGTTAAAGACTGTCCATCCACTGTGTGTGTGTGTGTGTGTGAGAGCGTCTTTGTTTCTTGGCTAATAACGTTTTAACCCTGGTAGTAAGATCATTGGACTCTAATGATGCAAATAATAGCAGCTTAGCTTAAATGACATTGATCACATGGGGCTGTAAGTAACTCACCAAGTTAGTCGCTGCTCTGCTGAAAGACATTTTCTTCCCTTAAACCACCTGAAAATGTCTTTGTGTGATTGTTCCTCTGTGTCTGCCCTTTATTATTATTTCAATGTCACTGACTTATTCCCCTTTTATAAAATACAACAAGATAGTGAAACACATTTGCTCAGTAAATCCATACACCACTGTGCTTTTCATATAACGGTGCAGAGTATAATGTGCTAACAGACCTCAGGTATTAATTCAACATACGTTGCACTCATTGTGCACATTCATTAAAATCTGAGAAGCCTTTTTGTTTTTGAAATAGTAGCTGAGACAAAACACTGTCTCACTGCAGTGTTTGGAGGTCTGCACATTTGCTCATGCTTGCCTTTAAAATGATAATTATGTAATATGAAAGTCACACAAGACTCCAGCAGTTCATCCAGTCATTTTCCACATGCTCCTCTTTATTTTAGTTTAGTCGTGGTGTTGAATGAGGGGCAGCGGTGGAATCTATCCAATATACCAACAATCCATGAAGCCATTATCAGTGCTGCTTATTCCAATGGAGGGTTACAGGTAGCTGGAGCCTATTCCAGCAACCATTGGATAAGAGGTGGGGTGTAACGAAGGATCACCCAGAGACCGAGAGTTCAGAGTAATACTGAAAGTTTATTCACAAACAAAGGGAGATCCAGATGGGTGTCCTTTAACCAGGCAAAAGTCCAGGATGGGAGC
>JBAMHV010000007.1:23101912-23112085 GCA_037177535.1 Pseudomugil gertrudae
GACTGGCGACCTGTCCAGGGTGTACCCTGCCTCTCGCCTGTTGACTGCTGGGATCGGCTCCAGCCCCCCCGCGACCCCGCTCTGGGAAACATGCGGTTGAAAATGGATGGATACCAAAATTCCTCGTAGAAACACTAATAATAGTGCAGAAAGACGTACACCTATGGTGTGAACACTTAACTGCAAATCTCTTCATCTTTATCTGAACAAGCTGCAATAATGAAACTAACACTGTCAGAAGAAATCACATTAGTAAGATGTTTTTCAGACTGGAGCAAGTTTTCAGCAGAAAAAAAGCAAAACCACTTCTTTCACATGAGGCCTTTTGTTCCAAGTACAGTTGCTATCTCCCTGAAAAATAAATAAGGGACACCTCGCTGGCAAGGCCTGGGAATAAGTTAACTTAAGTTTATATTTTATAGAGTATTTTTGATTCTCACAGTAATACATAACATACATACTTTTGTTTCTAAATACTTTCTGTTTTTCAAGGGATGGTTGGCAACTCTAGTTCCAAGTGAAGTCTGGAGCTTTAGGCTGAATGTGGACAGTCGTCATGTTTGGATTACATACCCACATACCTATTGGTCATGTTTAGATCTTGTTTAGATGGTAAGCACATGTTGCAATTGGTGCTTCCTAGCCTGCACTAAAGTTTGTGCTCCATAGATGTGACTCCTGGGCTGAGTGAGAGAGAGGTTGACACCTGGTAAAGACTTGATGATTTTCTTCTTTCTTTTTGTTTATCGTGTCCTGCTAAATTAAACCTTAGTCCCAAAAGATGAAGTACTTTTCTGCAGTCATGATTGATGGATTCATTCATTAGAAGGCTATACTTCAAACACACAGGAAACAACCAGATTCCAAGAAAAGAAGAATCGTTGACACATTTCACCCTTGAGTGTAGCGCACGCTATAAATGTAAACCCTTTATGAATGGCATTGCACCAACACTGCCATTTTGCTTGTGTGATGCTTTCATTGCCCCCTTGATGTAATTTGCATATTAAAAGAACTCCACCGCTTCGTGCTGTCGAAAACATTTTAAAAGTTATACGTCTCCGATTAAAGACCAGCAAGGCAGTCTGGCTGCTGCACTCGAATATTGCCAGAAAAATGAGAGTCATTTGGCGTAATGGCTTCCTAAAACTCCCCTTACATCAGCGTGAGTGTGAAGGAGGATGAGTGGCAAGCCACCAGGATGTGCAGTGCAGTTTTCACAGCTCAACAGGAATCTCCTTCTATTCAACAGGAGTGCAATCACACACAAACTCCGACTGTGAATATAGAAACAGAGATTATCACCTCACACATTCACCAAGTGCACGCCCACACCTACACATGCACTCACTTAACTGTTAATTATCATGGATGCTCCAGTCATCAATTATTAAGCACACTCTAGGCGTTGCTAATGGTATTTTTGGAGTGGAAGCTTTATCTACTGTAAGACGGTGGATGTCTAGTTTGGGAGTCTGTGCAATAATTCATTGTGGCCCCACAGGCGGTTTTAAGGCTGTCTGTATTTAAATCAACTGCAATGTCTCAGTGAGTTTAGGGGGGTTTGTCTGACCCTAATTTTGCATCAAACCAGATTGCAATTACTTTCCAACTGGCATGCAAGACCTTTTTAAACCAACATTTCAGCCACATGTTGGTGTATCTCTGCAGTGCAGGAACTAATCTGTCGTATTACTCGTTGATTTCATCAGCACTTTTTTCCTTTTCTTTTTTGGTAACTAAAGGACATCGAGATATTCTAATTCATAACACACATAAATGACTTAACATGTAGACAAAACTCAGCGTTTAGACAGATGCAGTGCGACTTGTTTAAATAATAGCAGTATGATTGACAGTATCAAAGAGCAGCAGATGGCTGAGGCTAATGGGGGACACTTCAGAGGAAGAATATCTGTTGGGATGTGCAGTTAGACATGGCATCCGCTGGATTAAAACTAAATAAAACACCTTAATATCACTGCTCTGTGACAAGGCTTAAAATTCACCTCTCGGCTTTAAAACAAATGCTTTCCATTTGGGACAATCCAAGCATCACCAAAATGAGACATTGCGCCGGGTGAAGCAGAGCTACTGTAATTCAGAGAGAACAAGAGGCAGTGAAAGGTTATGGTGGTGAAACCAGCACTGTTGCTTGTCAGCTCCTCAGTAATGGAAAATGTATTTAAAATGGGGTCTACTGGATCTCATTTTACGAATCATTAATAATAAATTGGTGCCATCAATCCTAATGATGACGGGTCCCCTATTATCAGGCCAGCGTTTGAGAAACTTCTTCTGGCTTGGATCAATTAGTTTCTTTCTTCTCTTTATGTAAAACCTTGTTTGATTTCAGGAAATTGAAAACCTGTGTTGCACAAAACAATGCACCTGAGGGCATGCAGTGTCTTTATTTGAGCTTGTGACTGATCAAACCTTTTTTTTTTTTGCTGTTTGCTCAGACCAATCAGATCTACAGAGAGTAGAGAGGATAGCAATGGTCACACACACACTGCAGGAGGACAAAATCAGATGCTGCAGCCCTGACTGTACACTGTCCAGCAGTATGACCACACTAATAGGAAAGATTATTTGGGAGTACTAAGAGCATTATGCTTTGGTGATCATGAAATGTCCTTGAACAACATCCATCACACATTTTCCCATTTGCCTGATGCCATGTTTACGAGCAGGTCTCGATAGTCATTATGAGGATTTATTTTCACGTGCCAATGCAGATTGGTCTCTCCACACAAAGGCTGGGTATCGCAAACACATAAACACATTGGATGACTTTTATTAATGTTTGTTGTCACAACATCGCAATTTTCTTTTGTTGTTTAAAACGCAGGCCTGCTGCCAAAATGTGCTTAAAATGTGCATGTTGGGAACTCACACAGTGAAATGGTTTGTGGGAAGGTTTTTGGTATAATATCCCACTTTAACGTGGAATTAAAAGAACACATTGATAAATAATTGATTTAATTTAATTATTACTGTGAAAAAGCAGCAACTAAAATATTCTGGCAGTGTAAAATGTGTGTTCATCACCGGATCAGAAAGAAGGAAAAATAGCAATCAGATTATTGCATCTTTTATTCTGTTCAATCAACAGTAAATTTGTAGATATTTTTAATTTTCAATTCTGCTAAGAGAATTTAAATGGTTGACTTCTCACATCTGTTCAGAACAAATAGATAAATAAAGGCTTCTTATTTTTGTGCAACACATGAGCTGAACTGTGGGTTCTTATAAATATGCCATTAAAACTCAGCAAGCTTGTTCTTTTATTGTTGTGGAAGAACATCCTCACATGAAAGCCGGTTTTTGCCAAACTTGGGCTTCTTACTGAAATTGTAAAGGAATAATAAGATGCAGAAAAACTGCTTTCATTTTGTGAAGAACAAAGTTGAAATGCAGCATGTTGGAAGGGCTACAAGCAGCTCAGAGGGTCCAATTTATGTTTGATAGATTGAAGGGCTAAGTTAACAACCTTGTACCATGCTTGTTACATGGCTGCATGTTCACCACTGGAGTTCCTGTACCTTGTGAATTAATTCTTTGAGGAGGCAGCAATACATCACAGAGGTGAAAGTGTTATTAAACCACTCTGAGAACCTGACTTTCTGGAGTTATTGGGTCAGATTGATTTTGTGGAGAGCCAAAGTGGTGGAGTTGAGTATCACCGTCAACGCCTGGCCTGGAGTTTGAGCATGCCGTACACTAGCACAGAACCACATGCTACACAACAGCCAGTTGTTCTGGATGGGATGTGGGTCGTTCCGCTAGGCGTTGCAACCCATACATTCTCAGCGTACATTCGGCACATTGATACCTTGATGCGAGGTGAGGTTTGCTAATGTGAACATAAGCAGTAACATGAGATAACATGTAAACACAGTGGTGGATTTTGACCTTGGCCTTTTGGAGCTTGTTTGCAACTACCAGTGTTTTTGTAAGTGTTTCATAGTGACTCGTACCAAGTTAGCAAGAAAATGGCAAACTTTACGGAAATACCACAGAAATACAGTAAAACTGATAAATTGACCATGTGTGCTATGTAGCTACTGCCCCCTCATGGTGACTTCTAATATTGAACGTTTTGGTTGCGGCAAGCTTGCGTTGTTTGCAGTAAGTATGTATACAAACATAGCTGAACGTTGTTGTCAATGTAGGCGCTAACAGGAAGTTCATCCCAGACCTAAAGATACAGGAGGAAAATGATGACAAACTTCTCTCTAAATCATACACCAGGACTCTTTTTGCAGGAGCAGTTAACTTTATAAGTACCAATTGGTTTCATTTACCAGGTAAAGTTTCATCTTCAGGGGTTAACCCACAGAAGTTTAAAAAAAAACCCTAGCTCACATAGAGCGCTGATGCTAACGTGCTAACGTTTAATCTCGCTTTGGGGAGTTAAAACAGAGATGTGACTGAATTTCACCAGACAAAAACATTATTCAGTGTTGAAGTGGGATGTGATTTAATGTCCAGCCTCTTTTGATATTCTCATCATTAATAAATTAGTGTTTATAATGTTGTTGTTTATAGAAAAAAACAATCTAATAAGTTGTGTTAGTTGCAGGTTTTAGTGGGAAATGTTATCATTAGAAAGCTGCAGGTAAAGTCCTGATACAATGCAGCAGTAAACCAGTTCTCCTCTTTCATACTTTAAGGGAGCAAAGCATTTCCAGTACTTGAGTATATATTTGCAAAGGACCATATTTTATTTGAAGCCCAGAATAAAAGTCAGTCTTTGATATTATGGCCTTCTGAGTAATGTACCCTTTAGCATGCTGGTGGTCTTATTATCTGATCTAAGTTATGACCTCACTGGTACATTTCTTACTGACAGGAATGTTTTAGCAACTTATGCTGTTGCTAAAACAGCGGCAAGTATTGTCTTTGAAAGCGAAAACAGTCTGCCCTTTGTCTCATTTTTTATTAACATGCTCTTACCCACAGAGCAGGAAACTTTGAAATTCATATTCTCAGCATTAGGTTCGATGAAAGATTCCATTTTGTTGCTGCACGGGCAGGTTATCTGCACTTGAAAGGTCCTGAACGGGTCAGTTAAGATACGGTGTGTCACACAAAAAAAGCTCTGCAGCAGGAGAAACGCTGTGCATTATTCATCCTGCCATAAACGTGGAAACCTGCAAGCTGCATTGTCAAACTAGTCTCTGACATTTTATTCAAATGATAATGATCATTTCAGGGAAACAAGGTTGAACCCTCATTTACAAAGTTAATGTATGAATAGTGAGCTCTCATCTTTGTTTTTAAATATTAATGAGTATGTTTCAACAAACTGTGCACATTGATGTCTAAATTACTTGTGTTGACGTCTTTAAGCTGCCCTTTGGACAGCAGTGTCAACCGGAGTTAATATCATTCACAACAAATGTGTCCATGAGATATGCATACATATAAAAATACAGTTCATCATTACTGTTTACGAACTGAATGATGCTACAATCTTTAGCCAAGCAGCAAATGACAAAGTTTCATTGTAACATGTTTTCTATACAGTATGTAACCACTGCCATCTGTCACATGCAGTACGGGCCACATTGCAAGACATATGTTGAAATAATATCTTTGCCTAAATCCAACCAGGAGGTGAGAAAAGGGTTTTAGTAAGGTTTTGCTGTGCCAGTAAAACGACTCTGCAATACTCTGATAATTCATAATTACTTGTGGTTAAAAGTGGAGCACCTAATTGCTCCACCCACCTACCTTTCCTCTTCATATGGAATTTGTGATTTGCTAAATGATAACAATTCATGAGCCATATTTCCCCTCATGCTATTTATAGTCGAGGCACTTTACAGGACAGAATTATGAGTCATATTGAAAGATATAAACAAAAACAACCATTTCAAATGGAGTTTAGTTTAGTCTCTTTACACACAGTCAAACCCAGATGCGATGCTGTGTATATAGTGGACATTTTCACAAAGAAGGAGCGTGTCAAAGCATATTCACTACTTCAGGGAAGGCTTGTCTTATACAAGTTCATATTAGACAATGAAGATGAGCCACCCAGTTTTACTTCTAACACAACAACATACAAAAGGGAACAACAAATACACAACCAATAATCCCAGCGTTCTGGTCACTAAAGTCGTGTTTTGAGACTTGCAAATAATCTTTTTTTCATGATCTTGCTGTCTGATCCCTTATCTGCTGTCTGTGTGTGCTGTCATTTTCCCCAGACATAACACTGATATAACGTCACACAACTACAGACGTGTCCATGTGTGCAATCAATCAAAATAATGGCACCACAAGTGAACATATTTACTGGAGCAGAACTACTGAGACTTTTTGGTTTAAAAGATTGAATAAAATAGAGAAACTCAGGCAAAGCAAAGCAATCGCATTTGCTATCGTCGTCATATGAACGATAGTATCGTATCTGAAATAAAGTGCATCGTGCTAAGTGATAGTAAAGGTGAAAGTAAACTGCGCAGTTTGAAGTGCAAAAATCCATGATGGATCTACCTCATTCACCTTAAAACAAACCTGGAGAAGCTAATCAGTGTAATAAAAAAAAGCTTAATGTTAGCATCTATGTTTGCAAAAAGCTTAGCATCATAGCGGCATATCACTAGCTTGTTATTACCTTTGTAAGTCCATCAGATGGACTTCAATAACTAAGACTAACATAGTTACATGTCTCAATGCACCTGAATCAAGTCATTTGTACAGACCTTGACAACAAGCCTGCATCTGAATCAGGTGTGTTGCAGTAGGGAAACATCTAAACCCTTCAAGTGCAGCTTATACCTTCTCTACATGCAGGGAAAAAAAAGACATTAGCTGCAATATTAATTTATAGCATTTCTCTGTGGGTGCAGAAGAATTTTTAGTTCATGTTAAAAACTCTTGGATAAGTTATTTTAAGAGCATATTTACTTATCATCATGAATCCCCATTTTCAAATGCAGGTTGTCTGAATTCAGTAAAACAACAACAAAGATGTCTAGAAGAGAATTGTTAATGTAGTCAGTGCAGGATGAAAGGTGAGTAGGCTATGGATTTTTAATTCCTTCAATATTGTAATGCAGTCCTCTAAGCAGAGCTGATGGCAATCATTGCATGGTAGATTACTTAATACAACTTAAATTGACTTGTGAACATCTCTGGTCAAGATATAATAGCAAATGCTGCAACACTAATGGAGAGAAATCTGTATAATAAAATGCAAAAAGGCAGTGAGGGATCAATCAGTGCATCCATAAAAAAATCATGATATAATCAGTATGCTGGTTCTGCAATGAGAGAAGTTAGATTTTCCACTTTAAGACTGAGATGAGATGGAATACAACATCCATATACAGTTCTTCATCAAATTCAAACCAGATCTGAGGTCTGCACATAAAGCTGCTTCATTTTAACACACTCACACCATCCCCCAACGTGTTCTTTATTCATGGTGGTATAGGTGTGCGTGGGATGGAAGATTGGAAAGAGGTCACATAGTTTATGATTGAGTTTGTAAACAACACAGAATACATTACACAAGCATCCAGGAGATAATCTTCCAGCAAACCTTAGTATATCGTAATAACAGAAGGGTGGTGTGTGCATGTACGACTTTCTGCCAGCATTTAGAAGTGAGATGCATTTTGCATCTTAATAAAGTAAATGAGGCTCAAATATAGTTTTATGTGATGTGGAAACCAAAGAAAACATGAGAAATTATTTACACTTAAAGAGCAAAGCAAGATATTTAGATGTTTTTAACACGCAGCTGTTGTTGGATCAGCCTTATGTATGAAATTAGGGAATTCATTGTGCACGGAGGACGTGTAGCCTGAGCACAAAGGAAACAAATGCTTTTCTTAGTAACTGTTACAGACTGATCAATGTTCCCATTATGTTGTTGTAGTTTTTAATAAAAAAAAAAGTAGTCAACTGGATGAATAACTATGCTTTAGGAGTCTCTTCAGCCGTCTGTGAAGAATCAGATCTAAACTTCAGTACTTTGGTTTATCTACTAAAAGTCCATCTGTTTCCTCTCAAATGGTTGCTGCTTTTGCTGCAGTGTGTAATTTCAGAATCAAATGACAACCTTCAAATTGCATATTATTGTTTCGATACAGCAATTTGACCATTTTTATCTTGTTTTTGACACAGCGTCATTCTAAACTATTGAACTGCCCGGTTGATGGCATGTAATTGCCTGGCACTTGAGCAGACTTGCAATGGCTGTGATGCGACACCAAAACATGCCACGTCAATTTCATATTCATATGTTTTGAAAGTCAATTTTAGCTCCAGCTAGTCAGATTCCCCACAAACCGGAGGCGTTGGCTCTCATGAAATGTTTTTACCTCTATTCATCTGTTCCCTGTGGCAAGGGAATGTTTTCTGCATGGAATAAGTTCAAACGGGAGTCCATTAATGCTGTGATGCATACCAATTAGGCACATCATACAGAATATATATGCTCAGAGTCTCTTTAAATGATTATAGAGTTATTTGGTCCTCAGAAATGCTCCCAGGTTGACATTGTTAATCGCTGAGGCAGTGACTGACAGCAGCATCTCCCCTGTGTCTGCTTTGTCATGCCACTGCTCAGCTCACATGCCAGATCCACTGCCTGAGGCAGTAAATGAGTAACGTCTGCATGGATTCAACCTGGTCTAACAACCAGGTCTCATTGAAAGAGCGGCAGCGCTACAGGCTGCAGGCAGTCAGTGACAAATTCCTGTAAAATCCATCTATCAGTACTGACAACAGTCGCACCATACACATCTAGATCAATGTCGCTGAAGCGTATTGGTTGCCTTAGGTTGAGCTTAGCTTTGTTTCTGACTCTCCCTGCACCTCCCTGACTTGTGGCATCCAGAACTAAATTTGGCATTAGACTTCCAGAGGAAAACTTCTGTATCTGGGGAGAACAAGTCAATGAATTGATTTTCAAGAATGTAATCAAACAAAAAAAGATTTGAACTACGTGTATTTCTAACACTCCTGCTTGTAAACGTTAAATGTCACAGCGTGTGGAAACCTGCTGTTGAATTAATTATTTCTGTCATAACATTCAGTTGTCATTCAAACCCACAACACGCTTCACAGTAAAGCAACGTTGTTTTTAATGTCTTCTGACATGTCATCTATGTTTGCAACAAAAATAGACTGTTGGTGTCTCAGTCTGGGTTTGCATTAACCTGCCAACCTATAGTGAATCTGTTTTCAATGTAAAATGGTAGCTATGCTATTTGCAAACATTAGCCCCTGGGGCAACGTACTCTTATCTGAATTATGTCAAGGCTTCTCAGTGATGTGGTGCAGTCAGCTCAGAGGAACGGTGCCGTTATCTGTGGGAGCACGTGAAAATAGGTCTTTATTGTTTGATGCGGTTGTGTTCATACCACGTCTTACCCCTGACAAACAAACAAACCACAGACAGCTGCACAGATTGCACTTAGCGAGCAGCCGTTCAGGACAAGCTGACAGAAGTCATACGGAAATGAAAGTCACCCCAGGTGAGAGGCGGTGTCCAAGACATTTCCTCAGCTAGATTGGCTAAGATTAAGACACACAAGACCCATTTTCCCACAACTACAAGCCCAGTTGTGACATTTGCATCCATTTAGATAATTGTAAGTGACAGCTAACATGTTCCGGCCTTTACTTAGCAGCGTGCTGGGGCTTTTTTCAGCTTTAAATATTCAGGTCTTTGTTGGTCAGAGTATTGCACCTCTATCTAAGGCTTTTTAACAACATCCTTTTTGATATAAGCTGTTCTTGTCAAGGGAAAGACTCCAGCTTAACAACTGACTGGATCTATTGTGCAGATCAAACTGATCTGGAGCTCATGGAACTTCCTGGCAACACTGGTTATTTATATTCAACTTGATGCTTGAAACAGTGTCTGGTTGCAGCTGTAAGGGAAACATTTACAGCATTACCATATAATCACACAGAATATTGGCCACTGGAGTGTTTTGATGCAGGTAGAGATATAGGGCATTGCAAACACTCTGACCTGGAGACAATCTTTTCTAAGAAAACATCATCCAAAGCTTTTAACAGAATTTTGTTGTTTGCTGCTTTGATCCATTTGCTAAGTACTTCTCATGTATTTCCCTACGAACTCAACAGACTGATAAGAAATGTTTGATACAGGCTGTTTACTAATATCCTATATTCTTTATG
>JBAMHV010000007.1:23120671-23131119 GCA_037177535.1 Pseudomugil gertrudae
CATCACCACACAAACAGCAGCACTTCAAGCTCCCCTCTGTGGAGAGAATTTACCAGGAAGACTAGTAGCAGATTCTTCATTACCTCTAAAAATAAATCCTTCAGAATGCCGCTGTCGAAGCTGGTAACTGCTGGAGAAGATGTGGCCGACCATTATCACATTTTCTGGGACTACCTAGCAATAAAAACCCTTACAGGGCAGAAATATTGGCAAAGATTAGAAAGGTAAAGAGTTTTGAGATTGATTTTGATTTTACCACAATATATATTTAGAGAATATATTAAATATATTGTATGTGATAAACATCTTCTTAAAATAGTATTGGTACCAAGTAAAAAAGCAATAACTAAAGCTGGTTGGACAAAGCCCTTCTACAGTTGGATAATGCTATAATAATAGATATTCACTGGAACTGGAACAAAATTACTTTTTTTCTAAGACTTTGTAAAGAAGCATTTACAAAGGTATTGGTCCAAATGCTTATTGAGTACTCAAGATAATATAAATGATGATCTTTTCTATCAACCAGCTGGACTTACTTTTCTGTTGGTTAAAAACACTCCTTTTGCAACTTAACTTATAAAACAGTATATAAGAAGATGCATGTGTATTGGTGGAAGTGTTTATGTATGCATGTACAGACTTTGTGTAGGTGTAGTAGCATAGGTAATCCTGTACATGTAAATGCATGAGCAAGATAAATTCTACAGTTATGGGAAAGATTTAATCCTGTGAACTTGATTAAATGATGAAGCCATGGTGACTATTATTTTTATAATGTTCATTTTTAAATCCCCAAATAAAAGAAAAACCCTAAACCTAACAGGAATAGAAATACCTGCTATAAATGGTGGTCAGTAAAAAAATCCATGACCAGGTAAAGTCATTTGCTGTGTAAAGAGTATTGTGTATTGAATAAAAAAGTATGTTCTTTGACAAAAGTAGTGAAAAATGTTGAAGACACAGTAATATTTGTCTAATTCTGTAGAGACAGAGGTGCTGATTTAGTTTCGGTGTTATGTCTCCAATGCAAAAAGTGAATTAACTGAGAGATATTCTCATGTCTGGATTTTAATCCATTCTGTCCATTTACAAGTGAAATGTTTCCGCTGCTACAAGTTGCAACACAAGCTAATAGCATGACTGATCCAACTACACATGCACTCAGTACAGCTGACATTGATTTTTTTAATCATGTCAGTCGCAGGATTTCATTTATTTTTTGGCTGTTAAAAAAAACCTGGATCCAAACTTTGTGAGGATGCCTGAACAGGTTTTCTGCAGGTTATTCATGCTGGGGTCTGCATCACAGCAGCTGTTCAACCAGAAAACAAATTTTCACACACGTCTGCAGTCTCTCCACAAGCAAGTCATGGAAATGGAGTAAAGAGCAATGAGCAATTAAGAGCACCCACTGGTGGAGTGAACGACCCCCCTCCGCTCCTCCCAGGCGTGGCCAGCTGTGCATGCAGCTCCTGGGGAAAAGTTGGACTCCTTGCTCAAAAATATTTTAGCTGTGAACTATGAAGTACTTCCGAACCAGTCATTTATCGGCTCGACCCACATTGCTTCTGGTTGGTGATCGGCCTGTCCTAAATGGCTTCACCAAGTTCAACCCCTCCAGGACAGAGAAAAATAACAACACATGAGTTTTTCTATGTTTGATATGTGTTTCTTTCTTCCATACGACACACATAAAAAGTTTCCTGGGTCTTCCAGACCTCAACTTGACCTCCACCAATCCACTTTACTGCTGTTTCCTAATTACATTAGGAAGAGATGAGACAGCTACCTGAAAACACTTTGCTATCTTCTTACAGCCCCCTCCTGCTATTTCATCATCAATCTTTTTAATTTTCAGATTTCAAGGCAGCCCATGGCTCCAGGTTATTAATGCAAATTCAGGGAGTCAGTTCTTTTTTTTTTAATTCGCTTACTTTGTCTCTCCTAATGATTGCCGTCAGTTTTGCCCTAACAAGCTAATTCACAAAACCTGAGTCCAAGATCTTGACCAAACTAATCAGAATCCAAAAAAGTTTGATCCCTCTTTCATGTGTGACAGATGCTCATTCATCTCTTTTTCTTTTACCCCTGAATGAAATCTAACCTGAAGATTTAACAATGACACAAATCACAGTTTTAAAGGGTCATATTTAACTTTTGACTTTTGGTGCTCACATTTTAATATGCCAGCATATTTAACAGTTTCAGTCATGGTCATTTCTTCCAGATAGAGTCATTAAATTTACGCTGTGCTCTGTAAACATTGTGACACCTGCACTATCCTATCCAGAGAGGACATCTCTGAACTAAACAACACAGCCTATAAATATCAACATCATTATGAACCTTTCGGATGCTGGCTGCTTGATAGGCACGTTTTAGAAGCCCGGGAGGCCATCAAAGTCAAACATAAAATACAAATGAGATCTTTATGAACCCGTATTCATGTTAAATCCACTGCTGTGTTCTGTTTAATTTCCTCCATCTCACTCTTTATCTCAATCATGCCCCTCCAATCTGTTGAAAGCTTAAAGCAGACACAGTAGACTTGAGGCCTTTTATCAGGTAATTAACCTGCGATTATGTTTGCTGTTTATACATACAGGATGTAACCATTCCACCCAACAACTAAATGCTTTAATTGCTGTGTATCTGACTCAATTGATAATATATTTAGAGAAAGGTCTGAAATGAATGATCCTCTGACCCTAACTACACCTCCTAGTCAGAGTGACTGAAGAATAAGCCCCCGGCAGGATCTGAAGTATTTGGCCAGTGAGTGTCATTATTTCCCAGGCCATCTGATATAGCTTCACCAGCAGTCATAACTCACATAACTCAATGCACCTGCCAAGAGTAAGCGCCCAAGGTCACATTTA
Source organism: Pseudomugil gertrudae (assembly GCA_037177535.1). NCBI lineage: Eukaryota > Metazoa > Chordata > Actinopteri > Atheriniformes > Pseudomugilidae > Pseudomugil > Pseudomugil gertrudae. The sequence continues at coordinate 23,123,554 of JBAMHV010000007.1, forward strand.
GCCTCAGGTTAACACAGTGCAGTCCACCACCACAATGAGGTAGACAGCAAAGTTTTTAAAGTTGACTTTTACCACCCTGACTTTTAAATAGGATATAAATATGAATGAATGAAAATTGTAGTAGGGTTTTTTTTTTCAAATACGAAAATAATTAATGAAGGGTTTTGTTCCTGAGGCTGATGCTGCTGGAAGGAGGGATCTTCGGTACCTCTCAGTCCTACATTGGACCTGAACCAGCCTCTCACTGAACACACACTGTTGTTCCATCACTGTGTTGTGGAGAGGGTGTGAAGAATCCTCCATCATCTTCATCAGCTTGTGCTGTACTCTTTTTTGGACGATAAGCTCCAGCGACTCCAGAGTTTCTCCAGGTACAGAACCAGCTTTCTTCATCAGTTTGTTGATTCTCTTTAAGTCTCTGGTTCTGATGCTGCTGCCCCAGCAGACCACTGCAAAGCTGATTACACGTTCAACAACAGACTTGTAGAAGGGTAAATGGTAAATGGTCTTGTACTTGTATAGCGCTTTTCTACACATCAGTGCACTCAAAGCGCTTTAACACTATTCAACACATTCATAACAATAGAGAGTTAAGTCTATTTTTATTCCCAGAATGAGAACTAAACATTTAAAAGGATCTTATTTTAGTTTCTTTAGGAAAGTTTTATTTTTGTTGAAACTCTCAGCAAATCCACATTTTCTTTACTCTTTTATCAAAACATCTGTTAATCCCTCACTTTATCCGTTTTTTTCTTGCCATTTATCTTATCGTACTTTTTTGTTCTTTATTTCATGCCTTTGTTTAAGATTTCTCTTCATCGAGCCTTTAATGCTTCTAATGCTCCCTGCTCTAATGCTTTTATGTTGAATGTATAGCCTTTTTGATGCATCTCGTACATAAAATGTGCTGTTCAAATAACTTATTGAAGAATTGTTTAAAACTCTATCTTCTGCTCAACAAAAGCATTGGAAAAAAAAAGTTTTGAGAGATAAAAAAACTATTACAATAAGCAAACATCAACAAAGTTGTTTATTTATTGTCGGGATTTCTGAGGAATAATTCATTTAAAATATTCATGTGCACAAAAAGGAAAAGAATAGTTAATATTCTGGTTTCATTGTCACATTGCCATGATAGACACTTGCTTTGCTGATTAAACAAAGCTGGGAGCAAAATGCATAAAAATAGACGCAGGTCTCAGAGTGATAATCCCCCCCACTACCCTAAATACGGTGTGTTTGTTTTCCACCATCTAATAATTGCTGTTGCAGGTGGAGAGTGGAAAAAAGAAAGGTTAGTGGAGACAGAGAAAGGGATGCTTGTTAAATACAAAGTAATAATATCCTAGCAAAGTGCAGAGGAATATAAGAAAATACATACAGAAAGTTAGTCCTATACTTATAATGTCTGGATATACGGTGGACCTGCACTGCAATATATCTGCAAAAACTGTCTCAACTCCATTAATGTTTGTTGCCTTTCCATGATATTATCGAACTGCACTGAATTGCAATGCATAAAGACAGGGACTGACTCGTATCAATTTATTATCTCCATAAAAATGTATCTGACTGCATCTCACTGTTTGCAGTGCGTGCAGATGTGAACCAGAATGGTCTCAGTGTGTGAATCACACACTGCTGGTGGGCAAATATACCATGCAAGCTGGTTACACAATCATAACTTTCTATCCAAACAGATCTAGTGTCAACTTTTCTTTTTTATAACCCACATACTAACAACTGTTTTTGTGTAATATGAACAAGTTGAAAACAAGAAGCATGAAAGCAGAGAGATTAGATGACGTTATGTCCTGCTGTGAAGATACACTGATCACAAAGCCCGACTGACCTTGTTTAGTGTTCGAGGATGTGCTGTTCAACATCTGCAGGGTTTATTTTTTTTTGTGAATGGCAATGCAGAAATTATCTGTTGTGTCTGGAGAATGTTATGAGATGAATAGAAGAGCAGACAGAAAGGAGATGAAAATGGAGTTAATGGAGAGGTGAGAATTTACCCAGATTTGACATGATTCTCTAAAGTACTCCACTGTTCATATGCTGCAGCGTGAAGACAGCAGAGGCACAACATAAGAAAAGCTATGTATCTTTGATTTCCTTCAATCAGTAATCAGGCCTTGTTTAGTCAATTATTTGTCCCTGTTTGACAGGCTCATAAGCCCATAAGATCTAACACAATGCTGAACCTCATAAAGAAGGGCAAATCCAGACTTTATAGGATTACTGACTCCCTCATAAACTAGAAACTCAACACCCTCCTGTGTGAATATTCCATTTATAGGACTTATTTCACAGATCCCAAAACAGAGTGCACCGCTTTGCTGAACCTAAGGAGATCAAGTGGTGGAGCTCCGATGTCAACAGTATGTTAAGCTTTTCAATATGCATCACCTCGGCTGACACTGTGAGAGGTAAATCTGGTGAACCATCAATACTGCGAGAGAGCGAACTGAACATGATCCAAAATGCATCAGATGATAGATCTCTGGGAGGGTGGAGAAAAAAAAGGTGTGTGTGTGAGTGTGTGTGTGTGTGGGTGAGGGGGGGGGAACTTACTGCATGGGTAAGAAACACATGCAAATTATTGTGATAGCAATTCTCAGCCAGGGGTACTTCTACCCCTGAGGGTACATAATAAGATTCTGGTAAAGCAGCTGATCTGACTAAAGATAAATAATGATTTTGTTAAACTGAATATCCGCTGCATGGTTTGTGACGCCCATCAAGCAGTGTCAGTTTAGAGGAGAAACTTCTCCCTAACTTCAAACATGGATGTTTGTCCTCTGGCCTGTATGTGTCCTTTGAGAGCACTGGTATGTCTTATCCGAAGTAGATAAATGAATGAATGAATGAAGTACTTTTGTCCTACTGTACATAAACATGCAGCAGTTCTCAGCATTTTGGTTATAAAGTCAGACTTTTATCTTCTGTGCCTCTTTATTCTGTGATTTGTAATCTGAGGCTTTGTAGGCTAATATAACAATGAAATACGCATTATCCCCCTTTTACAGTGCTTTATTAACAATAACCTTTACACAAAACCAAGCCTGTGAGAATTAGTGCATGTTGCTCAATGACTTAAGGATTTATAAATAATCTCACACAAACACACAGAAAGAACAACTCCAATAAGTTGTTGAAAGCATCATAACATGACCAGACACATATTCCTCACAGCAGCTGTTTTAGTCAAACTGGGATCTGACGTTTCTTTTGGGAGGGCTGCGGTACTGGTGGACTCACTGGTGTTGTGGAGCTTTGCACAGCCTAGAGGGGCTTCTTTACACCTAAAATGGATTTCCATGCTATTGACAGACACCTATTATCATCTCGGCACATTATGCTTCCCACTGCGATTGCTTTCATCCTCTTCATCTACAAATTCAAAATAATGCCAGAACATCCAGGTCATGACACATACAGGACTGGCTGCATGCTTACAGAAGTTGGAGAAGTAATGGAAGGCATTACCTTGTAATGTACTACACCTAACACTGCTCACTGGTTGGTGCTGATAACATTGTGACTAAACATTAAGAAAAAATGCTGTGCTCCTTCACTAAGTCCTAATTTTTCCTATAATAAATACTTTCTTACAAGCTGTAGTGATGTGAGAAAGACATGAAAACTATCTTGCGCAACCACAAAACCTGGTGGCTCCAAGAAGAGACTCGATTCAGCTGTCAGAGAAGTGCAAAGGATGGATTTTATTCATGAAGGAACAAAAAATAGTTGAGACATTTTGTTTTTGACCTGAAAAATGCTATCAAAGCTTGAATTTCATATTAATTAATATAATAGGAATATAGTAGAGATGGACGATATTATCGGAATATTCGATATCATCGGACAAAACCTGCATTAAAATGGGATATTGAAAAATAACAGTAGCTATGTTTACTTTTTAAATAATAACTTTTACACAAAATGTACATTTTATATATCAAACTCTTCAGCTGAGTTTCCTCAAACTCAAAATAGCAAATTATAAGAGATGTCATGTATAGTTTTCCTTTTTTTTTAGTTTGGCACAACTTGCAATAAGTCCTGTGGTTGTGACATCATCAAACCGCTTTGTCACTTACAGCATGGGCTTATCCACTAAGCAGAGGAGCTTATTTGTATCGGTTAATATCAGTATTGGAAATTAAGGGTAGGACAAAATCAGTGTATTGGATACTGATAAAAAAAGGCCATTATTGATCATCCCTGGAATATTGATGCTTTTATCACTACGTGCCAACAAATTTTCTCTGCAATGTTAAAGATGATACAATGACAGTAAACTTCCTTATGTCTTAAAAAACATCAGGTCTTTGTTTAGTGACTATAGCAGCTACAAAAGGCTTTAAATGTAAATGCGACTTTGAGGCAGCCCACAAGTGTAAAAAGTATTGGACAAAAATTAAAGTTGCAAGTGCTGGACTGACCTTTGAAAAGCTAAAAACTTCTGCTCCATCATCAAGTGCAATTTATGAGTCATATCACTGTTACATCGCTTTTCTAAACCAGTCAACAATGGGATGGATATTCCTTACCAAAGCAACTGCTCTTCTCAGCTCGGAGACGTTTGTGCTTGTGGTGTTTTTTTTTTTAAAGGAAATGATTTTTTTCAAGCCGAAAACATTTTTGGATAAAACCTTAAAAGAGGAGATGTATCGCTCCAAGAAACCTATAAACATTAAAACAATAAGGGAGAGAGAAAATTATTACAAATATAAAAATGAACAAAAAAAAAAATGTAGGTGATAAATTACATGAACCAACAAATGAAATTTGATCTCTTGGCTGGGTTATGCTGTGGGGGGCAATTAGCTGAAATCCATATAAAGTAATCACTTTCATCAAAATATAAAATATTTTGCTCCTGATAAATTGTTCTTTTTTCATAATAAAAATTCTCTCTGAAGCTCAAACAATCATTGAGTATGAGAATCATGTCATAAAGTTTTCTCTATCATCGACTACTCTCACAGAGATTCAACATGTTTCTCTTCAGTTTTACTCTTTTTTTCCCATCTTTCAAAAGTACATCTGCAATGAAAGACTACAAAAAAAATCAAATATAGTTTTCCAGATATATCATTAAACCACTGGATAATCAAATTCCTATTCAGAAATGTGCCATCTGTGCCATTTGCTTTCCTGTGTTTAAAAACTGACATTAAACAGTTTCACATGTCTTCCCTCCCTACAAACTCTTCTAATCATTTTCTATAGCATCACATGCGAATCCCTGAAGGAGCATGAAGGCGAACAAATAAACCGTCTGCGTCAGTTTGCTTTTGAGTGCGTGCTGTATACATTTTAATGCGTATGAGGCATTTTAAGCTACACATGGTATTGTTTATTTATACGATAGTTGAGTCATATCATGTTAGAACTCAGACATAAGAGCAGAGTTAATTACTGGAACTGGGAGGGATTTGAGCTTTCTATTCTTTGACTTCTTCCATATTTAATACCTCACCGTGTGATTTTTCACCACACCAGAAATATGTACAATGTGTTGGAATGACACACATTAAGCGTATGGCTTTGTGTTTCAGTCTGACATGTGTGGGCTGTGCTAAAGTAGGATATTTTCCAAGTGTGTGAATAATTGTTAAGCTCAGAATTATAACATCTAATTAAATGAGTCAGTAGGAGGGTCTGTTTTTCTAGTTTGTCTGATTGCTTTTTTTTGTTTTTCACAGCCGGTTATTTCACACCTACAGGGTATTTTCCTTTGATTTGTGATACAATAATAGTGTACAATATGAAACACACACGGCCCTCCTGTACATTCAGAAGCATATACAACCCGAGACAATGACACAATTTTCATCAATATTCCTTTATTCACTTTTACAGCAGACTTCAAATTTAATCCAAGTACTGATGCTGCGTAACGTTCTTCAACCCATTCACAACCCCATTTTTTACTTTCTATTTTTACTTGACATAAGAAAAAAAATTATATTAGACAGGATGTTTTTTCCACATTTCTTGACACCCTTACAGGTGTAGCAGCTGTTTGATTCCTCTGTTCAGGTTGTTTTTTGGGGGTTTGCTCCTACCGTTCCTGTCTTTTCTTTGCCAATTCTCCTCTATCCATCTTGTTCTTCTGCTTTGTCTCTCCGGTCCAAGTCTGAAACTTTACAGGTGCAAACGGACTGCAAATACAGAAACGCTGAATAAAGAAAAAGGCAGCAATAACACAACGCTGCAAATTAACTCCCACAACTGAAGTCGGCTTTCTAGGGCCAGCGATGCGCTTTCCAGACGGGCAACTGAGAGAAGAACAGAACTGGTGGGTAGTTAGAGCACAGGGAGAGACACTACCAACGTACATATCGTTATGTATTTATTCATTAATCTTTTCAGGTTGGTGTGTGTGTGTGTTTTTGTCTCTGAACAAGATAACTAAAAAAAATTATGAACCAATTTCCATAAAAATTTCAAAATGGGACAAAGAACAAATTATCAAATGTTGGAGGTGATCTGGATCCCGGTCTGAATTCAGGAATGTTCCATAGGATTCTTTATCATTGAGCGATAGTAATTAGCTTGACAGAGGTCTGTGCTCGCCCAGTGCTTTTCTACTTGCTGCTGTTTTACTTTTATGCAGCACGTTTCTGTATTTGCAGACCGTTTACACCTGTCGGCCATTGTAAGAAATAGTCAAGACACATAAATAATGATAAAGAAGAACTTTGAAGAGCCTCATATTCTAAATATTCCTTTTGGCAAAGTGAATTTGTTCTGCAAAATACAGCAGCCAGACCATCATTCTGCCATGGAAATAATAAGACTGGAGATCAAGTAACTCCTGTTCTATAAACTGGAAATGGGCCTTGATGCGCTGCACAAACAAAAGGGTTTTGTTTGTTTGTTTCCTAAAAACAACAAAGTTTAAGTATATTAACAGAAGAATTTCCATACGGGTAAAAGCTGAATTTATTAATAAATGTTCGGGTTTTTGTCGGTCAAATGCATCAGAAAAAAGTCTGAAAAGCAGCTCGTCAGAAACCTGATGGTCACTTGACCATCATTTAACAAAAGAAAAAAATGGGGCTACTCCGTCACAGTAAATCACCTGAGTGGTAAATTATTGTTTGCAGCTGAATGAAAGTAAATGGAATGATTGGTGATGTTGTCGGGTTGGCTGTCATGCCAGACACACTCCTTTTTGGCTACCAGTAATGAGATGACTTCAGATAAGCGGTGGAAGATGGATGGATGGATGGATGGATGGATGGATGGATGGATGGTTGGTGGATGGATGGATGGATGGATGGATGGATGGATGGATGGATGGATGGTTGGTGAATGGATGGATGGATGGATGGATGGATGGATGGATGGTTGGTGGATGGATGGATGGATGGATGGATGGCTGGATGGATGGATGGTTGGTGGACGGATGGATGGATGGATGGATGGTTGGTGGATGGATGGATGGATGGATGGATGGATGGATGGTTGGTGGATGGATGGTTGGTGGATGGATGGATGGATGGATGGATGGTTGGTGGATGGATGGATGGATGGATGGATGGTTGG
>JBAMHV010000007.1:23152004-23169744 GCA_037177535.1 Pseudomugil gertrudae
TGTTAATAGTAAATTAAAAGAGATTCTTTTTGTTATTCTACATCTGCGAGTGTGTCCTTTCCTTGTCGGTCCTGACAGTGCATGTATATTAGTGCACTGAAATGTGGTCAAAATCATTTTTACTGCCACAACATCATTCAGCTACTACTGTATGCAGCTGGTACAATCAGAAAAATCTCAAGTAAGGCTGGGAAGCTTTGTTAATAACCACAAAAAGCAACAAATTCACTGGTCAACATTACAACTCTGCCCAAAACAAACAATGCTGCTAGATGATGATAAATTTAATTAATTATCTTGACTAAATTAATGAACAAACTGACACAATTTCATGCTTTTTTAAAAAAGAAACATCATAAATCTTATGGAAAAGTTAAATATAACCTGAAAGTGGGCTATTTTTTACATGTCCTCTTACAGTATCAAGCGTCTTTAAGGGAGCTCATGTCTTATTCAGTGAAGCCAAGCTCCCCTTAGCTTCCCATGATTGCATGTAAACCAATGGGAATGTTTTGTATCTTACAATGTATGTTTTACTGTTGCCTCTGACCCATGCTGTCATTGTAAATGTGAACTGGAGCTGACATCGGCCGAGAGGCGGGGTACACCCAGGTCAGGTCCCCAGTCCACCACAGGGCCCACATCTGCAACCCATGGGAAGTATCCTTTGTGTACTTGTTTCTTCATGAAAATCAAGGTATCATATTAACAAACAGAATCAACAACAGTTGATATCACTCAAATTTTACTCCCATCTGGAGAATGGTCCAAAGACTTAAGAAGTTATTTGACAGTGCTAACTCCACTGTGGAAGTATAAGCCGGTCTTTATGGTAGCACTTTTTTTCCTGTGGGTTGTAAAACAATATTAAATGAATTGTGCTGCTTTCATCCATACAACAGACACAGTAATAAAGCCTCGTCACTGACCACTCTGAGGTATGTTTTTGTATTTGTACTTTATTTGCTTTCAAGTCATTTTAGCTCCACTGGGGTTGCTTCTGAAATGGAGGTTAATAATAGTGATAATTTCTTTTTCACACATGACATCAGTACAATGCACACCTATCCAGGCATTCATGGTGGAGGAATAGATATCCCAACACATGCTCACATGGGAGCGGATCCCTTAAAGAGCTGGTAAATATGACGTAAATGAAGCATTCCCAAAAATGTTTGTGCTTTAATACAGTGATCTGAGTGCTGTCGGTTTATATTCTCCTATTAATTAATATGATTGGCCATCTCACCATAAAAATATTTATAGATTTTTTTAATTCTTTCTATTTTTGAGGAATAATAGTCTGGCCCTCCATGGTAAAATACACTGCTCTGCAGGGTTTGTCCATGTTTGCGATTGGTCAGAATCTCCAAACACCACCTCTTATATGTGAACGTGAATGTGCACGTGATCCTAATTGGAACACTCTGGGTTGAGTTACAAAGTTGAGTTACAGAGTTGATAACCAACTTTGTAGCACAACCTATCCAGAACCTGAATGTCTGGGTAAGTCAACCCAGAAGAGAAACTCGGGATATGTTAATCACTGTTCGTAATACAGGCCTTTGGTCTCCAAATAGAGCTTAAACCTGCCAAGTTCAGCCGTAACATCATAGTTTTCTGCTGTTAATAGTGAAAGCTATTGACTCTGATATGGATGCCAACCGCGAGGCCACACTATGAAATTAGATGATTAATTTTACTGCCATCATTAACGTTGGTTCATAATCAACATTTTTTCTCATTCACAGTATGCCTTAAAAACTTTATAAACAAAGGCACCTAAAGAGTTAGCTGAAAATGAAAATGAATTCTACTTTGAAGCTCACAAATCAGAAAAAAGTACAGATTTTCCTTCAAGATGTTGCAGGATGTGATTCAGTATCCAGAGGACATGGCTTGAGACAAATTTATCTTCAGTTTCATAAATTTGTACCTTACTGTACACATTAATTTAATTTATCAATTAATTTATCCTTACTGTTTAACATTTAACTCCAGTTTTCCTCATGAGGATCCTTAATGCCAGGGACCATGACTGCAGAGTCGCTGTCATGCGGATCGCTCTTGTCTGGATGGCAGGGATCGTGCAGAGTGTGGGACCTCTACCTGTCCTGATTTGGGTTGTTTCCAGTGATGGTGACCTTTGTGGTTTTGAACAGATCCCCAAGATATCAACTCATCACAGCAGTGTCAAGCCAGATGTTAATTTCCAAAACAACATTTAGTTGAAGAGACAAATAGGTGTGTGTGAGTGTGTGTGGTGGTGATTGTGTGTTTTAATGAAGAGCACTTTGTGCTGCCTTTTGTATTAAAACTACCTTATTAAAAAGATACCGATGCAGAAAGTTATTTATAAAATCTCAAAGCACAAACTAAAAAAAGACATGAATGTAGTTAACCTTGCAGGTTGTGTTGCAGAACTAAGCTATGGAAATTGGTTAAATTATTAGTAAGTTAGGCTTTTATAAAACATGGGGCTTCTGTGAAAAGGAAACCGCTTGTAGAAGTGCAAATTCAAAAAGATGTGCACTTTGTAACCTAAATAAAGTACCGGAGTTTGAGAGCAAATTGGGTTTGTTCCCTAAGTACCAGTGGGAACTGGTAACCTCCTCCGCCAAGTGATTCAGCAAATGGAAAGAGGGAAGCTCTGCCAAGTGTATTGGAACAGACAGAGCTCATTTAAAGTGTGTACTATAATCAAGGTCTGCATACTTGCATTCTGACCCTAAAATATGCATTTCATTTGTACTATACAAATATGTTGTTTCACATTCGTCATCCATTTTTCTTATTTAAGTATTGGAAAGTGAACCACTGAGCTGCACTCCGGTTTAAACACCTAACCATAACAGATATCTTGAATGGGCAAATATAAATAATGAATGCTTGTCTCATGTTGTGTCTATATCATACATGAGAAAGCTTTTATGCAGTCAGGAAGTTCAGGCTGAAAAACCATTTTACCATAGCCTGGGGTCACCCCTTTCCTGTTGTACTGATGCAATAAACACGACTTTGAACAAAGAAATGGACAGAGTTGCTATGAAAGTCAAGTTAAGAGGAAAAAGGTGACAGATGTAGGAAAGGACAAACCAATTAAGTTCAGTTACATGGCTGGAATAAAAAAACAGCCTTTTTCCTTTTATTTGGTCATTTTAGTACATCATGTCCGGATGAAATATTTAACAACTCCTCTGTACTTTCATGTGTTCTTTTTAACACTTTCTGCTTTTTTCCACAAGGATCTGTGACTTTAAAAAAATAATTCAGATTATTCTTCGCCTAATCCCAGCAAGAGCATACACCAGATGCGTCACTAGAGCAAATCCAGGGTCGTTTTCAGTTTAAATTCTTCATTTATTGTTACAGCAGGAAAAAAGTACAGTGAGCATTTATGTTTTAACTCACATAATAAAGTTACCAAAGAAACATATTGCAATGACGAGAGAGAGAGAGAGAGAGAGAGAGAGAAAACCAGATACAGAGAGAGTGAGAGCACTTACTGTCATCCATGCTGTCAATAAAAATTGAACCCAACTTCTTTTCATCTTTATTCAAATCCTAACTTTCAATCTCCTCTTCATTCGGGGTAATTTAGTTTTTTAAAGACATGGTTTGTTGTTGCTCATTTCAGTCACTTTCTGTATTTTTCTGATTTTTCACCTTCTGGACTTGCTGTCATGTTCTTCTCTTCCGCCACTCTGCTTCCACAAAAGCTAATTGTGTGAAATTATTCTGTCTTCTTCAAGTTATTGATAGTCAATTGTAACCCCCCCCTACATGACAACCTTTTGCAATCTTTTCTCTATGAATCGTCTTTTGTAAGACATTTACATCTTACAGGTCATCTTCTATTACAATGTTAAACCGGCTTCATGTTTTTTTTGTACCAATCAATTTATCTTTGCCTTTTCTTGTTTCCATCACTTGATACATTATTCAGTTTGGAATGCAAACTTCTGTTCTGTTGATTATGTTCCTGATTAGATCAGTTTTTATTTTTCTGAAAGGATTACAGGCTACACAGCAGTGTAGTGATTAAGCTTCTATGATTTTCTTCTTTTTGCATGCATAAAGCTTCCTCAATTCAAAAACAAGAATTTTATGTTAGTTAATAACTCCACAATTGATCCTGGGAGTGAGTATTAGTAATGCAATGTTTGTCAACATGCTGCTCGGGCACATGCTTGGGGCCAGAGTCCTAGAAGGTCTTATGACTAACCCAATTCAATTCATAACAGTGACAAGGGTTTATAATGACACCAGTTTGCTGGTGCAGAATTCTGTGAAGGGAGCATATTGCAATGACTCAGATGAAAACACAAAAGAAAAAAAGAAAAATCCAACACTTCAGGACTAGGTCGTTTATTGGCAGGTGTATGTGACACAAGGTTGGGTTAAGGCAGCAAGGCTCTTCTATGGAGAAGCGAGAGGAGGCGAGAGAATCCTTGTAAAACTAACAGCTTTACGTTAGGAAATGTTTTAACCCTTGTGGTGTCTAGGTTTTGTTTTTTAAGGGGGGGGGGGGGGACAAACAACTATTAAAGAAACCTGACAGGAAAGAAGGTTCTGTAACGATATAGCAAGACAAATTCAAAGCACTAACCAAACCAATAAGTCTGTGAAGCCACAGTCAAATGCAAAAGTTCTGTAACTCTACAGCAAAGACAGCAGCAGGTGGCAAACTGAGTCACTGGCAGACCCAGCTGCCCTGGATGAAGGGGATGATGAGGTTTAATAGGGAGGTGTCTGGTGAGAGGGCCAATGGAGGAACAACCAGGATGTCGTCCATCAATCCGGAGGCACGCGGTTGTGGGTGTAGACAAGGAATGGCAGCCAATCATCCAAGTGTGCTGAAATCATTTAATTTGCATATCAGCTCTACAGGCTAGGGCCATAGCAGGAAGCAAAAGGAACATTTACAGCGGCATAAATGAGATCTTTCTTTGGAGAACAGAGGGCAGCTGATGATAGACGATGATAAGGATGGTTAACAGGGTGAAAGGAGAGGCTAATTGGCTCAAGAAGGGAATCCAGGTGGTGCTGCAATGTTTCTCCTCTTCAGAGAAAGACAGGGTAAGTTCAGGATCCAAAAACCAGAAAAAGCAGCAAGAATGGAGGACAGGAAAATTCTAGGGCAGGCAGGAAAAACCATCACTGGAGGCAGGAAGACACAGAGTCGAGCAGGGGTGGAAACGCACAGTGATAATCCGATGATGTGACAATGACAGGTTGTGGAGATTGCTGCTTAAGTAGGGTGCAGCACAGGTGGAAAACATCAGCAAATTAGTGGCAAGGAAGAATTCCTTCAGAGGCAGCTGGGAAAATCCAGGCACAGCCAAGACCATGACACGTAGCAGTCCTTTCAGCAAGTAGCATGGTTCATGTCTACACAAACAAGATAAGGCATATATATGTATGTGTGTGTGTGTTTGTGTGTGCGAGAGAGAGAGAGAAAGAGAGAGAGATAGGGCATTCATTCATTAATTTATTCATTTTTATTCCAATGTTAGAAGATGGTGAAGCCTCTAACACAGGGGTACCCAAAGTGGGGCTCGGGGGCCAAAATTGGCCCACCAGCACTTGCTCTTGGCCCACTAGTAAATGTTTATATTAAGAAACATACAGATCTTGATGAAAAGGTATTTCAGAGCTTAATGACTAATGATAATAATATCTCTTATGTCCATTAAGTCTCTAGCTATTTATATAGGGTTGTATGGGTATACACAGCTCACTCATTGTGGGTCTATTCATATGAACTTTAATAAATAAAAGTTTAATTCTTGGTGTATTTCACATTTGTGCAGATTATTTTATAATAAAGTCAATATTTTCCTCACTTTTATATAGTTTTATTAATTTTCAATTAGCTCTCGGACTCAACACATCCACATGGAGAACCACAGGCGGTGACGTACAGACAAGAGACGCTTTAAAGCTGCGATGTTTGGCCTATGGCTCAATGGCATTTTCAGTTTGGCCCTTGGAGGCAAAAAGTTTGGGCACCCCTGCTCTAACATAATACAAACATATTTATCACATTTATTTTTACATAAAATAGACTTTAGCTAAAATTTCATCACAAATTTCTGACATAATATATATTATTTATAATATGTATGCTGATCTCAAATTTCTAAAGGCAAATTGAAGATGCAGTCTATGAGAGCATAACCATCAACCTCATTAGTTATAAATATTGTGTGGATTTGATTGTTTAGGAATGTAATTTGATATCATTTATTGTTTGGGATCAGTGAGGCTCTTTTGCTTGACTTATTCTTTTAATAAGAAGAATCACTTGCCATCAACATTGCTTTTGGAGCAATCTCAGAATAATTCACTTGTAAATTCAATCAGATGCCTCATTAATAGAGAGTAAACAAACCAGCGACTACCATAAAAGATCTTTTATTTATGTTTTTATAATATGACTATTTAGAACCCGAGAAACTCTAAAAGAGGATGAAATGAGATAAAGCAGACTGACGGAAGCCATGTGACTAGGAAACTAAGTAACATGCAAATTGAAAGGAGGCAATGAATTGCACTCTGAGGAGTCCTTTGCCCTGTGGAAAGTGCCAGTGTCAGCCTGTGCGCTAGCATGCACAGCCACTGAATGAGCATGAAACCATTTGGCCTTCTGCCTTCAATTCCAAACGTGTAGACTCACAGTTAGACGACGACTCTGTAAGGGTGCTTAGCATCCACTTACAAATGATGAACTTGGATTCTCTTTGTATAATCTGACTCCTTGAATGTTCCAATTTGGAAAACATGTTTTCCTCTGTCCCCCGGAGTGCCAATTTCCTTTCTTTTTTTTAAAAAATACGTCTCTTGCTGAGAATACAATGCTAATGCATGCTTTGCAATAACCTTAAAAATATTCATTTTTATGTTAAACGTTAAATCCTCATCAGCACTCTCACTGCAGAGCCCTTTTTAGAGCTTTACATCTACATTTAGATGGTTCTACATCGTTTGCAATGTCAGGTAGGGTACTTTCAGGAACAAGAAGTTGAAGTTGATCTAAGGGTAATAGAGACCACACACACCAAGAAAAAAGAATGACAAGTAATTACTGGAATATTGACTAGCATTCATCTTTGTGTCTTTTTTTATAATAATAATAATAATAACCAGCATCTCTGTTTTAGGTTCAGTATGCATTCATTTAGTGGGATGCCATTGCCATACTGAGCTGCAAAAATAAACACCAGTACTCTTCCTCCATCAATCCATTAGGAGGAAAGTAGATTCATGACAGAAAACTGTGCATGTTCCTCTAACTCAAATGAAATACTAGACGAACGTGCTGTGGTTCCTACAACTGACAATGATCATTTATTTATTAGGACTTTTCTGGGATGTGAGAAAAGAAAAAAAAACTAATCACCTTGCTCCTCTCCACCGTAATTGTTTTGAAGCTCTTAAGTCCAGTCTGTGTAAACGATGACCAAGGTGTGACGGCTTGTTTGTACTAATTTGTTCAGTAAAATAGAAGCTAATAATAAATCACAGGGAACACACATTTCTTCTCAAAAGAATGAACAACTCACCGATGCATGAAATCATTATAAATCTGTGGCATATGGGGGAGATGACAGGCGGCTCCAGAAGACTGCAGCCACTCAGCCTCCATCTGAATGAAACACTCTCAAGCCAAATCACAGCAATCAGGGTGGAATCAATAGATAACCAGAATCTTTTGCTTGGTGGTGATTGTGAGCTGTGCTCACAGATGCCTCTGTTCCCCTATTCTCCCCAGTGTGAAAAGATTGAAATCTCAATTTGTGATCAAGTCAATCAATCCGCTCTGCTAATGAGCACTCTGGCTTTGCGAACAGCTCCTGAGAATTTTATAGGAGACAGAAGAGATTTTACATGAGCTACAAAGTTCAATAGATACAGCACACACACTCACTCACTCTATAATGTGGCTCCCATGCCATGCTCAGGAAGAGTTGTGTGCTCAATGTTACACGTTTTAGTGTCTGGTCATCATTCATATATACTTTGCTGAAAAAGAGCCATAGTTTTGTGGTCTCTTGTTCCAACACGGGAGGTCAACTCAATAATAAAACCACCACTCAGGAAAACTCACCGCTAATAAGGTCAAAGACACAACAGCACTTCAGAAATGAATGCATGGCCACATCCACAAAAGGTTAAGTTGCCATAAAATACATTGCCTGGCCAAAAAGTCGCCACCAAAGAAAAAGGTCACTCTCTGATACTTCATTGGACCAGGTTTAACTTTTGTTACTGCATGTATTCACTGTTGCACTGTTTCAATAAACTTCCACAAAGCTGCAGGATTTATTTCCATCCAGTGTTGCATTATTTTTTCCAAAGATCCAAAGATGCTTATGATGCTCATTCTGCATTTTCATGTGGTCAGTTGACCTCATTCTATGAGTGTGTGTTACTGCTGAACCTACCCTGACCCAGATCAGAGCACTGCCCCCACAGGCCAGTACTAATCATGATTGGTGCAACACATCAGTGGCTTTTATTCTGCATCTCTGGAAAAAGGTAAATCTGGACTTATCACAACACTTCTTTAATTTTCCAGTCCAATCTTTTTTTCTCCTGAGCAAACTGAACCTCTTTTCTTCAGTTAGCCTCACTAATGTATGTTTTTATGGTTACATAGTTGTTCATCTCCAATAACCCGAGTTCCATTCACTTTTAACACGCGCCGTTATTACACACGGGGCTGAGTATTAGGGTTCTGTAATGCTTGTTCCGGTTTCCTGTTTTAATTTGTAGTTTTCTCCATTGTGTATTTAAATTTAGCTTCTAATTTCCTGTTCATTAGTTCACCTGGAAACACTTAGTTCATTAAATCCACCTGTGTCTGGTTGTGTTTGCTGTACATGTATTTGGTTATTTCTTGTTTATTGTTAGTTGTCCTGTTTGTAGTTTTTAGGTGGTCATTTCTGTTGTCTCTTCTTATGGAAATAAACATTATTACCTGCATCCTGCCTGTGTATCCTGTCTGCATTTGGGTCCATAGGGGTAAGTAAACAGAACTCTGAGTTTGACTGGTGTTTTTCCTTGATCCACATTCACCAAACATTTAAGTGATCATAGATAACCATCGTTCATGATTTTTTTTCCTCTACTATCTTTCTAGCTTTTAATGAGACTTTGGATGGTTCTTAACTCAGGTTTAGTAGTTTCTGCAATATCCTTAGACATTTTCCCAGCTTAATGCAATTTATTTTCTTAGGTGTGTCATTAGGGTTGTTGAAGAGATGGGCAAAATCTCATTGGATCAAATGGGGTTAAATAACTTTTTGCCAGCTGAAAAATAATCACCCATGCAGGAATTATCCAATAGGGGGCTTGCATCTTTTTGTTTTGCTGAACCCAGGTGGTGTGCAGTCATCTTGTCAAGTAATTTCTTTTTAAAAGCAAGAATTAAAAACCAACAGCTTGAAGGTTTGAACTAATTCAGATGTGAAAAAAGTTTTATGTTAAATTTTTAGATTTATAAATGCATGTGTGTGTGTATATGCATGTGCTGAAACAGGTTCAACACAATCAGATTTTTATTGTATTGCTGGGTTGTTCAATAAAACCCAAAGCCCTGCTCAGATGTTATTCCCACTCTTCAACAGTATGATCTTACTTTGTTAATCGGGTCTTTGGCTTTAGGCCACATGCATGCTTGAATAAATAAAACATCAACATTTTATGCATCATTTAATGGATGTAGGTCCTGTGCAAAGTACACCTGATCCAACACGTCTTTAATATGCAGCAAAAGCTGATTTAATTCCTTCAGCCATGTACATTTTTATTTTTAGAAGAAAACGTATACACAGCACAACATATACAAACGCATGATATGAGGTTCATATGTAAGTATTTTATGTGTAGGGAGATCTATGGGCCTCAGACAATGTATTTCCATTGTTAGATGTCTTGTTTTTTATCTCCATCTATTTATCCATCCATCCATCCTTTTTCTCCTGCTTATCTGGAGTCAGGTTGCGGGGGCAGCAGCCTAAGGGGGGGAGCCCAGGCTTCCCTCTTTTCTGCAACATTTGCCAGTTCATCCAAGGACTCCAGAAAGGGTAGGTACTCTGCACTACTGCTCGGTGTATAAGCACAAACAACATTCAGGACCTGTTTCCCCCACCCAAAGGCAGAGGGAGGATACCCTCTCATCCACCAGCATGAACCCCAGTGTACAAGCATCTAGCTGGGGGGGCAATTAGCATACCCATACCAGCAGGGCACCTCTCACCAGGGGCAACACCACCAGAGTGAAATAAGGTTTAACCCTTCATGAGGACACTGGTTCCAGAGCCCAAGCTATGCATTGTGGAGGGCCCAACTATATCTATCCAGAACCGTTCAGGCTCCACGTCCCTGATGCCAGTCTCTGCAGCCGAGGATTGGACCACCAGGGCTCCGGCCCTCGGTTGCTGCCCAGCTTACACTGCACCTGACCCTTATGCCACCCTATACAGTGTATACCATTTTCTTAATATTGTACAGGGTTTGTTTTTGTTCTTTTATTCCCACCATTTTCTTTTACAGACCATTTTCTTGGCCTAATGCCCAGAACATCGTTTCTGAAGGAAATGCATAGCTTGTTAATAAATGACAGCAAGTTCCTTGTTAAAACAGAGCTGAGAAAAACAAAAGTGAGGGAACTAAAATCAGTTAACTGGCGCAAAGCCACTTTTCACACTGCCAAAAGCAAAAGCAGCCAACCATACATCACTTTGGATGAGTCATTGCATTATCAAACACAAAAGTCCTTCCAAGATGGACAAAGAATCGTTCCAGGGAGGCAGGAGGGGTCCTCGATGAGACAGCAGCTTCAGATTGTTCTTTGATTTCATGTGAGACTCGAAACTGATTTAAAAAAGATTATTGTGCTGGCAATCCAATCACAATAATGCATTTGTTGCTATAAAATAAGATTTGATCACTTATAAATGCAAATGATTATGATCTGTTATCAGCAAGGTGATAAAAATGGATTAGTTTTTTTTTTTTTTAAAAAGCAACAGATTTAAGTACAATAATGCAAATGGATAAATTAACACACTTTTGACATTTTATCTAAAAGATTTTGTGGGCTCAGGTGTTTCTTTTTCTTTATACAGTGAAGAACAGAGGATAGTGAGCAGAAGAGGGGCATAACATGCAACAAAGGCCATCAGGACAGGACTCAAACCTGAGTCTACACAGCAACCATGTGATTCTACATAGACCATCAGTTTGAGCATTGTTTATTTGAGTGTTGTTGTAAAATGGGGCTGACAGCTGGGATTGACTCCATCCCAACTTAACCCTGAATAGGAAAATTACAAGTCTCCAATCAGCCTATCCCCAAAGTGCATGTCTTTGGACTGTGGGAGGAAGCCGGAGTACCAGAGAAAACCCACTTTAACACGGGAAGAACATGCAAACTCCAAACAAAAAGATTCCCGGTTCGACCCCCGCTGTCCCAACCAAGGCTCAAATCGACAACCTTCTTGCTGTGATGCCACAAAGCTAACCAACTGCATCACCAGCCCAGATTTTAGGTGTGAAGAGTGGAATATTATTGTCATCTTTTCACATATTTTTCTAGCTTCTAACATGGCACTGTGAATTCATCAGTCACTGTTCACTGATGCGGAAAAATCTGAGTAAATCTCCAGAAACATCCATTTCACCAACACAAACCAGGCTAAATAAACTAAGTGTAAGAAGTGATTCATATTTCCCAGCCTTAAGTTAATGATTTAAAATGGTCATTTAATTAAATGTCCTCTGTTATTGTTCCAGAATGCTGTAGTTCAGGATGCTTTTACATGTTGTCTTTATGTTTTACCATTTAAGCTCTGAGGAACAGAAAGCATATAAAGCCTCTCTACCACTCTAAAACACAATGTTAAGGAGCTTGTCATTGATCCTTATATAAACAAGGAATACTTAGACAGGCTTCAAGTACAGCTTTCACCAGTAAATTAGTTGTGCCATCAAAACTTTTCAGCACATGAAATGCTGACCGTTGTCACTTCTAAGCAAGATTGGTCTATTTACTAGAGAGGAGAGGATTTACTGTCAGACCTATCCCCCATCCAACCATTGCAGAAGGCATTTCTGACGCCACCCGCTGTTCCAAACAGCACTTTGAGTGAATCATGCAGCAGTACCTTAAGAGTTTAAGCTGAGAAGTGCATTAGACCCATTTTCCTGTAGCCCCAAATGCTTTAAGCTAAAAGGTGTCTACTTGAACGGTATTCAGACTCTACAGATGGCTCACTGTGAATGGCAAAACTTTCTTGGCTTATTTAAGCGTCTGAGAGTCATCCCCCAGATGACACGCTGGAACTCGGGTTGCAAAATCTCTAGTTAATGTTGGTGGTGTTAAGCTGACGTTTGGTTCATGCAGTCAATTTGCTGTATATCAGTTTTGCTGGGGGAGAAGAGTAATTGTGTCATCAAGGGGGATAATCAGTAGAGCGAAGCAAATTAGAGAGGAAGTGCTATTGAGCTATGTGTTACGTTCCTGTGACTTCCTGGGAAAACAATGACTGTGTTTGAGTAACCAATGATTGAGACAACATGATCTCATGGCGTGTGCAATTGATTAGAACTGCTTTGTGCAAAATAACCTGAATTTCCTTATAGCATGCAGAGCCTCTTTATTTTTTTATTTTTCATCTGTTTGTTTTCATCAAGTTCGATTAAATTTAAAAAAATGTTTTCCTGCTCCACAGCTTGCTTCACCAGTTAAGATACCTGAGCTGTGAAACACATTTTAAAAGTAAATGCTTCAGCAATCGTGCCATCAGCGCTGCTGAGCAGCAGTAAAACACAAATCCATCCATGCACAGCCTCCCAGCAGCTCACCGTGACTCTCCCTCCCCCAGACACTCACACACTTAACAGTCAGCAAAAATAATGCACATTCATAATAGATTTTAACACAACCTACACAGGATCTGGTATGTATAAGGTGTCGTTTCAGAGTGTTGAATGGTGTCACCTATCTGTTAATATATAGGACCAGACTACAGCCTGATGTCATACCCAGAGTAAATATGATGAAAATTGCAATTAATAAATAAATAAATATATTTTTAAAAAGTTACATTTTAAAGGTTTCTAATACTGGAATCAGGTTGAAAAGCAATTAAATGCTGTCAGGGGCGGCATGTATAAGTGGGCTAACAGGGCTTAGCCCTCCATGGATGTTTCAGAAAAGATGGAAAAAATAATACATTATTGAATATTTTTTTTAAAAATGTGAAAAGGTGATTCAAATTCTTGATTAACCAACAATACCTCGACCAAAACTAATAACACAGAGCAAAATTTAAACAAAAAACACTTGTTTAAAAATTATTTACAGCCCAAGCAGATCAACACAGTTTCACTGGACTCTGCGTGATTGACAGGTAGTGTGACACGCCCCCTTCATTTGCTTCTCATTTGGGATAAATCTGCGCAGCCCCAGCGGGCAAATTTTGACCAATGACGGATGACTTGACGTCAGCGAAAGAGTTCTGTGGAGCTGAACTGAAGCAATGGCTGTAACAGCGGAAATCCACGCCGGACTCAGAGGTCTGACTGCACGTCTGTGGCCGCTCAGTGCTGCAGCTTAATGATCGAGCAGTCAAAGCTCGCTTTGAGAAAACCTGACACCTAATGTCGTTTGAACTGATAAATCCAGAGCTGTTTTCACAGTTTAAGGCCAGTTTCCCCCCAAAACAACTGGATGTTGCATGTGAACGTTTCCCAATGATCTGCAAAGAGAAACTAAAGGGTGAACTGATCTTTGGGTGTCCTAAACCTTGTATATTGTAATGGGACACTTTTATGTTAAAATGTGGACCGTTTGGCTCAAAAATATAGCCCTCCCTCTCAGTGTGACCACAAGCTGTCACTTAATGCTGTTTATCAAGTCTTCCACTTCTTCTGCTACTCCCTTCCAACATGGTAAAGTCTGGAACATGACAATTGGTCAAGAAAACCTTCAACAAGCACCAGCCAGCAAAACATTACAGTATACACATGCTACTGATGGAAATCCCCCCTATCACTCTCCATGAGTTTAAAGAAAACATTCATTCATTCATAGACGCATACTTCATGAAAAACTCCCGATGTCCAAGGAAAGATGAGTCATGAGAATGATTTTGGATGTAACAATAATTGGAGCCTTGCTAAAGGCCTTTACACAATGAGTCTGATGCAAATAATGACACAAAACTGCAAACTATTTAGAGAAAAAATAATGCCATCGTGGTGTGGCAGAAATTGTTCACAACCATCTAAGGATCACAATCACCACACCGTGGACAGGGAGGTCCTTTTAAATAAATAAAATGTTAGATGACTTTAAAAAGTTTGCATGTTCAAGGTTATGCAACTATACAGTATATTAGCTTTAGACATTGCAATAAATACATTTGATCTGCAAACCATCTTCATACTTAAACCCACTGGCAGTTGCCACATATTGTCATTGTAGCTACTTGTTGTCCCGGTAATGTCTTGCTGGTCAAACAAACGTGTGCTGTGACACAAATGCTGGGCTGTGAAATGGACATGACTGCATCCACCCATCCATCCATTTTCTACCGCTTGATCCCAGAGCGGGGTCACGGGGGGGCTGGAGCCAATCCCAGCTGTCAACGGGCGAGAGGCGGGGTACACCCTGGACAGGTCGCCAGTCCATCCAGGACATGGCTGCAATGCTATACAAAGTTTCAATGAAGCAGCTGCACAGCTTGTGATCAGCTCTTCTGGCACTGTCAATGTGCCTTCTCCAAATGATCAAATCTACCTCAGATTAAAAAAATAAAACTTGCATAGAAAAATGTTTTGCATAATTTGATTTGAACGTTACCATTGACTTGACAGTAATCTGATTAAAAATATTTGAATTATTTGGATGAACCATTTGGAGTTTTGGAGATCACTGTGCAATAGAGCAAACGACTTACAGAGCAGAGCTGAAAAGTTCAATGGTGTCCTGATGTCTACGAAGACACCGTAGACTGAATACATGTCATGACGGAGAAATAAGTAGGGGTATTGACTTAACACATAACCAAACTGATGCCAAGTTATAATCAATCAAACTGCTTTTAGTCCTGAAAGTGATACAAAAATATTGTAGAAAGTTGATGGATCATTGTATAACATTCTGAAACTAAACTATGTACGATAAGTTGAGAAAAAGCACCTTTTGACGTAAAAAAGTACAATATTTCTCTTAAATATAGCTGATTAGAGTATAATATGAGACTAATTCTATTCATATGAATAGCAGACAGATGCCAGATGTTTTTTTTAGGCATAAGAACTATTTTTATGGGTGAAAATCATTAAAATAACCTTAACGCATTTCCTTTCTCACCATCAATGAAAAATCCATAAACCAGACACATACACAGATTTTTCAAATCAGTTTTAACTTCTTGGCATATACTGAATACTGGACCCTGACCAGTATTCAAGCGGTTTCTGTCAGTAACTTCTGTACAAGCAGGCTCATATTCTAATTTCAGGATAGAAGTGAGGACAAGGAAACTTTTCTCCTTGAATGTAAAAGCATTCATCTAATGTAGGCTCATTCATCATTTGGCAAAGTGAAGGTGAAAGTCTAGTAAAACTGAACTAAAGTCTTCTCACTGTGTGGGCTGCTTGTGCATTTGTTTGCCTACACTTTGAGAAAATCTGTTCCTCCTTTCTTCTTTTAAAACCCTGCCAAGGAAATAACTTTAATGTCCTGGACTGTTTACTTTCACTCAGATGGTTTCAAATATATTAAGTGGCAAGAACATTTCAACTTCCCCACCTTTATAATAAAAAAATCATCCATCCATCCATCCATCATCTACCACTTACCTTACCTGAACGGGGTCACGGGGGGACTGGAGCCAATCCCAGCTGACATCGGGTGAAAGGTCTCCAGTCCATCACAGGACCAACACACATAGACAAACAACCATGCAACAACAACAAACAACTCTAAAATCAATCACAATTATATGATTGAAAAACGGTTATTATTATTATTATTTTTAAAGGAATTTTAGCAGTTACTTAAACTATTGGGTGGATAGATATGTGGAATAAAACACCATCTCAGAATGTATTTGCAGTATTATACACTAAGAATCTGTTTTAAAGGACAGAACTGACCAAGGCCATACTGGAACCTCGCTGAGGCTTTTTATATAACAGTTGACAGCAGTTTTTCTTGTCACCACCTCTCATGAACTTACCTCTTGTGTCACCACCAAAGTGAAGCAGAACCTGAGAACACTATAATACCAGCTCTGATCTGACCCAGCCTGTGTACAGAATGTGCATCTTGTGTAATTAGGACTTTGTCCACCATGTTGAGAAATACTCTTTGTATTAAATACATAGTTTCTTGCTATTTACATGTGAAAAGGAAGAATTTAAAAGCATGATATGTCCCCTTTAAATCATGCACAGTGGCTGACTCAAATCTTAAACACAAAACTGAAACACAAGATGTTCTGGGAGGAAGAGAGACAAAGAGACAGAGCAATAGAAAACAAGAGGGAAGGCAGAACTGTCATTCACTGACTGGATTGATGGATGCTAGAATAACCTTCAATAGAGAGTGCAGGGTTGAGAAGATCTGCTAAAACATGTTTGAGTCTTTAGAAACATATGGAAAAATACAATAAAGGTCACAAAGTATTTTTCTCTAACATAGCAAACACTTAACTCCATCATACTGTGACTGTTTTCATGTCATGCGACATTTTCAGTTTGAGACTTTTCTTGCGTTTCTTCTTGACTTTACTGAAAGGTTCAGGCTAATAATGCACATTTGGAAGCCGCTGTGTTTTCTTTATCTCTCGCTGCTTTTCTAATGTGACATGTTTGTGTGATGGTTCACATTTAATGATTCCAGTGTCACTCCATTTTAACTGCAGTACACGACAAAAATCTGTAACATTTCAAACACGTGTTGGATTCAAAAGCAATTTACCCCAAGATGTAACAATAAATTGTACACGCTAATGGCTTCAGGGTCAGTGATGCTAGATTGTGACCAGAAGGTTAAGGGCTTAAATTTCCAGAGGACAGATTAGCTTCAAGCACAATTCCATTTTCACACCACTATACTCGAATTGCTTTAGTCATACAACAGCTTTAACAAGCAGCAGAAGACTTTTATTTTAGAAGGTGACCAATAGTTTTGCATCTGGAGTGTTTACGCCGATAAATCCAGATAAATGACAGTTATCCAAAAGGGAAACATTTTCCCTGTGCAAGCTCACATAACAGGTCACTTACAATGATTTCATTTACATTTTTATTTTGGAGAATAACTCTTTTTAGCTACGCATTGGTAAATTTATTACTTTGTTTCAAGGGACACTTTCACTTCATTCCCTTGGTCTTTTTACAGTAAAGCAGAGAGGAAAAGGTAGTGTTAAAGGTTTAAATTAGTCTTATTCAGTGCAGATTTACAGAAAGGGAAAAGTGGTAAATTAGCTCTTCAAGCACAACATATATATTTTTAGAGTAGAGGAATATCTTTTTATGTCCTTTCACAAGATGCAAAAAGGGTCTCTGCTTGAGAGTAAGACACTGGGCAGCAGTCATAATGTACATATAAAGTCTAGCTATTGTGTCATAGTTATTGTTGGATTATATAATTAGGTTGCTGAGCGGTGGCATCATTAAAACACTATGTGACTGTACATCAGACATCTGGGATTCA
>JBAMHV010000007.1:23209650-23220976 GCA_037177535.1 Pseudomugil gertrudae
TATATATATGTGTGTATATACAAAAATTTGGAATTTAAGATGGCTTTTGGTGCATTGTGAATAGCACCATTACTGGATAGGTGCTAATAATTTCATATTATAAAGACAGCATTTTCTTGTCATCATAGTTTATAGTTTATAGAATTTGGAGAGGACTTTTTCCCTCATCTAACAACCAATAGTGCTGAAACCCCCCCCCCCCTCCCCCCCTCCCCCTCACACACACATCATGATGCCACTGTTTGTGTTATAATGTTCATACTGCTGGGAGCTCCAACTCATTTCTGCATCCTTACTTAATCCCGCACCGACAGTGTGGCTTGCAAGGGTAAGAACACTGATAAACTGCTTTTTCAAAAAAGTGGGACCAAAAGTTCACAACTGTGGGAGTTTTAGGCCAGAAAGGATTATTTTTTTTCTCCTGGATGTGTCATAAAAACAGACCTTGAACTTACATTCTTCTATAGTTGAAGTGTTACGTCATTATTCTAAAACCAGATTACTGTATCTGCAGGATTAACAAGACTTCTATGAAGCTAAGTTGTTTTAGTGCTTTCTGTGCAAACAGTGAAGAAGACAGCACTCTACAAATTTTCATTTTAGGCCATTAAACACAAAAGAAAACTTACATGTATGAAATGAAAAATAAAATGGTATGTACCAGGGTTGTGTATAACCTTGGAGACTTGCAATCGTCACCTGACAGAAGTAGCCAATGGCACTTTGTCAAGTGAGGAGGAAAAATGACTGCGTGCTCTAAACAGGGATTTAGGGATTAACGCTCCTTTATGTGGGAAGATAAAAGACAGGCGGGATTAGAAGGAGAATGATTAATGTTGAGTTGTGCATGGACAAAGACCAATAAATATTCAATTATAATCCTCCAGTCTATAATCAAGATAACAAATGCCCAAAACGGAACTTGTACTTGGAGGAAGAAGGGAAGGGAAATGACGGATATAAATCAGAAGGAAGCACATATGACAACCACAGTTTTTTATGTTCATTTTTCTTTATTCATGGGTGATTCAGCGTGTATGTGACCTAAGTGTTAGAAATTTAATGTAAGAGCAGGTATTAAATGCAAAAAAACTAATCTTGTCCATAGTGAGACACTGAGGATGGATTGTTGATGGAGGAGGTCTAGAGGAAGATTTTTGGATGTTGTGAGTGTGGTTATGAAGCTGGGTGGTGTTAGAGATGAAGAAGCAAAGGTAAGGGTAAGATGGATGCAAGTGGTGCACTGTGAGTGAAGCTGAAAGGGGGGCATTGAGGGTGAGGAGATGCACATCATTGTTCAGGTAAATGCACTGAGTTATACTCGCACAAATACTTCAGCCTTAATTTTTGATGCCTGTACACATTTTTCTGTTACATTGATTTCTTCAATCAGAAGGTTTAATTACTGAAAATCCTGATGAAGAGACATTGTGTGAAAGATCTTTATGCCATTGTTGTTATTTGTCCTAAGTAATGGAATTATTCCTCATCTTTTGGAGAAACTAGCAGCAAAACCTTTATTTGCAGTGATCTCTTTTTTCATTTGATGCCAAAAGAAACCCAGGCAATAAAAGTTTGAACTCTCTCAGGTGGTTAGTCTTTGTTCAGGATTTTAAAAAGAATCAGCGTAGAGCAGAAGCAATGAGAACAGGAATAATTTTACACTCTTACGATATGGCATTTGAAGTTTAGTCATATCACATGTAGTCTGACTAATGACAACAGAGAGCAGGTAAATAGTCTGCATACCAAAGAGGCCGAGTCAGTATGTTGGTAAATTAGGCTGTAAACTCCTGTGATATAGTCATTAGGGGGACATTGGTGACATTGTTCAATGCAGCAAATTGAAACCAGCTCTAATGAATAAACGACCCGGTCAGTTCACAAATGACAGCAGGGATGATTCAAGAAGTTAATAATGAAGGTGCAGGGACAAAAGCAGGATATTATTTCATTCTTAAATATTGCCCTACACTTTCCAGGGGTGAAGTGCTTTATTCCTATCAAGAAACTGTGGCAGTGATGAAGAGATATTTTGCTCTTACCATCAGCGATGGAAAGAGCTATTTGGCCAAGACAAATTAAGAAAAGCTCGTCCTCAGAATACCAAAGAAAGAGGTAAAATGAGGATAGATTGCCAATTAGTGAGATGGAGAGAGAGAAGAGGAGCAAAAGTCTCCAAAGAGAGTTTACGGGCCACCCGGGGTTCCTCTCGCCTCCAATTTACAAGTAATGTGGAAGAGATGGTCCAAGACATGCTCGTAGATGTTGCTGCTTTGGACCCCTGTTGATACAAAACAATCCCTTGCTGAGAAAGATTAGGTGTCCCTGGAGAATTGAATATTGGCCTGGCTTCCCATTTGCTTGATTTGTTAATTCTCCTGCCTTCCTCCCAGACTTTGTGATTCACAAGTTGGCTTAAATGACTAAATAATAGTGTCTGGGGGAACAAAAAATCATTTTGGTTGCTTTCAAATTGGAAGAACATCTGCAATATTAAACTAGAATCTTCTTGGAACTCATGTAATGAGGGTGAGTCATGCTGAAACATATTACTTTATTATGCGCACCTAAATCAATCTGAAGGAAAATGAAGGGAGAATTGCGTGCGCGTGTGTGTTTTTTTGCTGGAGTGTTTGCTCACTTGTGAAAGCTTGCACGTGTAGTGTGAAATTAACAGCTGTGGGCTATGATCATCCGCCGTAAAACGGAAAGAAAAAGAAAATAAATCAAGCACAAGAAAGAGGAAAAGAAGTAAAAACAAAAGACCCTTCAGTGGTGTTCTGACTTCTCTGCCTCAAAGCCAGTGACCCCAATCCCAGTCGTCCAATGATGGGAAAACACATCAGTCATACTGACTCTCAATTGGAAGTCTTCATTATCTCTAATTCACTTGAAATCTTCTCTTACTGTGGACACCACCAGTTCTATTTCTGGTTGTTTTGATATTGCCAGTTAGCTGCAGTGATATTAAAACACCTTAAACTGCTCTTTAGTGACCTTTTATGATGTCACAGAGTTTGACATTTTGTTGCGACAAACCAGAATTTGCTGTCAAATGGCAGCATTGACATGACAAACACAAATGACACGTGAAGACACCGATGTACTGATGTGCTGTGGCATGTATGGATATGATCTCCTTTTTCTAAAGGACAGAGTCACCCTTAAGGGGAATATTTGAAAAAAAATGAGAGGAATAAGCAGAGGAAGATGGAGGGGGGAAAAAATGTGGCTCTCGTTGATATTAGCACTGGGCGTGAGAGTGATGGTATTCAAGAATCGCTCAGGCGTCGGGCCATTCACCTCCAATGTCAGAGGTGATTACACACTAATTGAAGTAAGCTAGTGCTGCTGCTAATCACGGTTAAAGAGTTCACCCTTTTATCACTGCGGATTGGATGTCATGTGGACATCATGACTCTGAGTGCTTTAAATCAAGCTGCATGAGCCTTAAAAAGTGGATATGGCATGATACAATGGTGCAATCTACCATTCTCAAGGACATTCACTTCTTAGACACTTTTAGCCTTTCACACAAAGTGCAGCAGTTCAGGAGGTTGAGCTGTTTAAAGGCGGAAGTATCAAAGTGGAGTTTGTGGATAAATGACTGGATAAAAAAATAACCTTACGGAAGTTTAAAAAATCGTGCCGACCAGCAGAGTGATGTAAATTGCACATGTACATCACATGAAGAGTGCTGGTTGCTGGTTTGAGCCCAGGCTGGGGGAAGATCCGAACAGTGGCTTTTCTGTATGGCGTTTGCATGTTCTCACCAGGTCAGCATGGGTTCTCTGGGTACTCTGGCTTCCTTCCACCCTCCAAACACATGCATGTTAGGTTAAATGGTTTTTCTAAATTCTCCATAGGAATGAAAGTGAGTCTCTCTGTGATGGACTGGCGACTTGTCCAGGGTGTTCCCCGCCTCTTACCTGAATGGCTGCTGGCATAGGCTCCAGCTACCTGCAACCCTGAATTAGACAAGTGGTTAAAATAATGGATGGATGGGACAGCACATATATATAGAAGCTTCTTTTCTTGTTACTTCTGGTTGTTGGGTGTAAAAAAGCTGAAATGAACATGAATACACTGTTACTGAAACACATTTAGGTATTCACTTTTTTATTTCATGTTCCAAAAAGAAACATTTTGAAGCAAACAGTCATTTTTCAGATTGAACTTCTTTATTTCTCTGAGTCCTGCGTGTTCCTGTTGTGTTTGTTTCAATGTCAATATTTTTTTAAAGAGTGTTTCAGAAGATCGGAGGCTTACTGGAAGTTTGTTACAGACCATGTGGAGCAGAAGCTGAATGCATCTTCTCCTTGTCATGTTCTTACTATGGGAACTGATAAAAGCCTGGATCCAGATGACCTGAGGGGTTAATGCTGCAGCAAGTGGTCACTGGTGTATTGTGGTCCTAAACCATTCATTGATTCAGTCTCATAATCTTACAAAGAAGGCTGTACAGAAAAAAATTACATCCGGATGCTGACATTGTTTAAACAGGTTGAGGTTCTAAAGGCTGTTTATATAAAAAAGATGTATCAAAGATACTTTAAAAAATGTTTTGGAGTTTAAGAGTCAAGACCTCCTCCTAAAATAACTACTTAAACAAAAATCTCCACATCTCTACATCTAAAGATAACCCATTTCCAGTAGATGCAGTACATAAAGAAAGCAGCAGTCAGGATTGTGGATGTGTGAAGGTGATAGGCAGAGAAGGCAAAGTGACAGTCTGATTGTAAATGAAAGGAAGTGGAAGTGTTTTTCTGTGGAAAGATGGAAGCAAGAGTGAATAAAGTAGACAAACTTACACAGAGCTAATTGTTGGGTAAATCAGGGAACACAAGATTAATTGTGGGCCTTAGTTCTGTTCAAAGCAGGAAGTGTAAGAGCCACTGTGGGATAGAGAGATCATGTGTCTGTCCTACTGTGATGAGGTGCTGTGTGAACAGGAAATAGGGGTTTGCCGGTCAGCCTGACTTCTTTACTCGCTGTAACCCCAATTCACAATATTATTACTGTGAAGGTCAGACTGAGAACAAACACAGAATGAAGGAAGAGTGGGGCAGGCAACCAGACAATGAGGGTCTGAACGAAACAGAGAGAAGTAAAGACAGACAAAGTGAGAGAACAAAGTGCGTGGGACAGGCAATCCCATTACTTAGGAAAAAAAGTCTCAGTTAAGAGTGTAATGGTGCAGGTCCTTCTTTTTTAACTGGCAGCAGGTCGTTTTCTGAACCAGAAACGTCCAAGAACAAGAAAGTGTCTCGCTGTGTCACGATGAATATATACCACCTTATATCCTCCCTGCTCCGCATGCTTGCTGTTCTTTACTCCATGTCCTCAGTTTCTGCAGTTTCCAATAGCAACCAGCTCAACTAAAACAGATTTTTGAGTTGACACATTATTATGAAACGCATCTTTTCTCCATTCTACTGTATCCACCTCTATGGATCATTGTAGGAGATGCTGCACGTTTGTTCTCTCAGGCTCAGTGAGTTTCTCAGAGAGAAAAGAGCTCTGCGGGTGGAGGGGAGGGAAGACTGTTGCACATGTCTGTTGCCATGGGGATTCTGGCGCAGTGACTATGCAGTAATGTGGATGCGGGATGGGAGGATTTGTTTTCGCAAGGGAGGATGGGGCAAAAAAAAAAAAAAAAAAGAAGCAACGAGCATGAGCTGGAGCTTCAGTCACCAATTATGTGTGTGTGTGTGTGTTTTTAGAGGAGGGGGGGGGTGTTTTAGACAGAGAGTTAGTGAAGATTTACTTAGAGCAAGGTGCTGCCTTTGAGACCTTTGGTGTTTTCATACTACCTCACTGTCCAGATTAAATTAAGGCCACCACACAAGTGGTTAGGAGAAAAATCCATTTCAATATAGGAGAGACAATGGAGAGCTAATGGAGGCTTCATAATTACATGTTCCCCAGATAAACGTGTTAATCAAATACAAAGCTTGCATAGAAAACAGTAATTTACTGTTACAGGAGAGGAAACCACTTGGAATATTGCAGATATAATCACCAGCACAGAAGAATTAATTCTAATTGATGGTAAATAAACGCTGTCTGTAATTTATAAGTTATGAAAGTCAACATTCATGCTCGACTAAGCTTGAAAACAGCTTTAACTATTAGTTTTAATGTTATAGCGAAACTCTTCAAAACAACAATGTGTGTAAATAAAAACCCAAAACACCAGAAATTCTATTAAGAGTCAAACTCTGATGTGAATTTTAAGTTATTTTGTAAATCATTAAAAAGGGGTGATAGTTTTTACAGCAACTTGAAATCTTCTGTGCATTTTGTGAAACGAGCATAATGTTGAAAACAATGTTCTGATTTTCCCCGAAACCCATTTAGGGTCCCTTTGGTGTCTTGTTAGATTGTGCTAGCTGGGGGCAGAATTACTCCAACTTTTAGAGTCAAAGAATATTTAAATAATGTTGTTCTAAGTTAAATATGAGCAGAATCAGATATGAGATGTTAAACACGTACTTGTCAGCAGCACATTTAAGCTCTGGTAATGCTAGATGAGTATTTACGACAAGCCATCCTGTTAATCCATAAGTAAATATAACATATGAATTCCCTCCTCACCATTATGTCTGTTTGTGCTGCACAGATGAATGAACTTACTTCTCATCTTCTGCTCTTGATAAATTTAACCATACTCACTAGCATGCCATCAGTGCTTAAAAGCCTCAGATTTAGCCCTCTGAAATAAACTAGTAAAATCATTTAGAACAACTGATTCATTAAAAGCCAATGTTTATGTAGCTGTGCAGAATTTTACACAGATGTCTGTATAAATGACACAGATTGTTACCAGTTAACACCAAAGAATCAGAGACAAATAGCAGTTTTCCTAAGATACACTGAGCATTTCTGTCCTGCAGAATGTGTGCCAACTGTTTGGATGTGGTTTATGGGCATATTAAATAAATGCAACACCGTGTGGGATGTACTGCCCACAATATACATTCAATAATGTGGTTTATTACTGGCTCACAGAGAAAGTTGTATTAGTTTTCCAACTTTTAAAGACAGTTTAATGACAGAGAAAGATAAATTCTGGGTTGAAAACTTTTCTAATGCAGTCAAGCACCACACACGAGAACAATAAAACATAAAGCAAGCGTTTTTA
The DNA here is from genome assembly GCA_037177535.1 of Pseudomugil gertrudae. NCBI lineage: Eukaryota > Metazoa > Chordata > Actinopteri > Atheriniformes > Pseudomugilidae > Pseudomugil > Pseudomugil gertrudae. The sequence goes on from JBAMHV010000007.1 coordinate 23,216,798, forward strand.
CCTAGGTAAACTGTAGAGTTCAGCCGGCCAACTGGGTGTCTTAGAACCTTTTATTATTTTTTTTTAAAGAAAATAAATAAATCACTTGCCAGTGAATCGAAGCCCGGCAAATCTTTTTACTTCTTTGCATCTGAAGTCAGCATGTATTCTGTTTTTTTGGTGATAAAATGGCACGTTGCTGTGTGACAAAGTGTCCTGAAGCAATATGTTCCTATCAGAGGTAAAAGCTGCAGGTTTCTAGAACAGATAGGCCAGCTGGGAAGGTGGCTCAGATTAGTCCTGCCAGCTTGGTGATTTTGTTGTTAGATTTAGCTATTTTTCAGACCCCCCTCAGCAATTACAAACTAAATTAACCTCTATCTGCTTTCATTTTACCCAGTCAGTGCCCAGCAGAAGCAGCAGCACCTGTGAATTGCTTGCACCTGCACGAGTACGGTCTGTGTTGTGTGGATAGAGGAGGAGGAGGAGTTCATAGATACCTTGCCAGTGGCCACTGACTGACATATACAATATGTTTAATGGATCATAATTTAGCCATAATTTCAGACTTGTTTGCTATCTGACAACAAAAAACACAATATATGCAAAAATGTGTGCAACACCCCCCACCCCCACCCCCCTAAAAACCCATAATATGCCTCACTGATTATGACTGCAAAGCCTGTATAATGTAGACTACTTTATGGGGGATTGTTGAGATCTGGTTAGGCATCTAAGAGAGGAACCGTTCATCGTAACCATCCAGAATAAAATGGATAAGGGGATGGATATTAACAGAATGATGTTAATTGTAAGTTAAACTTCTGTTTGTATCAGTTAATGTAGTGAAATTACAATAAAAACATATCTTCATCTCAGACTTGTTGCTCAACATTACCTGCTGCAGAAACAAAAACAAGTCTTTTTATGTTGCCGTGGTGCAGTTGGTTAGTCCTGTGGCCTCACAGCAAGAAGGTTGCTGGTTCAAAACTCGGCTCGGGGGAGGACCGAACAGCGGCTTTTCGGTGTGGAGTTTGCATGTTCTCCCTGTGTCAGCATGGGTTCACTCTGGTTACTACAGCTTCCTATCACCATCCAAAGTCCTGCATGTTATGTTCTAAATTGTCCATAGGAATGAATGTGAGTGAGTGCTTGTCCATCTTTCTGTGTTGACTTTGACTACCAAACTGTCCAGGACGTACCCCGCCTCTCGTCTGGAACGCTGCTGAGAAAGACCCCAGCTATCCGCGACCCTGAATTGGACAAGTGGTTAAGAAAATGGATGGATGGATATTTTGAAATGGCTACATTTTACACAGTGAACAAATGCAGGTGTTACAGAATAAGGAGTTAAACTGAGTTTTACTGGAGGCTTGGTCTTTTTGCAGCATTGAGCTACAGATGATGCATGACCAGACATACAATGAAACATGCAAAGCTGACACTTACTGGTCCCATCATGCCATAAAGTCAAATAGTATTGCCAATGAAGAATGTGGATCAAAACATTAAATAACTGTCACATGTTGTTGACTCTTAGTTAGAGAGCAGCTGGAGTTGATTGTTAAAGTACTTAAAATGACACTAAGTTTAGTTCTGTTCCGAATTGCCCAATAAGGACATTTCAATTATTTTTTCTGCTGTTTTGAATTAAAATAAAACACAATTTTCCACACATTACTTGAGCTTGAGCTTACAATGTTTATGTCTGTGTCTATTATTTGATTCCCTCATCCAATTAATTAATGACAAAATGTTGCATTTGGGGGCAAATGTTATATGACTGAATGTGATTACCAGAAATTGAATACAAAAACTCTAATTAATTAGATTATTTATTTATATATATGAAAATATAGTTTGGGATATTGTCTTCTAAATGTGTGCAATTTTGGGTAACAACAAAGCGGAATCTATTCATTATAAGTATATTACTTGCCTTCATTTTGGTCAACAACAATAAAGCTTTATAAGGAGATTGTTTATCAGTACGTCAGTAAAATAATAGCATTTCCATAAAAGCATGCATGGATTAATCCCAGGTATTATCAGCAAAATTCTAGTTAAATAATAAAGTAGATATATGTACTGTAACTTTCTGACCTAATTGAATGCGTTACTAACTTGTTTTGATGGCACAGTGACATTTATTATGTACATTCCTAGACTCATCATTATCCACCAGCGCCTAGAGGCTGAGAATATGAGCTCCACATGCTGCTTTTTTTATTTCATCATTTTACAGCAGCATTGTGCTTTATGGCACGATGTCTCACGCAACTAAGATATCATCACAATGGCTGTTTGAACATACACCGTGGTTTATAGATCAATTAAAAGTAAGCGCATAAGAGCTCAGAGAGAATACAGGCTGTACGATGGATGCCAAATTAGCTATCGATAGGGGGCACCTCACTGAGAAACCTTACAATGGTTAATGCATGCTGTGCACCAAAATCTGAGGTAAAAGACTTTAAACACAAATGAATCTTTCTTGGATTCTTTTATCTAAACAGAAGTTGACCTACAGACTCTGTTCGCATTTTTCTTTGTGGGTGTATTTTTTTATAAGCAAAAAAGTGGAAGAGAAGTGTGTGAATAAATGAAGAAAAAGTTTGACCTTTACTTGCTTCCAAACAACCGAGTGTAGACAAGCATATGTATGAGACCGTTATAAAAACGATTGTAAGAGCAACAAAAAAGTAGCAGACAGATGGAGACCTACAGCACCACTATATCTTTACATAAGGAGTTGTTCACTGTTACATTAAAGCTTGAAATATTGTATAATGGAAACTTTATTATGAAAATCTAATAAAGCAAATTATAATGAAATACCCTGCCAATGCAGTCATGTTCACATTGTATTTTGATGTTGCACTCAGTCAAAGAAACATCAGTTTCTATTTTATGTGCAGCTCGTTTGTTAAATCTATATAACTCAATCACAAGACTCATACTTAAAAGCAGCATTTACATATTCAGTTAGTTACATCTTCACCATTGAGCTTAGAGAGCTTAGAGTACATTTAAAGCTCATTCCTCAAAGAGGTAATTGGCAGTGTTGCAAAGAAAAAGTATTTCTGTGCAGCCTATAGATGACATCCACTTTAAAACCAGCTTTTCTGCTCTGTTTAACAGCTACATTTATGCTTGTGGTTAGCTTCGTTGTTATGACGCATGCAATTTGACCACAGCAAACTTTCTTTTTTATTTATGGCCTCTGCTGTATGTCGTTTCCCTTCTCCCATGTTACATCTGCATATATGTCTGCATTTTAAAGTTATGACCAAGGCATAATAGATGCATCAAAATTGGAAATAGTGCAGAGAAGCGTAATGTACTCTGCACACACACTTTGCTTGTTATTGAATTCCATCATGTATTTTAGCAATTCAAAGGTCTTTGGTTAGCCTGGCCCTTTTAACAAAAACATCATCTCTCAGTAGGATGGCTGAGAGGTCCTCTGCAGTTATGCAACAACTTTAAAACTTCATAGTTTCAGTACTTGTAATATGAATCTACCTTGAACAAGAAGCAGAAGAGATAAAGCTTTATAAACAAGAGCAGATGTCTTATTATATATGTTTATCGAAATATTTTAAAGTAAAAAAAATATGAAGAGCTTGGCATTTAAAAGCAACACTCTTCATACTTCATAAACAGTGTGTGAATGTGGTTTGATCAAGCATGATTGGCAGTGGCCTGAAGCCCACAGCCGTCAACACATTTCTATTAAAGAACTTTAGTAGACAAATTCAGGTTGCAATAAAAAAGGTAAATATTGCCTTTTCTACCTCCAAACCAGTGATGTAACATGATGAAGACAAAAATGATTACATGATGATGTAAAAAATAACATTTCCACAGTGTTTTTCTTACTTTTATTACCTTCTTTTTAATACAAGATTTTGAAAATCCGTTAGCTAAAGTGTATTATATTTTTAAAGAAATGTAATCAGGGGGAATTTCAGTGAGCTAGTTGACTAAGCCAATGATTAAAACTGATTACTTGTGATCTCTGGGCCTTCAGGTATCGCTGCATTAAAAACCAAAATGATTAACAGCATGGGCTTAGAAACTTCCAGAACTTTCTTAGTTAAGACAGTTCACTGTTCAATTCTTTTTAAATGCAGGTTCCAGCTTAATTATGCAAAAAAATAAATATAAGAACACAATTCAGATACAAAACAATATCTG
>JBAMHV010000007.1:23243229-23264527 GCA_037177535.1 Pseudomugil gertrudae
CAGTCCAAAGACATGCACCTTGGGGATAGGCTGATTGGAGACTCTAAATTGCCCATAGGAGTGAGTGTGTGTGCATGCTTGTCTGTCTATCTGTGTTGGACCCTGGATGGACTGGCGATTGAAAATGTTTGGTAGTATTAAAATATTTGTATTTATTAAATGTGCAGAGGGTAGTTTTATGCTACTAGGTAATTAGTTTTTGATAAATCCCACAAGTTCCTAATTACCTTCTTGTGTCGGCTTACAGTGTGTTCAGAAAGACCCTCACTTAACCAGAGATGGTGGCTGCACCCATCTCACATGATGGAGAGGAAGAAAGAATGATTTCACCAACTAAAAATCCCTGTTCAGTTCATGTTCAGTTAGCATTATACCTACAAAATAGATCTGAAGCACACATGCAAGTTTCAGAGCAGTATATTATTTAACAAACCTTGAAAATAACAGGCTGCTGCATGAAACAGCAAAACTAACTAAACATGAAACAATACAATAAATGATTTTAGATTCAGAGGAAATCTGTCTGAATTTTTTAAGAGACACATTTTTAATACAATCAATATTACAAAAAACATTTTTTCAAAAAGTATTGCAGCACACTGATGAGGTGCAAACTGCTGCAGGAGGAGAACAGAACCCAAAAGAACCAAATCCTTTGGCTGCAAACACCTTGTGATCCCCCAGATGAGCTGGCAAATTTGGTTGGGGAAAGAGAAACCTGGGCTTCTCTGCTGAGGCAGCTGTTCCTTCGACCTCACCCTGAATATGCAGAGGAAGATGGATGGATGGATAGATATTTACACATTTAATATTTAATACATAGTTCTTTGTTTGCCTCAAGTGAATAAAAATACAGGAAGCAGACTAGAACACAAAAGGAGCTGTGTGTAAACACAATAACAGAAATGCATGTTGGACAATAAGCAGCTGTAGCCAGGATAAATGGCTTCCAGTCAGACGCTGAAGGACACCCAAGACCATTAGGATTTGATGCATCTCCATGTTTTGCTCTTAGGTGTTGGAAACAGATATCCTCCATTAACCAACTGATGAGTAAGTTTTCATCTTTGTTGTTTGTAACAAGAAATATGAGAAGCCATGTCATGCATTTCCACAACAAGCCAGTCATTGCACAGGTGGAAAAGAGTTCCAATAAATAATTTGAGTGACAAACTAATTATTCTAACAACTCAGAAATTGTATGTATGTATTATAACGTAATTTTTATTGATACATTTTGTAAACAGATGGATATTTTCTCAGCTTTTTAATGGTGGCCCCTTGGCAGTGTATTCAAAACTGCCCATGACCCCAGGGCGGCTTGTGACACACACTTTGAACAACACTCATCTATGCTGTGCCAGTTCACAGCACAGAGACAAAAGTCATTTTTCTAAAGGCAAGAGCTGCACTGTTGGATCCATGCCACTGCCCACAACCTAACAATTATTAATTAGTCTCTGTGTGCTTTAAAATACCACTGACCATTTTAAAACCAGAATAGTTAATAAAACCAGGACTTAACTTGTGCTTATTTACTGTTTGAAGCTTTCTGTGAAATGTGGATCTGATGACATATGATAAAGTAGCTCCCGAGATTTTGTTAATTTTGCTGTCAACACTGTTCTGAGTCGTTGACACAGTTTAATGACAGATTATTTAAATAATTATATGTCAAGCGATACACTCGGAATCCTAAAATAACACCCCATGAAAGATCATACGTTTGACAGGAGAAAACATTTGTTCTTAGTAAGAAGCTGCAGCTTGAATTCCTGTCAATTAAAAGTTTTTAAAGCTATCACAACTTCCCAAACAACCCCTTCCCCACAATGAAATAAGAAGCTGAACTATATTTACAGTGCCATCAAAATGAGTTTACATTGTTAACTAGTTGCTGTTGAGGTTGTGTCTAAATGGTGTGGACATCTGGTGATGGCAGACAGTTCACCGCTTTAGCTCAGACTGAAATATCCCAACAGGTTCTTAATGGACTGTCATAAAATTACCATAAAGAGACATGACTGCTTATAAATAACACTGACATGGAAATGTATTCACCTAAAACCAAGGATGGTGTTTTAATTTGAAGGCATATTTAGTTTTTTTGTTGACGTGTAGTCATACCTCAGGCAACGACACACTGTGTGACCGACATGAACTTGGCTATAATACAATGTATGATGTATGCAGACTGTGTGATAATGAATCCCTGCTGCACTGACTAGGCAGCGACTGATGGGCAACATGTATTCTAAGCCTCATGAATGAAAAGTGGAATTTATAGGCCAGCAGACTGATAATTAACAGCTGTGTTAACCTAACGTCACTGGTTTGCTGCTTCCTTGGGATTTGAGATTTATCCATTATTTGCTTCTCTTCTGCATCCTACTGATTCGAGTCATGATACAAGCTCAAGGCCACATTGCACAGATGAGGAGTATGTAATTAGTCATGGTAAAAGATTTCACAGTTCATTAACGTTGGTCATCTTTTATGAGGGGCATCATACAGGAGACCTCAGCTGGTCACAGCATCCTTAATTTGGATAACTAAAGAAGCTTGAAGCTGCCTACAAATGGGCTACAGTAGAGCAAATATTCAACATTTAAAACAAGACAAAGCAATTTCACAACAGTTTAAGGAGAAAGTACCAGTCGAACATTTGGACATATGCAGCCATTAAGTTTGGGTAAAAATCTTTGACTAGTGATCAATACTGCATAGTGATTTTTAAACTGCACCTCTTTTGCATTAGACAGTTTTTCATTTTCCAAACGTAAAAGTTGCTATGCAGGATGACCAGTGTGTCCTACAACTATTCAGCTAAGTTTATCAGAACTTGTGTCACATCTGTAGGATAGCTTGCTGCTAAACATAACATTTGCATAGCATTTTATATGCTGCTCCCCTCTCATATGTTATGTGGAAAATAGAAATGAACTGATGCACAGGTGAAGCAATGCCATAATCACTGTAGGAGTGTTTACTTCACTTACTCTGAACTTTTGTGGCCACGTTATCAACAGCTCTTAGCTTCCCATCAGAATTCCTACCCAATCCTGCAGACGGAGGGCCTTCTTCCTGCTGTCTACTGCAAGATACTGACAGTTAACATGTACTTATCACAACCTTCTCAATCACAACCTTCCAAGGTTAACACTGTTTCCAACAATAACACACACTGGTATTCACAACCCCACCCTTATGTAACGGCTGAATGGTTAATGTGTGATATATCAATGGGTCATCTTGCAGCCACCCTCAAAATGTTAAGCTGGAAAACTGTCAGAATCTTCATGAATAAAGAGGATAAAGTGGTTTTTGGTGGCTATTTTTTACAATTATCTGGTGACCTCCAAAAATTATCTTGTGACCGCCCATAAGGGTCCGGCCTCCCAGCTTCTGAACCACAGCACTATAGAAATGAAGCAGTGGTTTTTACATTGCTTGTGAACTTTGGTAGTTATATTCCAGCCTCTGAAGCCAACCCCCTGCTTCAGCTTTCTAACATTCATTGTTTTATTTTCTCCTGCCTCAACTACCACTTGCCACACATTGTAATTCAAGTGACCCAGACCAACTATCACTCATGTTTCCTGAACTAGTGAAGTGCTGACTTTTAACAGCCAATTTCAATCTTACTAAGGTTAAGCAGTTGGTATTTCATGGTGGCTTTTAGACCGAGCTTTGCTTTAACGTGCACTTGCACTCATTAGTGCTATAACTTCCAAACAGTCCAAACAAACTAAAAATAAAGATTAAATGTCCCAACATGCATTTCTGCATCATTTCATATTATCTCAGAAAAGAGAAAAATTCATTTTTTCCTTTTTTTTTACTTCCTTGACTTTTTGAAGAAAGCAGAGTTAAAAAAAAAATCAATACATTTCTCCATGATGGGAAAATAAATGTTTGTCACATTTTATGCCAAAGCTGACTGTAGTTCCTGTGATACTTTTAGGTAGCAAAGGCAAATAGTTCTATGACTGCAATAAAAATGCTGTAATTGTAAATATATAAAAATCTTAAAAAATGGATTTTTGTGTTTTAGAAAAATTCCACAAAGCATGCAACTTTATGTGGGATTAAGTGATTTTCCTTTTTTCCATGACTGCTTTGCTTGATATGAATATGTCAGCTTTGCAGAGTTAAGCTCAATATAACACTCAAGCTGAAGGTTAAGCTTTCAGCCGTCTTTTGTGGGGTTGGAAGAATGGACCTCTGGTTTAGTTTCCTGGTCACTTGAATGAGAATAAAAGTGGCTTGGAATCAGTGATCAGTAGAGGGCAGGTTGACTTTGGAGTCTATCTTAAGAAGGCCAGCGCAGAGCTAAAAGTGAGTGATTTCAGTCTGTCGGCAGTCAAGGCATCACTCATCGTAAATGATGAGATTTATGCACTTTTCACAAACCATGAGTGGAGTAGCAGTCCCATTTAGAAACCTGGCCTCTCACATGTGGTGAAATCAGCAACATGTGAAGACAAAAAAGATGCTATTTTCTTTTGTCCAATCTTTTGCTATCTACCCAGAACAAAAGTGACCGTAACACCACTCACTTCAGGGAAGCATTTCTTTTATCACCCTCTAGGACTTTTATTGTAAGGTTTAAGTTTGAAGCAGAATCAGGGGAAGCTTGCATCCCAGGGGTATTACTTAATCTGCAATCAGCAAAACACGACGTTGACTGCTTTCTTGGTTGCATAATATTAAAGAACAAAAGTGAAATTTTTATATTTGCAGTCATAAGATGTCTTTTCTTTGGCATTCAAGGGTACCTAGAACTTTTTCTGAGTCAAATGTCAATGATAAATTTGGGGTTTGAGAGGTCTCTTTAAATAGTTTTATACTTTATTCATACTACAGTAACCTGACGTGGTTCAATTAATTACAATGTGTAACGTGATGTATGGAAGAGATATTGTTAGGAGATGAATAGCAGGAATGTCTGTCACTGAAATGCCAGAGCATTTCAACAGGAACAGTTACTAAAGAGACACATGCTGTCTGCTTGAACCCGTGACCCTACAGTCAGTGGGTTTGATTGTTCTTTTATGCTGTCTGGAACATTTCGCTGGCATGGTTTGGGTTCATATGTCCCCTTAGAGAGAAGAGTCACTGCAAATCAATACAAAGTTGTTTTGATGGGCTGCCTTTGTCCTACAATAAAACATCCCCATCTAGATCAGAGTGCACTTATGTGACAATGCTTCTGTGTAAAGTGTATGAAGGGTCGCTGGACAGTTTCATGACTATAAAATATGACATTTATAATATGCTGAAACCTTCCAGTCACCTGGGATAAACAGATATGTGACTTTGGTGTGTCAGCTGGAAGTCGACCACCATCCTAACACCAAACAAAGGAAGGGTGATCTTCTCATCCGCCTGTAATAATCAAGCAACACAAGAAGCTGCATCATTCTGTACACAATAGCCTTAAAAATTATGAAGGTACTGTGCATTTGTTTGTTTGTTTTTTATGTTGTCACAAGAGTATTTGTAGTTCTCAAATTAACTAATAAATAACACAAAAGAAGAAGAAGATGTAAAAGTCTACACAGGAGGTGCAGAAAAATGAGAATTCAGATGAAGGTTCAAATTAACAAAATATTAACCAAACGCAACAAGATGTCCTTAAATAGAAGCCAAATATAAAACCATAAGCCAGGCACAGGCTGTTAATGTTGTGCTTTGTGGGCATGTCCAAGAAGGACTGTACTATCGTATGTAATGTCATACGATTATTATCGCTCACGTTTGTCACTTTATTATATGTTTCGCTATAATATTTACTTAAGCAGCTACTGTTATGTCCCGTTCATATCCATATATTACGACAAGACTTAATAGTCATAGATCTACCTAAATATAATTATATCTACCTGAAATAAAATGTGCACTGCATAGTTTTGCATTTTTTATTTTGGCCTCATCCAGTTATCTTGGCTGATGGCAAGTAGCCATAAACCCATTGTTTTTTTTTTTTAAATTGATGCTTGCCACCTGGTATGGAGTAAAAACGAAGATGTGGATTGTCTTTATTCCGATTTGTAAATCCCACAGCACAGCAAGATGCATTTTAAGTTTTAAAAACTTCCTTGAAGTTGCAGGTTTTTGTGTTGGTTCAGCTGTAAAACAAAGCTGTTTTGCCCCATTAATGTCACTTGCAAGGGATCTATTCAATCCCAGTGTCAGGCTGAACCACAAGAAGTGTAAATAGTGATTTGCTCAGGTGTATCCACTGAGGTTGATGATGGGAAATGGGTGCAGCCGTAGATTGCCTAAAACAGATGGTTTCTGGGTAATGTAGTGCTGACACCAGTGATCCGTAGATGGGAAATGTAGAGTGCACACAAGAGGAGAGAAAAGACATGACACCAAGTGGATTTTGTAATCAGACAGAAGTAAAAATTAAAGTTTTATGTAGGTGTTTTTTTAGATGTTCAAATATAGACGTTTATTGCAAAAGTGTAATGGAAACACTTTTTCCACATTTACATGTCCCCAGATGTGATGTAGCAGGTCATGGGACTTAAGGTGCAGTACAGAGTAAATGATCGGGAAACACAGAGTCTTACAACGAATCCATCCATCCATTTTCAACCGCTTTATCCCAGAGCGGGGTCGCGGGGGGGCTGGAGCCTATCCCAGCTGCCTACGGGCGAGAGGCGGGGTACACCCTAAACAGGTCGCCAGTCCATCCAGGGCCCTTACAACGAATTAGAAAGGAAAATAAGAGAGAATGGCTTCAGAAAGCTGTTGCAAATTTTCTGAAGCAAGTAAAAACAATGCTGTGTGGTTACATTGCATGAGCTGCAAGTCTTATAAAATCTCGTCAGCTGAATGAGATTTTACAAGAACTGCAGCTTACACACGAAACACTAGTCAACAGAAACACTTGCAAATCAAAACTGTAGTTTTTAAGCTTTACAAACATCGCTTTTATTTTGTTAAAAACTAGTGGAAGCCAGAACTAATGGAACTGATGATGGAAACGCAGCCATAGATGCACATGAGGTTTTCATGTGACTTATACAGACGGAGGGTGGAGCTAAGAGTTGCTGCTGGAATCAAAGGTTCTTTATGCCCCATGTTACTAATGTATGACTGCCTATGCCCACCATAATGTGACTTGACAATGCAACACAGTGTTTTTGCATTGGGAATAAAGATAAGTTGTTCACCAGAGTCTGCATTCAGCTGACGGGTCTGAAGGCATGCAGCTGGATGTAACTTGACAACATAGTTTGTGCATACATAGACGAAAAATATTCGATGAGGAAAGCAGTGCCCAGCAGGTATGTGCCTTAAGTTGTAACCTCCTCATGTGACAACATGAAGCAGCATGGGATGGTGGAGCGGGCTGTGCCAGAAGGGCTACAGAAACCTTATCATAAGAACCGTTACCGTAGCAATCAGGTACAGCAAAGTGCACAACAATCTGCACTAATTTCACTACTCATGCTTGTGCCCTTCGAACTTACCAGGCGACGGAATTACTAGTGGCGCTATGCAATTATTCTCACTCAAGCAAATTAACAACACAACATCAACAGCTGTAACATTAATCACTGACACAAGGACACACACAGACATTTAATTTTTGTCTGTGTTGGAGGCGGGGGGTAAGGGTGGCGAGGGGGGGGGTAATAGTATAACATAAGAAACCTTGTTTCAAGGTCAAGAGGCAAACACGTTTAGGAAAATCATAAAGTAACTACGTGATATTATGTTTTCTGGGTGGGAAAGGCCGTTGTGTGTAAAGCAAAGCACAATCCGTCTGACAGTTCATGTTAAATGGAGTGCAGCACTGATGAGACATGCAAGCTGCTGCCTGCCTTTGTTAGAGACAAGCAGTCACGCATGAGTCATGGCATTTAATATAGATTTCATAATCTGCATACATTTTGGGGAAGTTGACAACAAAGTTAAACAGATTCGTCCTATACTTATTTGATTACATCATGATTGTTGACCAACATAAAATGATGATTGAGAAAGAATATTGGACAATATCTGCTCCTTTCTGCACTGATAGATTCATGCCTGATGCAGTGGAACATCAATGGATTGCAAAACCTGGAAATATTCTTCAACACAAGCATAAACCAGTGAGTGTAAAAATAGGATTCAATCACCACAGCCATGCAAATCAGCTGAAGTGAGCTCACAGAGGGGGAAAAAAAGGAAAATCTGTATTCCAATTTTACTTTCACCTCAGCTGATGTGGAGGCATTAACTGTCAATGCCGTAGCAGCCCCTCTCATGCTTTTTTACATTACATCTACATGAACATTTTTGAGTATACTTTCACATCCTCGCTGTCACGAAGACGCCTCCATTTTTATGCCATTGAAGAAGTGCTGGCGAAGGCAGAGGAGGTCAAACATGAATCAGAGCTGCTCCCTAATGTAAGAGTACCATCTCAAAGCAGCCAGCAAGGAGGGTAGTTAAAGAAATGGGCAAATGCCAAGAGCAGTTCATGCAGTAAGGCTGCTGGATGGTGCTGCAATCCCTTTAGTAGTAAAATATCAATAATATATCAGTAAACATTACCTTCCTCTTCACAGTTGAAAACTAAAGGAGAAAAAAAATCCAGTTGTGTAATTAAGAGCCACAGGTGTTTAGTTTCTAGTAAGAAACATCTATTATTGCTTCCAGCCATGCAGCTGTGTGTGTTACTCCGGTCCTCACTGCTACTGATCCCCTGCGTTGTCACTATGAATAAGAATATGTTCTTAGTGAACTCAGCCAGTAAATTAACTTTAAAAGAAGGTTATTGTGTTCCCTTTGTTCAAGCTTGCTGTTGCTCACAATAGATGCATATGCTCCTTTAAACATCTCATCACCTCCACTTCACTCTGCCACCATCCATAACCGTAAAGTCGAAGAAAAAATAGAATTAAAAAAGCAAGTGACATCTTGTTTCGATGACAGCTCTAAGTGTTCCAGCATCAAAAGAAACCTGCCTTTTTCTGTGAGAGTGCTCGCTCTTCCCACCTGTGCTTTGTCGTAGCGCACCAGGACTCAAGACAGATGGCGCATACTAATCCAGCCATATATGCACACCTCTGCAGCCTTACAGACCAGTCAGAAGTGGCAGCCTGCCTCCTTGCGTCGCTGAATGGCACCAGTTCCACTTGCCCCTGCTGTCGTCTGAGCTGCTTTGGCCTCCAGTGGCCTATATAGGAGGGTGAGAGGTCTTACTGTGCATTTACTTTATGGCTGTGGGTTTATGTCTGCTTCTCAAAGGGATGGAAGGAGGCACATGAGGGGAATGTGTAATTCATTACCAGCAGGGCCTTGTGAACACTGTACATCTTCGTGACACATATAGGAAGTGTTTAAAATAGGGTTCCTGCTTTATGTAGCATTTCGAGGCATCTTTGGAGGACTCTGACATCAAAGCTGTGCCATTATTATGCTTTCAGGACAAAAGTCCACATCCATCAGAGTGAAATGTGTTCCTCTCTAAAGCAACCCTGATGGCTGGTATTTTGTGTCTCTTAAGACTTTGTGAATACATATTTACATTCTGTAAATATTTGGGAGCTGAACACGTGCAGAGATGTATTTTAATCATATTGCACCTTTCATTAGTCTATAGTATAAAATCAATTTCTGCACAGTGTGCAAAGATGCATTTAATTTTCTCTTGCTATTAATCTCTAGCCCAATGAGATGATTAATTACTCTATAATAAAGCCCCGTCACAGTTAGAAGTATGGCTTTATTCATAAAGGCCAATTCAGTGGACTATGTTTTCATTTAGGAGTGTTGTCTATTCTGCCAGAGAGGCCAAGGTGGGTTCGACAGCAAAGACAGCTAACGTGATAGCCTATATTCTGCGACAGGTGTCAGACCACACTGAGCAGCATAAACAGTCAGTCGCTTGTTTACAAACCACGGCACAAATCTTAAGCAATCAGGGGTTTTCGGTGTTTGATGAGAGGAAAGACAAATTTGTTCCATGGTAGCCAAGATGAATAGCTTATTGAAATAAGAGTTGGAGGGGCCAGTAAAAGCATCTCGTCACCACTTTTATAGTAAATGTGCTGTGTGATTACAGCCAGAGTTGTTGGTTTTGCATTCATCTGCTAATTAAATTGTGTTTGAATCCATTTGGAGCACAAAAGACATGCAGAAGTGAGCTCTGCTCCTGTTTGGAGAGGTCTGAATGCCACTCATGTGTGAAAGGATGCTTTGCTCCAGGAGAAATAAATAACTTAATATTCTTCTTACTTATTAATTAGCATTTACGTTATGTGTTCATTCCTGCTTTTTGCAATTAAGTTGTCTTTTTAAATAAGCAGACATAGCCTGCGTAGATGAAGCGTATCAATATTTAGGGATGGGGACGTGGGGGTTTTCAGGGTATAGCTGTTCATTTGACCTTACGATGGTTTTCAAGGGAATTTCATTCAGGCATGTAAAGAGAAATGACTTGTGTTAATGCAGAGCTGTGCAGCTTGAATACAGATAAGCCCTAAAATAAATTTGGCTTGTGGCTGTCCTTCCACTAATGAAGCTCTGTCCATCAGTACTCCAGCAGGAGATAAATGAATGCTGTGTTTGTATGTCCAGCACTCCTCCAGTCATACTTAACCGTCTTTCCCCAATTTTTTCTTAATCTTCCCTCCTTTGCTGCTCTTTTCTCCCTTTATTGAGAATATTTTTCCCGCTTCCATCTGCACTATCAAACAAACACTCTTCCGCATACCCTTTGAAATAGAAAAACATATGAGTGGAGGGGTAGTGCGGGGAGGTGCAAAAAAATGAAATGCATGAGTAAAGTTTTAATAAGGGAGAGAGGTAATTTGAAAAGTCTTTGGAGGTGTTTGGAAATTTATCAATAACAACCAGCTGGGATTTCATGCATGGGAACGTTTGGTGTAATTGCCTGCACATCCCTGATAGAGGTTCCTCTTCAATAACAAAAATACGCTACTAAATACAGGAAAGACTGACGCCACTTACCCATTCCTTTTTAGCTTTGACTTAAACAGTTCACACGATTAGATGCTTGTTGTCGACTTCGACCATTATCAAAACAGCTTTTTAAGCCATTTCATGTAGTTTCTCTTTGTGCCAGTTTCGGCTGCTTGCAGTGTTATTCAGGAAAAAAAGAAGTGAGATTCCTAATTTCCTAAGATCGCTGTACTTCAAAGGCACTCATTTGCATTCAGCTGCACAAATTTAAAGCCATTTTTTGAAACATTACCATTCCCCCGTGTAACTCATTCCCTCCTAAAGTCTGAGTCAGATACAGAGAAACACAGTATTGTTTGAAAAAGTATCTCAGTCTATTGGTAACTGCATCTATTACCAAAGGCAGATGTGCTTACTGTAAATTATAACCTGCCTTATTAAAAGATTTATTCTATCCACAGAGCATCACAGAGGGAATTGTCTTTTGCTGTGAATATTTTACAGAAGCTCAAAGAGCTTAAATAAAATATCACCGAGATTTGTTTGAACCTCATGAACGTGATTGAAGAACAAAAAACACTAATCGTTACCTTAACAACAAGGAAGAATAAACCCTGGAAGTTATTAATTATAACTAAGTTTTTTTTCTTACTAATGGTTTGATTTGCAATGAAATTCAAGAGACTCTTGAGCATGATCAATTAAATAACTTAAAAAAACAGAAAAAGATCCCGACATTAGCTAAATAAAACATGGCCTACTTTGCAGTGGTAACAGTACACAGCCTCAGGTTTACTTCCATTTGCTTCTTTCTAAAGCCTGTGTATGTTACAATAATAACCACAAGCACTGGAAATATTCCTGCCCATTGCTGTTAACTTAAAAGGAAAGTGTGCCCAAATTCCCCACCATGCAGCTGTGTTTGAATTCTTTCACTCAAACTACACATGAGTGATGAGGTCATGGTCAATGGCAACGTAATCATCCAAAGTGGAGATTGGATGCCTGCTTGTCTGACTGTCAAGAGAGAGTCATGCAGAGGGAAGCGAGTGCTCTCTACTGTGCAGAGAACGCGCTTTTGGCCTCATAGTGTATTACAGAGGGAATAACCCACACTGCTAGCCTTCCTATCAAAATTGTTTGGGAGGGAATTGCTTGCAGGAGGTTAGTGTGTAGCTCCCCGCACCAGTTCTGTATTTTGTTCTGTGCCTTAGGTGCTTCACTGATCTCAAGCCAAAAGCTGTGTGAAAAATTCTGCCAAGTCATAGAGGATGATAGCTACAGGAGGGGAAATTTAACAATCCACCTCAGCACTGGTGAAAAGGGAAGTGGAGAAGAGAGAGAATGCGGCAGGGGGGAATGAAAAATGAACTGGAAAATGAGGACAGAACTCTGGTCCCTTATCTTTTCTTGTTGCGATGTTCTCTGCGATAAGTGCCGTGTAAGTATGTTGTCAGGCCCACTGAAACACATTACTGACAGCACTGCAAGTTCTGGGGAGTTCTTGTGGTGTCTCTCCTTGGATAACCTTTTGATCCAGAGCACTTTTGGTCGCTTGTTCATTGAGCTAGAAATTCCTCGACCAAGGTTTATGGATGTTGTAGTGGTGGAGAGTCCTTGTGGTGATAGAAACTTGAGTCTTGAAACTAAACGGTTATCCTGTACAGTCAGACCTTGTTTGCACTTTTATACATCCATCAGTAGCCATGTGTACTGCCTTTGCCTGAATGCCGATTTGCTCACTCGATGCAACTCAGACTATATTTGTCAACTGCCAAGATTATAAATGATAATATTGTTATCTAATTAGACTTTAGAGTCATAAACAATTTCCAAAAATATGAGTGAAAATTATATATCACTTTATGACTGTCATGATTATAACCATTTTTCTGTGTTTTTGATTAATTTTTTTTCTTTTTCTTTGCTGTGGCTTTGTTTATCTATGAGGTAGTGTATTTTATAACTGCTATGGATTTGCAGCACCAAAAAAACAACAACGTGAAGAAGTACAGTCAGACTTCTGCATTCAGGGTCTGAAACATACAGCCTCAAATTACTTAAAGGTAAATGCAATCTTTCACATCTGAGGATGTAAGCACAATGTTTCATTTCCTGCTGTGTTGCACATCTCAAAGAGGTGTTTTGTCTGAAGTCAGGAGGGACTGACTTCATTTACTTCCACCCAATACCCTGCTCAGAAGGCTTGTCTTTTCTATTTGTCTATATGGCAAACAGCCATTTGTCTAGAAGACATCAGTGTCTTTCTGTCAGGCAAGTGTTGCTTTCTTGTTACTGTTGCTTGTTTTCTAAAGTGGAATGAAGTTTACTGAAGCAAAAGTCAATACAGATTATGGTTTTAGCTGTTCTACACAGATGTCTCCATGACAACAGATGTCTCCATGACACATGGAACAATGTTCTCTCATAGTCCTTTTGCTTGTACTGTACTCGTGTTTTTTTTATTCTGTGCGTCTTTAGATGTATGTTATTAAAATAATCTAAACGATGAATAAAAAACTTTCCCACAATTTGTAGTTAAATATTCCCCAAAACCTGCAGTGCAAACATTTTCTGTCCTCACGTTACATTACTGAGGCAGAAGGCGCATTATCTTTAGTCCTGAAGACCCCCTTCCTCCCCCACTTAAGACGTCAATGTTGCCAGGCAACTGACAACAGAAATGCATGCAACCCTATAGTCATCTTTTTGTTGTTGTTGTTGTTGATGGTGAATGAACCTGACCACTCTGCCAATCAATGTGAAAAAAGCATACAACATAATCACCCAGTGGTACTTGTACTTTACAAACACAAGCAGTCATCTCACGTAAAAATGTCTGCTTTTATTGAAATGTATAATGTCAAAGACTCAGAGACACAAGGGCGTGCGAGCGTTTGAAAGTTTTGTGATGGTAAAGCTTTGAGTTTCTCTGAAGGCATGGAAGATGATGTCTGAGTCAGTTGTGTTTATAGAAAAAAAACTAGTTTCACCCTGCAGGATGTGTGTGAAGTGTGTGAAGGACATAGAAATATTGAACAAAAAGAAAAGATCATTAAAAAAGAATGTGGAAATCTGTCTACGATGTACAAGTATACCATTTGCCTCGCAACTCAGAAAGATCTATATTTTTATATCTGACGTTTTGAAGTTGAATTTTTTTATTTCATTTTGTTTTTCATGACAAGAAAGACTGAGTGCAGGTTACACTCAGTTTTGATTTGGTTTAATCCCAACAACCCTCTGTTGCTTGGCAACTAACGTCTGTATGAGTTTTTTAAAAAAAAGTATAATTTTTTTTTCTAATAAAAAAACAAGCTATTCATACAACATAGGATGCCCCCGATGTGTGCTGGGGTACGAGTATGTGTGTGAATGGGTGAAAGTGCCATGTAGTGTAAAATGCTTTGAATGGTCAATATAACTGGAAAAGTGCTATTCAAGTACAAGTCCACCTACCTGTTGTTAAGTCTGATCCCCTTCAAGAAAGATCATGGTAAATCCTCTCACTCAGTTAAACAGCATCTACTGAAACTATGCATTATATTATTATCTATTTATTTATTGGCTATACCTGCTTGTTCTAATGTAAGTTTGTAAGGAGCGGATGTGGTGATAGTGGTGTGTGTGTGTATGGAGCCATACCCCGAACAGCTGTAATGTATTACATGTCTTTGTAGAGTTATGGAGATTTCACGTGGTGCAACATACTTGTTTGTAACAATCTCCAAAGGAAAATATGGCCATATGATGTTCTTGGAGGCTAAAAGGTGTAGTAACTTAGTAAGTTTTAAACATTCTTGATGTAATGTAATCAAGCCAATAGAAATAATAGAATATTGTATATTTTATACATCCCAAATGGAGAATTATCCTTTATATCTAATTTATCTCAAGATTTAATGGCAGTTGTGGGGCTGCATGAAGGGTCTTGCTTTGGGGGCCTGTTAGACAAGGTATGTTTAGAACATAGGTTCTCCAACCACAACTCCCCCTCTAACCACTGTTTCTCTAATACAATGTTATGATTGTTGATCTGGATGGACTGGCGACCTGTCCAGGGTGTACCCCACCTCTCGCCCGTTGACAGCTGGGATGGGCTCCAGCCCCCCCCGCGACCCCGCTCTGGGATTAAGCGGTAGAAAATGGATGGATGGATGGATGGATGATTGTTGATGAGATAATGCTGGTTATGAGATAGATGAAGCCCGAGCCAACCATTTTAACAAAGAAAAACTGAGAACGTGATACCTCCATATATCACCATAAAACAGGCATTTCATGTAAGAAAACATTTTTATTCTTGCTTTATATTGTTCATTTAGGACCACATTTCTGCAATGATGGCATACAATGTACCCTTTTAAATTCAAGGAGCACTGAAAATGTGCTTGTAGCTTTTTAAAATCCTCTTCCAGTGAAAGTACAATGCAAATCATTATGACTTTGATGAGCTGGCCTTTAAAAAGGAAATGGCTCCAACAATGTATTGATCAACAGATGGAAGAGGCTTGTGTCCCTCACTCTTCTTTAAAGCCACTTTTAAGATCTATCAACGTTTTCATTAAGAAGTATATAAAAGAGTCCTTATTTATTTTAACGAGTAATACACGAGCAGTCAAGCCAGTGTGGCCATTAGCTTGCATCAATGCTGCAATTTTGCTATTAGCTCAAAAAGGATCAAGACAGACCGGATCTTCAGTCGACTTTAATAAGCTTTCATTTCAGCCGTTTTGTTTAGATTCATATTAGCACAATAAGAGAAGTATTGATATGATGTGAAATATATCCTGATTTCAATCAGACTAAGGTAAATAACAGCTACAAAAAGGTGGAATACAGATTTACAAATATTTTTCAGCCCACTGTGTGCTAAATGTAATGTCTATGTTATGTTGTACTGACAGCCTGTTAGTGCTTACATAATACTACTATCTGAACTTACGCTCATTACATATGGCACTGCTTCCTTCGGGCACACGAGATAATTGGCCATTCTTTTACTGGTTCTTGTATAAATCAACCCGCTTATCTTTGAAGCAAATTGCCAGAGAGCATTTTGTACGTCATTAAGGATGACCAACTACATTACACTCTACCATTTGTACAGTTCAAATTCATGGAAACGGAGAAAATAAGCAAAAAAAAAAAAACTAAAACACTGATCAGACGTTCCATTAGAATCTTAACACAAAGCCCATAGTTCAGCAAGTCATTACACCTCTGGAGGCTGTCATCCCACGTTTGCTGCATTCTTAGTCTCGTCAAATCTACAAGCAATGCTTGAAGCATGAACTTTCATCTCATTTTGAACCCTGTCGAGAACAAGCGAATGTAGTCTGCAAAATCAAGCTGCATTGATAAATGCTACCTCCCACTACTCAGCTGCATTTACATCCATACTATTACCTTTCACGAGCAATGTCGGTACATGAGTTTTCATCTGATTAGAAGCCTGACTTTCCTTCAACATGTATCTGGGAATAATGACGCCCTTTGGTAAAATTCCCAAAAGAGCATTTCACACTCCTATGTTCTTCCCTAAAAGAAGTGGTGGGTTCATTTGAATTACAGGAAAGCCAGGGCAATACATCAGGCCTCGATCAAAGAATTTGGTTGGAGTCAGCACTATCGGGCAGTATTTCACTGTGATGATAGAGAAGGAGAGAGAAACCTTTTGAAAACAAATTTGTCAAGGGGGATTATTTTTATCTTTATGATGACCTTGCAGTAAAAGAAACAAGCAGCAAAACATCATATTAGCAAACCTTTCAACTTCTTCCCTCTGCTTGCATTTCTGCCACAGAGTGGATGATGCATTCAGATTCACTGGACTCCCCAGGCTTATGAGCCTGGAAAAATATTTTAAAAAATATATCAAAAAGATTGAAATTGTAGCTGAGAGTTTTATTTTCATGTAGTTTTCCAGTTAAAAGATTTCATACCCAGCATATACAGCATTTCCTTACAGACATTTTCCCATTTTAGTCCTCACAACCAGTGATATTTTCTCTTAAAAACAAACTTTCATATAGTCTTTTTACCCTGAGATTGTCTTAGAGACTAACCATTATGTAAAATGGGATTTATTCACACTTCTCCAGCCCAATGCTCCGTGTTGCACTGCAGTCTGATGGATTTGACTTTGGCAAACAGTCGGAATATGATTTATGATCAAACAGCACCTGAATCTGGGATTTATTGTCCATTACTGCTGTCCGTCAGGCAACATTACATTACACCTCACTGTTCATCTCAGTTTGCCAAGCACCAATGACCACCCAAAGGAACTATTCTGGTAAACCTAGTTTAACACATGTAAAACACCAAGTAGCATTGCAGTAGCATAAGAGGTTTGTTTCATCTACCCTTCGACCTTGTCTTATGTTTAAGGGCTGCTGAAAGATTTCCAGTAACATAACTTGTTATTCAATTTCCTGAATTTCACCATTCCTCTGAAACAATGGGTGTAATTTTTCATAAACATGGAAAAAATGTAAACATTTCCAGTCATTTGCACGATGCTGGTAAAGAAGAACAAGACGGTAAGACTAAGTTTAATTTATGAATTCAGTAGATCCTGAGCACTTACAAAGATTTCATTTATTTTTCTCATTTTCTTTTTTTGTTTTTTTGTAAAGAGAACAAATTTCACCACAAGTGCTTTTCTGATTACCACACAGGTTGGCTCCAGCCTCAACAGAGCTGATTACAACTTTTTGTGGATTTCTCAACGTTTATTGTCACATTCATAAATGGTTTTAGTTTAGTTCAAATTAAAATTGTTGAAGAAGGAAATGTAAAATATATACATGAATTTATTAGTTACTGTTAAATATTATGAGATACACAACTTGCTTTAAAAAACCTTCAGGTCAAATAACATCTTGAATAATTCAGCCTTGGCATATTTAAATAAAATAGTAGTAAATCTGATAATAAAAAAAATAATATTTAAGACTCACAGTGTCTGCTGCTGCCACTGGATACAGATCAATTTAAATGTGTTTAAGTGTTTAAATGATTACACTGTTCTCACCAGGAGCCTTTGTGCTGTGAGGTGATGATGCTACCCACCTCGCCACCCACATGTGGGATTATTTGACTATATTTATTAAGAAAATGAGACTTAAAACTTTTAAAACTATTCTGTATATGACCTCCCTGAGGTATTTTCATGTGTTTTCTAAATATATGTTTTCTCTACATATATATAACATATCATTTTGTGTCTGTTACTTTTGACAATTTTACCAGTAAAATTTATTTGAAGGATAATGCAACACAACAAGTTAGTATAAAAGTTGCATTTGTGTTTAGTTGTTTAAATGCAACTTCCTGTCTCTTTGCTGTTTTAATGCATTTCACAGTATTACCAGCAAGTTCTCAGGAAAGTCAAGTTGCTCCTGACTGGTGAGAGGCATTAAAGCATGGACAGGAAATGTCAGAGCACAAAGCAGGTTGTTAGCTATGCTGAAGCTGAAGCTGTATAAGAGATGCAGACTTGCCATTTGAATCAAATTGTCATAATATTGTTGAGAGTTTATTAAGCTCACCATCACAAAGGTACTGGATGTTTATGTGATTAGTCTTGGTGTTAATCCATAAAGCTTCACTGAATACTATCAGCTTAAATGACAACAGGGTGCTTTTTAACCACTAGTTATAAAAATGATGTACCACATAATGGTCAATTATCACCTGCACTTGGGTCAATCCCATATCAAGCACCAAAAACCAGATTCTATAATGTTTGATAATGATTATATTAAATTATAAGCGTTTACTGTGTTGTTTTGAGAGACAATATGAGGAACTGTATATGCTTATTTCATATTTGCAAAGTTAAAACAGAATAAAAGCGCGAACACTCAAGACTGAAATTACAGTGAAAGAAGGGGATACTTGGGTTTCTGTATAATTACACAAACACCACTTAAAGTACAGTTGTTAAAGTAAAGTTGTAATTACAGGGTAGTAGAAAGAGAACAGAGTATTTGTGTGTTTATTTAATTAGACTATACGTCTTGTTGTACAAGAATACATTTATTTATACAAGATTAGAGTAAAGATAATCTACATGTGTATACGATATGCTGCTTATTTTAAGATTTTTTTTTGTTTTGTTCCAAAAATCCAAAACAGTCTGTTATTTTGCATTTTTGGTAGCAGTTTTTTTTTTTAGCTGCTGCACTGATTGATGATGACAAAATGGCAGGAGCATCTCTGATACTTCTTTACTAATTTTTTAACTAGGTAAATGTCTTTACAGCCAATTAAAATGAAAGATAAAACTGTATCAGCAAATTGCAGCAGAAAGGGAGACATAAAATTATAAGCAGCTACCAGAGCGTGGCGTTCCTGCCAAAACCATACCTTACTGTCATATTTTTAAATATGGGCACATTTTTATTGGGATTTATCTTGTTGTACAAATAAAAATGAAAAATACTTTTTTGTCAAAATCACTTAAGAGATTAGACTTAATACCCTAAAGGCACACAGACTGTATTTAGTAACTTCACTGCTCTCTTGATGTATATCACAATATACACACTGGTGGGTTAGTAACTGTGTTTTATTTTCTGCCTTAGGCTTTTGGGCAACGATAACAAACGAGAGATGCTGTGTTGCACTGACTTGCAGTGCAATTTGAAAAATTAACTGCAAAATACTGTTAAAATAAAAAGGCATGATTGAAAATGTATCCTCTGTGGAGAATAAATGTTGAAATTAGCCACCAGTTTTGAAAGTCTTACAATACTGAATCAAAATATTGGCCTAATTTTTTTTCTTCTCAAGTTTTTGTTTTGGGTCTCTGGGTAAATACACTATTCTGATTGGCTGCAAGGTGTGTATCAAAGTAAAATAGGACACTTTAAAAAAATCCAGTCAAATAGCTTGATTGTTCTAAATTATTGCTACTCAACCACTAGTTGGTAAATGTAGCAAACAAATACGTTAACAGATGCGGCCGACCGTGCTGCAGGTTCTGTGGCCAGAACTGGTTACCTTGGCAACACGTCACAGCATCACACAGATTAATAATTGATTTAATACTCCACTTTGTGGAGACCATAATGGACACCTCGTCTGGCATCATCCCTTACTTAAACTAGATCCTGTGCTAAGCCCTTAACATCGCAAAATTCAGCTGCTTTGCTTTTACACTACACTTAATTAAACAAACCAAGCCCTTTTATTATTCATATTCCCCTTTTCTCCAAACACAGAACTACATTAACAATTACTGAAGGAAAAGACAAGACAAACACACTATAATCAAAATCGTCATCTCTTTACTTTCTGTAACTAGACGATGCCTTGCTACAAGTTCTGGTACTCAACAAATACTAATTTGGTGGAAGACAATGTGCCTGGCAAACACAAACCTGGTGTTGCTCATAACTTGTGAAAAACCACTGATCCTTGTGCTCTTTATAAGCAAGAGGGACAGCATCATAGCATAAATAGCAGTTTTCTTATTCTAAAATTGATTTTGATGTAGCTCACAGTCATTTTTAACGTGTTCAGCAATTATTTTCTTGCTTTATAAAGAGCTTTGAAGATAATCTCTAAAAAGTTTGGGGCTAATTACTGAATTACCATAAAAAGCTACATTAAGTTATACAACCTTAAATAATATTAATTACACCCCCATTTTAATCTGAAACCACTCAAACAAAACTGAATACAAATCTGTTTAAGCATTCCCATTCTACCCCATTAATATCATTCCTGAGACAAAATGGTTTTGTCAGCTTGGAAGCCTAACTTATTACACTTAATATTTCAGAGATGTACCTTGCCAATTTCAAACTTTACAATGCGGCAAATGAAAATAGACCTTCAAAGAGCATGTTCTCTCCCACTGATCCTCGTGTTATATTTCAGCATTAAATAGACTTATTGTGTCTATAGAGAGTCTGATATTGTATTTTATACCAGCTCACATCAGAGAAATCAGACAGTCAATAAGACATGGGCTGACAGTCTGGAAATCTTATTTAAAATGCTCTCTGAATACAGCTGCTGTGTTGACTTCTGGCTGTGACATTAAATTGTTTGAAAATAGAAGTTACACATTGCTTTGTATTCAAGGCCATTTGTTGCCAAGAAATTATTATAAAAGGGTCTTCCATTATGAGTTGTTAAACCTTAATGCTATATGTAAAGGTGCACACCTGTCTATCAGTCTGTCTGCTAAATTCAGTTGGCCTATGAAAATGTCCAGTTACCCAAGTTACATACCAATAACTTTTTTTTTTGTTGTTGATAGAGATATTTTTATTGAGGGAAAATTCTAGGGCGCATAATCTTTATCTTTCATCTTACATGTGATCTACCCCATCACAGCCACTATACA
>JBAMHV010000007.1:23283103-23311522 GCA_037177535.1 Pseudomugil gertrudae
AATAAGATGTGAAGCGCCCTGAGATGACACTGTCATGAAGTGGCGCTATATAAATAAAGTTGAATTGAATTTAATTGGTTTGTTCATTTATCTGTTTGTCTGGTTACAACATAAATTAAAAAGTTCTGGACGGAGTTCGAATAAATTTCCAGGAAATTTCCAATCTGGTACAAGGAACAGATGATTATAATTTGGAGGAGATTGGGATCATCATCTGGATCCAGGAAGTTTTTAAAGGTTTCTGTATTATTGCGAGAGAGGGCTGTTTTCATCTTATGTGTATATAACTAATGCTCAGATTGCCAACAGTATGTTTGTATGGTCAAGAAATTCATTAAAATAAATTAATCAAAGGTAGAACTAATATTTTGGGGTGTAAGTCACAATAAGCAGGGTTGTGTGGCTTGGTAGAGACCTACACTCTCCAAGTGATTTTCTAGTTTTGATGTATAATTTTGACGTGCCAGCTCGACGTGAGCTACCTACTTCACTTTTCTTTTTAGCAGCTGAAGAGAAGATGAAAGATAGAGTCACGAAGACAAGGGACAGAAGACCGTAAGGAATAGGTGCATCATCAAAACAGGACAAGGTAACGAGCATGTGCAGAATGACCAGAATTAACTTAAAGTGAATAAATATTTACATGAATTCATTTATTCCGTTTCAAAATGAGAATAAATCACACACTTCAGAATTAAGTTTAATACTGAACTGTCATTTTAATTTGGAATTTGGTGTTTATAATAATTTTGTACCTCTTTAAAGTCTATTTAACTTTTAATTCCTCCTTAATCCTGAATAAAACTCCCATTTAAACATGCCCAACACAGTGAAAGACAGGTTTTGTTTTGTAAACATCGTATTCGTTCAGTAATCGTGACAGTTCACGTGTGTGCATTACAAACAGAAACAAGAAAGAATCATTTAAAAGAACTGTAACATTTTTAAATCTAACAGAGCGATCAGCCAGTCAGATGCAAAATGACACTTGAAGGAGGTCTACAGCAGATGGGGGGACAGAGTGTTAGATCTGGAAGCGTGACCACAAAGCACAGACCTGATGCACACCCTTGAACCCAACATGATTGATGGCTTCTATCAGCAAGCTGCTGGTGACTCTGTATTAAGTCCAAGAAGTGTAATGTTCCTGTAAGAGCAAACCAGTGATGAAATGAAGGATATTTTCCAGAACATTCAAAGCTGGAAGAGTTGACAGAGAGGCCATGGCAGGCATCAACAAGAGGGGTAAATAAATATAAATTACATCTTTTATCTTTTGCTGCTAGAAATCGAGAGAGAGCGGGTTGTTTTTTTTTTTTTTTTTGTTAGTTTTTTTTTTGTTTCTCTTTTTTTATCCAGTACAAGCTCTGAGAGGAAACAGAGCTTTACGGAGCCTTTTGAAATTCACTGCAGCCCAGTTCAAAGATGTACCCTTAGCTAAATTCCTTACTCAGGACCTTACAAAAACTTCAGCAATTTGCTCAATCACCCATTCATTCACTCAGTCACTCTTTCAGCCTCTTATGGGCATATGTAGAGCGTCCCCTCCCAGCGGCTAATCTCTAGTTCCCTGTGCTAGATTTGCTTGAATGCACTGTAATGACATTTATATCATTTTGTGAGTAGCCTACTCATATTCCTTATAATTCCACCCACTCTGAAATGTGCAATACATTATGCTGTATGTAGCGGAAACATTGTGATTACAGAATAAATTGTAAATTGGAGTGAATCTCTCATAAAATGCCCATCATTGCTCTTCTGCGTGGTGTTCTGCTTCTTGGTTGGTTATCATTAATTTTCATATGGTGTATGCTTTAAATATGAATTCTCCCACAAAGCGTTTAATCAACAGTGCATGTGCTTTGAGTGCTTCTCGGGGCACAGAAGGAGTTAAATGAATCATGGATTGCAGCTGGTCCTCTGGTACAGAGGCCTGCAAGGTCATATCTGGCTGAAAGGGCAGTGGGCTAATAAAATACTCTCTCAAATTACTTTCCCTTACTCTTAGAGAACTGCCCACATAATATCAATGGATGTCATTTTTTATCAGGTGTTTCAGTCCTCCTTTAATTAAAATTCTGCGTGCTTTTGCTTAAACCTCAGATACAGACAGTTAGCAGCTGTCCTTTAATTTATAACCAGGAGAGAGCTCAGATTGTGATGGAGTGACAGAGGGTGTCATTTCTTGTCAGACTACATGCATAACGGTATGATTAACCTCGTACAACTACATTTTATGGACGGCTCATTCTTTAATTAGTTGCTATTGAATATGCTGTCACTGTGGGAATACATCTAGAATTTCTTTCATGTAGCACTTACATGCAAATAATGGAAGGCTAAACTTTGACATTTTACATGGGAATGCGTCTCTTACAATGTTGATAAATAAAAGCAAATGTCAGTGCTTTATTATTTAGGACACAGTGCCTCCAATAAAAAGCCAGGTGTGATATCAAAATATTCACTTCAGTCATCAGTAATTAGTTCAGCTCCAGTAAATAGAATTAAAGTAGCATTTAAAGGTTTCTCTACCACTACGGGGCAGTTAGAGTCTAAAACAAGCTCCATGTACGGTAACACAATTTGTGGTAGCTGCGTTTGGCTAACATGCAACTACATAAATCATGCTTCCCACACAATGTTAATACTTGAGTGGGTCACCCCAGTATTTTAGCATCCACCCACTGTACACATATACTAAACCAAATACTTACATTAAACTGAAATAACATCTCATCTATTAAAACCCTCTCTTTATAACAAAAACTTTCACATTACACCTGCCGCTTACTTATTTACACATAAATAAACTAAACCAGTTGAATAATAGTATATAATACAAGGTTCTTCAAACTTTTTTTAGGTCAGGATTAATATTTGGCACCTGTATCCACACTTTAGGCAACTTTCCTACTCGTTTTTTCTATGTTTTCTTGAAACAGGAAGCTACTTCATGCTCCAGACCTACCTGTCCACACAGCACAGAGATAAGCACTTGTGCTGATGCATTACCATAATGATGAGAGTATGGGCAGCAGCTAAGAGAGCAGCAGCACAGAAACTGACAGGAACATTAATGACAGAGAAATGGGAAATGTGAAGCTATCCTGTTAGTTCTTATTTTACAGCCTGCTATGAGAATATGAATACAATAAATAAAGTTGTATACAAGTAGCCAAAAGGTACATAGATATAGATCAGTGGTCCACAACCTTTTTTGAGCCAGTGCACCTATTCATTATCCAGGTCCCCCACTGTCCCCATTATTGTAGGCTGAGGTTGCATACATACTGTAAGTCTGGAGGCTTTGTTCTGATTGTTCGCTGACTTTGTGTGGCCAATTACATTAAATTTAAACATGACTTCCATCTGACTTTAGTGTGGACAGCCTGCGGGCCAAAAGTGACCTACATCCACACAGAAAGATGAAATTCCACATGTATTGTGCTGTTGAACAAGGTAACTATGCTGCACACGCAATTTGTGTATGAATTGGAATTTGTACAATCAGAACTAAATTCTAATATAATAATGCTTTGTCCATTATTTGCATTTCACAGCCAATATGACCCCAGTGGGGTCAGGGGGGCAAAGGGGGTGGAAACACAAAATGATAATGGCCACTAAGTAAAGTTCAATCATGATTTTATTTACAAAGTAACCATAGCGACCATGGGAACCACCCAATGAGCTTCCCTTTTGCTCTTCAGAAATCTACTGGGAACTCCGTTTATCTAGGGTCATCTCCCAGTACTCCTCATGGCCATGGTTAGCTTAAGTTGCTGTTTTGTAATTAACAGACCTTGAGGTTCTGATTCTGATTCAGGACTTTAGCTAGCCAAGCGCTTGACTTCTCTTTTCATCAGCATTTGTTTTGCATCTGTGACGCATATGCAGAACACTCCAAACTCCCGAGGGGAGAAAAAAACAGAGAAAAAAAGGCTGACATAACTTTTTTTTTCTTCTTCTTCTGAAAAGATTAACGGTATTATGTTTTTTCTCTGCAGGTCATAAAACCAAACCAATGGGTTGAAAGTTAACCAAGTAAGCGCTATGACTGAATTTATGATAGAGTAGTTTAAATACATCATGCTTTCTAGTAGGATTTAACCTTGTAGGTTCAAAAATACTCAAAATACAATAAAGTGGTGAGCATAAAACAAAAAAAGAAAACATCACTTAATGCACCTTTAAGGATGCCCTTGTTTGCTCCCCTTGCCATCAATAGGATGCTCCTTAATTTCCATATCAGACTAGACCGTATTAATTAACACAAGCTGAAGTGCACACTTCATGATGACAGAGGCACAGAATCACTGCCTCTGTTATTGCAGTCCAAGCCAGTTTTTTCACGCTAGACACTCCAGAGGAGATAAGAAAAGGAGTTCAAGCTCTAAATTGAACACTTCTATTTCCATATTGATAAAACATGTTTTCAAAACTCTTCTTAATTTTAAGGAAGTATTTTTATTAAGAGGGACTTGATAAAGCTGTGCAAAGGACAGAACTAAATTGTCTAATTTAGTCTTTTTAGTACATAAAAGTCAATATTTTTCCACATTCACCTTACATGTAGAATCCAATTAAATCATCAGAAAAATTCAAGGATACTTATAAAGGAGTAATTTGTAAATATTGCAGTAAAACACTTTCTCATTAGCTTTAAAGGGGAAAGTTTGTCACCTGTCCAGTGTTTCTCACCAGAAACACCATCAGGTTTTCCTTCATGAATATAACCATATAATTAGACACTACATTATAAGAATGGGCATTTGGATGAATGGATGGATCATCCGTGGAAGCACGGATGGAGCAGTGATCGAAAGACACAGAAGACGACACAATATAATCGATCAGAACCTCGGTGTCTGCTTTCCAAAAATGACACCACAGATAATGTGTTACTGTGTGTGACACTGTCTAGTTTTGAAAATAAAGAAAGGCAAATCACTGAGACGCAGCACAGAGGTCATCAATAAAAGTCAGGCAGCCCAGACAACACGCAGAGAACTGCGTGTCAGCTTATGGTTAACCTAAAAAACAAAGTTTTCTGTCTTTGCTCTTGGCTCAGATATGCAAGAATAAACTTAATAAGAGAAAAAGATCAATTCAATCTTCTTAGATGGGGTCCAGTATGTATGGTGCAATCTGACAACCCATCAGCATTGTCTAATGACTGCCTCTGAGCACAACCATTTGTTTAAGCTTCCTGTGAAGCCCTCACATTTCTGATAAATTGCATCTGGTTAAAAGATATACTACAATGTGCCAGAGATTAAGCTAAAGATATAAAAGTAAAGATGTTTTTCAAAAGAGCCACTAAAAAGCTTGATTACAGTCAGATTGCAGTCAAAACTGCAAATAGTAATTATGAAGTGTTGCTCAGACCGCGCTCCTCATCAAATCATCTTTTCCCCATTTACCAGTTTTGGACATGTAATAACCTGAATGCAGCACCACTTTACCAGGTTGTCACATATCTGCTGCTTTGTTAACTCCAGTTTTTTGACATTTCATTTACTTCAGTGTGACACTATAGCCAGTCATGGTGGGTGAAAAGATCCATGTTATGTCACACTCATACCAAGCTGTGCCTTGTTTTCAGATGTTAGTGTCAACACACATCGTCACAAATATGCAGACATTCTCTAGTAACAGATGATAGAATCTGTGTGAGCACCCAAGTGGCACCTTGTATTAAAAACATGTCTGGCACCACCAGTAAAGCGTTGTCAGATGCTCCATAAACTGGAAAAGTTAACATCCCCCAAAGACACACCACAACAGCTTCAAAAGCCTACAGAAAACTCTTTTTCTAGGATCTTAAAACTCTGAATGCCTCAACAGTAGGTTTTGAAGTACAGGAGCGACTTTCATCTCGCAGCGGCCCAGCAGCAGCTGTGTTACTAGGTGAAATGGTGAGCAAGCTGAAACAAAATGGTCGGTCACAGAGCCTGCACTGCACCATCTCTGTTCACTTCAAAAGGCCCATTGAACCTTAACAACTGTGGGCAGTGAATGTTGGCTCAAAAACCCCTCCCCAGCACAAAATCCCTTGAGCAAATATTGTTTGCACAGTGTTTGTGTACTGCATAAACAACAGGGTCAGATGCTGGAATAAACGCGCATTTTCCACCGACGCCATAAAAAAAAAACATTTTTGAATAATAACTTGCAGAGCCAGCTAGCATCTTCTAAAGCAACCATTTTTCCCTTTTTATACAGACTAGATACACTAGTCAGACTAAAGGAAGCACATTTTCTAGTATAATCACCTAATCAGCAGGAATTTCACAAACACTGTGATAGAAAATAACAGAAGCTGGAGGCAGTGTACCGTTTCCAGATCCGTGTATCTGCCTCCTTTAGCTCGACTCCACAGGGAGTGAAAGTGTGACAACATTCTGTTTGCTGTTCCTCCCCACCTTACTGCCTACGCAAGCTTCCTATGATACTCTCGGGAGGTTCACCAGGCTGTTATAACTTCAGCAGACTTTATTTTACTTTAATTGTCCTGTCCCATAGCACTGAAAAAGTACCCTCTCTTCTCCCCGATGCTCTTTTAGTTGGTTTTATAGTTTTTCATTGTGTTGTGGCTCTGACTGAGGTGGATGACTAGAGGGGGGGTTGTTTTAATCCACTTCTGACACAGCAGGTTTTAGAAAAACTAAATCAGAAAAATCTGCATTACTTTGGCGATACTGCATGATTCCAATGCATTACGCAAAACACGGAGGCATCATGCTTTAAAGTTGCTTCGTATGAAGAATGCCATTGAGTGTAATCAAGGTTAAACATTTAATCCATGTAAACACTATGGAAAGTGCATTAGACCCTGAGCAGCCTGTCATGGGATTTTCTGCAGCAAAATCTTGCTGAGACCACAAATTGCCCCCTTTGGAGCATCTCGTAAATTAAACCACTTGTCATTTGGCCTTTTAACATATCTGTTTCACCATGCATACATCTTGTGTGTATGTGAATGACACATGCGGTAAACGACAACTGTCTCCTTCAGCTCTCATTCTCAGCACATAGTTAAAGTTAAGCCATCTGTTTCCCCACATGACCTTTCCTTTAATAGCTTGAATTAGGGGAGAATGAGAAAGCCCGGCTGGATGTTCACTCCTGTCCAATTTTAATATTGAAGAAACGAATGTTATTTACAGTGACAAATAGCACTGGGGAGCTATGTCTATGTCAGCTGCTTTGCACCTGGCCACGTTGAACACCTGCCCAGATCCAGTCTGGTTCAATGCAGTTGGCTAAGGTGAGCCTCGTATCCGCCATCTTTCCCTTGCACGGACAGAGCTGCATTGTTCAGAGAGTTACATCATGGCAATCCCTCCTGTAGGATATTAACTCTGAAGATTTAAAATGATAGGCTGCAAAATCGAAGCAGATAATAGAGTTAGTGTTGATGAATCAGGGAGGATGGAATAATCATTAGCAAAATCCTGTACATGCATGCCTACAAAGCTGAAATTCATCTTATTAAAATGTTGCACAATATCCCCCGTTTTGTTTTATAATGTAATCACTTTATGGCTAATGTAAAGAAACAAATGGTCTTCAGGAACTGTACTTTCATTCGGGTTTTTGTGCTTTTCAACACAGTTTGCATCCGCTCTGTGCAGCTAATTAGGCAGGTTTGTGTTGAGCGCGAGATTATTCCCAGTCTTTCAATGTGACTTTCGTGGATGAAAAAGTGTTAAGGATAATGTTCTCATGGAGGAAATCATTTGATGTCTTTCACTCCCCTAATTAAGGCGCTTGTCAGGGTTGCATTAATGCATAAAAACAGATCGACAGCTATTTATTATAAACTATTCATCTGATAAGCTTGTTACTGTACACGAAAGATTACATCGCAGTGATAATTCTTTGTAACCAAAGATGATTTGTGAATCTCAGCAAAGCACACAGCCCACTTGCAAAATGCAGTAATTACATATCGTGGGAACGGTATTTATTTATTTATTTTCAGAATGCAACATGTCAGGTCTGATTAATTAAAAAGATTTTTTTTTAAAAATGGTAAAAGATGCTTGTTGTGGCCAACCTGCTGATCAACCTACGCGTATGCAATAAGTCCATTACCACAAAGTGGCTGTTTTTAAAATCAAATTAACATGTGAAAAATTAAACGAGGCCATTAGTCAAAGGTCAACATTTGCAAAATTACCAACAGTCATTCCCAAACACAGACAGCACATCGAGACTCTGGCAGTCATTTTTGGTTCAAATTCTGTTTTTTTCTCATGACTTAAGAGAGAGGAATCTGGGGAAATGCCAGGAGCCATTGTTCTTCAAATAACCAGACACCCATAAAGCTTAGATCGACTCAATAACAGAGCAGAACATCTCCTCTGTGTCTACTTGTTGTTTGCTCTTCAATGGAAACAAGCTGAGGGGAGACTTATGACAGGCTGCCATGGTGATTTATAAAAACAATGAGGCTTGTAAAGTAATAGTGGCATCTTCAAGTAGGTTTTGTAGAAATTCAGTGATGATTGCATGGTGAAGAGAAAAGCTAGAGCATGGATTCCAACCTCATTATCTATTGCCAGCACATTTGGCCACTGTATTGGCCTCAATGGAGGTCATAGTGTTGTTGTGATGGTGGTCAGTGACTTAGCTAAGGCGTGTGTGGCCGGTGGGCAGAGGTTTCGGGGTCACACACATGCCTGTAGGAAGGTGTGTAATGAAGCTCTAGACACAGCTGGTGCTTGCCTGGGAAGGCCTTCCAGTTACAACTACAGATAAAGGGTCATCGTTGGATGAAATCTGGTGTAAATGAGTGGGGTTTTTTTGGGCGCGAAAGATGAGGTTATGCCCTAACTAATAACTATAGTTTGTGTTAGTTTTAGTCTGGGGTGACTTGTAGAATAACCTGAAGGCTAGAGGAAGATGACAAATGACTTTGGGAGAGTGCTTTTGACCATTAAACCCCTTTGTCAATGTATCCCTGCCCCGCATCATTGAGAAATGCCCAGGAAAGCACAGCAAAGCAGATCTCATCAAGTAATGTATAGCAGCAATACAATGAACGATGAAGGGTAGCCCAGGGGTAATCGATAATTTGAGCCACCAATCTGTTCCAGGTGCTTTATGATGTGACTGAGGTAATTATCACCAGATCAATAAGAGAGTTTGTTGTACAGATGAACAGGAAAGGGAGGGGTAATTGGTTTCTCCTTACTGAACCCATTTTATGAATGTATTTTTCCAACCTCACGATAGAAATTAATCTCTCTAAAACTAGAAAAACTCTCTTTGTCACATATTGTTTGTACCCTCTAGGTTCAGCAGCAATATTCCAAGATGACCATGGGTTTAATTGCATTTGCATGCATCATGAACTGCTCACAAAGGGAGCTTGGACTACTGAGAATGTGATTATAAGCGAGAAAGGTTCTTAAAAAAGCAAATGGCTAATTTCAAAGGCAAGTTCATCCCGGAAGGAAAAGCAAAATAAAAAAGAAGCTATTTCTTATTACTTGTATCTTTTTGCAAGAAATATTAAACATAAACCTTTTAGTCAACAGTGCTGGGATAGGCTCCAGCTACCTGCAACCCTGAATTAGATGAAGTGGTATGGAAAGTGGATGGATGAATGGGTGGATGTTGTATTCGTGGTAATGTTAAAACACTTTCACAGTTTTATTGTTACTTGTCAAAATCATTGTGGAACAGATGCATCAGAGCATGTCCTGCATGTCCACTGCTACACAAAACCACACTCCAACAACACAAACCAGATGTTATAGTCTGCAGATGTGGACCAGACTCAACTGGACTGAACACTTTGAAAAAGATGTGGATTTTGCTGAACATTTTTCATGTGTATGAGACATTTCTCTTGAAATGAAGCTTAGTCAATGCAGTCAATAAGTAACATGTACACTGATTTCTAAGCTTGAATTATGTCTGTGTATTTAGACATAAATAGATTACTTTGCTATTTATTTATTTGTGTATTTATATGTTCATTTATATATTTATTATGGTTTTTTTTCAAGTGGGAGGAAAGAACATTTTTAAAAAAGTATAACTTTACTTTAATAGAGGTTATTACTGAAATCTACCAAATAAATTGTGTTGATTCGAAGTGTAAAATGATGCCATGCAGTAAATACCTCACACCCACTTGTCTGCTGTCTCCTGTGCAGGATTACACAGTGCAGAAGCTTCTGCTGACAAAAAAAGTTAAACTTTTATTGCAGTTATATTTGTGTCCAGCCCTTTGGCAAGTCACTAGTTTAGATTGCACACCTTCTGCTGTCTGCTGCATCATCTATCAGACTCTTCCTCGCTCCCAGAGTAAGCCCCACTGTAGGAAGTTTCTTTGTTTTACAACCAAGTGGCAGCTGAAGCAGCAACATGATCTTTATTTGATGTCAGTATTAGTGTATTACATGCTGCATTTTCAACTTTCTGAATGCAATATTTACCAAGAAGTTGGTTTGTGTCTGCTACGATACAGCCAATCAGACCACAGGCCATTTGATTCACTCTGATTTATTTGTGCATTTTTCAGGTCTTAGAATTTATTTTTAAACATTTTTAAAATAAATTCCAAAAAAATGGAAACAAATGAGATTAATTTTGAGCTAAAGTATTGTAGTTTAGATGTGAAGCAGGTTCTGTGATGGATTTGCAAGCTGTCCAGTGTGTACCCCACTTCTCACCCAATGATCACTGAGATGAGCTCCAGATACCTGCAACTCCTCATTGGAATCAGTGGTACAAATTTTGAATGAATGAATATGTAAAGAACTTTTAGTATAATAAAAAATTAAATGAATAAGACATGCTGTCTGCAGTGACTTATAACATAAAGTAATGAAACCAGAACTGCCTCACATCACTGCTGTGATGAGCTCAGATGAGTAAATGGGAAGTGGGGGTTGTTAATAATAGGGGTTCCAGACTAACTGGTGACCTGGAGTGGATTAAACCATTTGCAGCTTTTTATGTCAAACTTCATCTTGAACAAGTTCTCTATCAGGTCAACATTCAAGTCAACATTTCTCTTCTTCCTCACTTTTTAGCTTATAATCTTCTTGACAACTAGTCTCCCTTTATTTCACACTGTATTTGTTCCAGATGATTTTTGGAGCGGACTCCTTTTTTTATCAATTCAATGTTCAGGTCCTTGTCAGTGGATATACCCTGCTATTTGCCAAAAGCACTTGTTTCCTGTCATAGTTTTGCTCAATCCAGTTTTACTGCCAAACTATATCATTGTCAGGTTCACACTTGGACTCATTATTTACCAGGGAATAAACTGTATTCTTACCGTGTCACAAGCAGCAGTATGAAATGCAGAACTCTCCTGTTTAACATTTAGGAAACCACAGTTTCAACCTTGTTTCAGACATATTTGACAATAATGGTTTCATCAATCTGTGGAAGTCATCCACAGATTGGTCACTTTCCCATTAATGTTCCTCATAGTTCATTCAGACACCCCTGTGGAAGTGATGGAGGGAGTCCATGGGCAGACGTTAAAAGGAGCTTTTTACACCAGGTTGGACAGCACATAAACTGAAGTATAATATAAACACCTTCACAGAGTCACAGTTGTCTCACAGTAACACGACCCATCACCACAACCGCTCATAGCTTCCCAAGCGTGCAGTGGTTGTGTGAAAATTTGCAGCAGAGGAAGAAGGCAGCTAAAAATGTCAGTGTCACTCTTGTTATGGTTTATTGTGCTGCACTCCCAGTTTAGCTGCTATTAAATGGAAGGAAAGTTGTATTCATGCTACATTATCTGAGGGCAAGGTCTGTGTAACATCCGTTATTTGTCTAGAAGCTGCCTCACCACCAAAGCTCCTTCTCGCCAAATGATGTGTGTGTGTGTGTGTGTATGTAAGGGGGGTGTCACTGTGTGTGTGTGTGATTGTGTGTGAAAGACACTACACCAATGTGCCTTTTGAATTGCATCTCTATACCCTGGTGTGTGGAGCCTTTATGTACGAAGTGTTTTAATAGTGAATGAATGAATGAAAAATACTTTATTGATCACAGAGGGAAATTCAGATAGTGTAAAGCCCTGTTGCTTTTTGCATGAAAAGCACTTTATAAATTAAATTTGATTTGATTTGATATGCAAACTACAAAATTATAGGGCTCCACAAGGCACTAGAAGGTCCCACAGCAGAATGTCCAGCCTCAAGGAGAATTTCAATTACTTGTCTAAATTTCCTATTTGCCTAAAAAGTGACATTATGTAAGAATTGCTTCTAACATTGGAATTGTGCATCACATTCAAATGAATAATGCGTTCTAGTGCCTCATCTTTTTAAAACAGCGCAACACTG
Source organism: Pseudomugil gertrudae (assembly GCA_037177535.1). Classification (NCBI taxonomy): domain Eukaryota; kingdom Metazoa; phylum Chordata; class Actinopteri; order Atheriniformes; family Pseudomugilidae; genus Pseudomugil; species Pseudomugil gertrudae. Next base: position 23,295,439 of record JBAMHV010000007.1, read on the forward strand.
GTAAAACCATGTCATCCAACATCTAAATTTTAAGTTTTTAAAATTTGCGAAGCCTTAAATTTAGAAATTTTTCATTGGCTGTTAGTGATTAATCAAAAATCTGAATTTGGCCTCCAAGTTTTGGCATTCGAGTGTTTTGTCACAACACAATCTACCAAAAAGAAACTTTTCCTTTTAAAAGATTATGATTCTGGCTCTTTTAAGCTTAAGAAGAATATGTGCTATTTTGGGGGCTCGTTATTGCATTTGGGCAAAACTCCATCCATTTTCTACTGGGGGGGGGGGGCTGGAGCCAATCCCAGCTCACAACGGGCGAGAGGCAGGGTACACCCTGGACAGGTCACCAGTCCATCACAGGGCCAACACACACAGACAAAACACATTTGGGCAAACCTGAAATGCCAAATTCATTTAGCTAGTCTCTGCCCACTACACACCTGTAAAGCTTTACAGTCAGATAAACTTTAGACATGGAAAATAGTCTCCAACAGATAAACATAATATTTTACTGAATGAAAAAGCAGAGCTGATAAGAAAAATGTTTCTCCAATGTTATTTTAATGTTACTACAATAAAGGACATATAGAAGCCTGAACACAAACTTATTACAGCCCATGCTGTGAGTAAAATCTACCACATTGAAATAAGGTACTTTATTTATACAAATAATACTTTTTAATCTATTTCTAACATCAACAAGCCAGAACAACAAATCATCCAAAAATTAACAAGGCACGTTTGCTTTGACCTCCATCTCCAAGAGGGTAAAGACAATCACTAAAGCTGGGGAAAATCTCATAACTACGGATCTATGGATTTATTCTGTCAGCGGGATCCCTGAGGTCATCCAGCTGTTGAAGACCTTAGAGCCATGGTAAATGCTCCAATCACAAACTTCATCTTACCAAGACGGCTATGTCTGGACTCAGCAGCGGACCTTTACAACTGTAATTACAGTATTAAAAGTGATTTTCAGACTTTTGTTGAAAGAATACCGAGATTATTTGGCTTTTTATGAAGATCACAGCTGTAAATTTTTTAAAGAAAAACAGTAGCCTCCATTTTAATCTTAAATTTAGCTCCAACTAAAGATGGAAGACATTCAGATGCATTAAAATCATTAACAGAGTAACCCTAATCTATTCAAAGTGGGAGGCTAAAGATTCACACCTCTAATGTAAAATGCACTTTGGAAACCATTTGTAAACCTCGACAACCCTGCCAAGCAAAGTCAGTGTGGGGGAGATGCAACGATTGATCATTTTAGATTATTAGAGCTCTACTTAGATTATTTTAAATTTTCTAACCATTTCTAATCAAAAATTCTGTTTGAAAATACAGATCAAATACATGTTATGCAAGTATGCTCACTCCGATATTACACCTCCATGTACAATTGCAGATTAACAAGTCAATAAAACAGCTAAATGTCCTTCACCGAGGCATTGAAATATTATAAATGAAAATCTGGAAATGAATTTCTTACCAATTTGTCTAATGAGGTCATTTTGACTTTGTCAGTTGCATTGTTAATTTCAATCTGAAATTTATTAACCAGTTCTTGCTTGTTTACCTTTCCAGCTGCAAGCGTAACAATATAATTTGTTGTGCTGAGTCCATCTGAGTTTTCTCTGCATCATAAGCATTTGGAGCTGCTCCTCTAATTCATTGTAAATGTGATTGATGTTCACAAAAACAATCCAAGACAGTGCTGCAATCAATTATCTTTGATTTATTGTCTTTGCAGTTGCAGTTTGCATTCTGTAGTCATTGTAGGAACAAAAACTTTCTGTGCAGCGTCACTCACAGAATTATAATCTTCCTTTTTCCAACTCCTCGGAACGGTGTAGAGCCACTGCTTCCAAGCTGTGGTCATCATATTTCATTACTATAATTCACAATGAAGGTCATTTTTATGAATTGATTGAAGAAAAAACTGTTTTTGTCCAAACTTAATTAAAAGTCAGGCGTATCTTTCTGTGCAAGGCTTTTTTTCCCCTCTTCCCTCATGATTCAATAATCAACAAGTAAATCATCTACAGTCTATTGCATCAGTCGGCAGTAGGCTGGAACAAACGCAAAAAATAAATAGACCTGCTCTGGCATGCCCTGAGTTACTGGCAAGAACTGCAAGGTTACTCCGTGAATCACTAAGAGGCACCTTTGGACCACATGGCAGCAATTAACACAGTTATACTCTGTTTAAAGCTCTGTGCTATGATCTGTGGAGTGTTGATCAGCTGTGATATCACCACTACATGATATTTTATCAGCTTGATCTAGTACAATCACAATACATCCTCAGAGCTGCCCACAGCCACCAGCCTCGCTAATTACTAATGGTGATTTAATGGAGCAGCGTGACCACTTCCACTCCTGGGCAGGCCCTATTCCTACACTGTTGTCCTTGTAGATTAGGTGTGCACCAGTGATTAATGGTTAACAACCACCATCCAAGAGAAGCATCATCAGCAAAGCATTTAATTAAATGGTTGTCTAATTTACTTAGAAAACTAATGTTGCTTAAACACAAGATAACTTTATTAAACCAATGTCATCCACTCAGATTGTACAGAGGCTGCAAACATGCAAACACTAATCTGTTTGGATGCAGATGAAAATCCATGTAATTGCATATTTAGAAATATAAAGAATGCAGAACTGCAGAGATTTATTTTTGTCCTTTAAAACTCAAACTGACTGTATGTGGATAGATGACACTACAGTAGTAGAGTTTGCAGGATATTTTTAGGACCTGCACATTTCCCAAATAAAAGAAAAATCCCTTTAAATTAATTGTTTCTATCGGCTGGTTCAATTCCCGAGCTGCACCACAAAAGACAAAGTGCCCAGCCAAACATGGTGCCCAGTGCCATCAATCATGGCTTGATATTAACTACCCCACCTCCCATCGCAAAGAAAACAATTAAAGTTAAACTTGTTGATTCGTTATAGTAGGCCATAAATCATGGTGGTATATGAAACCCACCATCTCCTGGGGCCCCTTTTCATGTTCCTCAATCAGGGAACGGAGACTCCGCTTTTAACTAGTCTGATGATTTCCACTAATGCTTTTCTTTGTTTGTTTTGAGGAAGGTGTTAGCTGCTGCAGTTGCCTTGAAATATTCCTAATTAAACTCCCCAGGAGAGCCTGTGATCACTTTTCAGAGGGGTTATGACACTGAAGTGTTGAAGATTGTGCTGTCTGCATGTGTCAGCCCAGATACAGGAGGGAAATGTGTGTCTCAGCAGGAAATCGGTTGGAAATGTGCAGCAACACATTGTTTTGAACAGCTTAAACCACTGCTGCCAATGAGCTGTTGTCATCTCACAACATTCTTGTGAAGATTGGCTTTTGCTCAATTCTGCTTCTATAATTCTCCAATAACACACCGTGTAACCGAGACTTTCTGCTGCTGGTGGTGCCTTCATCTGCCAGGATTAAAAAGAGGAGGCCATTCTGATTATGCCTGATCTTCAAATGGCTCACTTGGAGTGAGTCATCATATCCAAGGCTTTGTCTTAAATATTTTGCTCCTTGGCTACTCATTGCATGCATTATTAGTAAAGGAAATAAAGCTCACTCAGCTTCCAGTTGCACTTCAATTGTGTATATTTCCGCGAGCAAAGAGATTCTTTGCATGTTATGTTACTGTAGAGAAGAAGAGCCAGTTAGGTAATGAGACACAGCATAAAGGTTGTGGCTACACTACTTCAGCTGCACAGGAGATCTTGTTATTGTCTAAGGGAAGGGTGCAGGTCAGACATCCTCAGTCGGGAAATTTTATGGATAAGGATTTTTGTGGCAATATTAGTGTCTTGACTGCAAGTAGGAGGAAGTTAACATGTCTGTCATCAACCTAAAGGTACAATTTAGGTTGATATTAGGTTATATCTGTGAGTGTGTGGTGGTTAGTCTTCAACATCGTGCAATAACTGACCTGCTCATAGCAACTATTTCAAACAGCCCATAGCCAGGCTAAAGGCTGAAACAGAGCCAGAGGCACTTGTCTCCATATATTTAAAAGTGGAAGGAAGATCAAATATTTTGTATCAAATACTTTACAACAAAGCTGTTGTTGAAATTCTAATTAAAATTCTTCAAAAGTAAAACCTTGGGGCAGCGTGTGCAGTGATGAAGGGGGCAGAGGAGGACGAGCTCATGCCCTCTGCCTGAGTCACTTTTTTAAAGCTAATCTGCAACTGGTCAAAACACAAGAACTCACTTTTAAATTGGTTTGATTAGCTGAGACAAGAGTTAAATATAAATAGATGTGATCAGTGAAATGTTGAATTTATTGTCTCAACAGAACCAGTCTGCCTTAGTTACACGTAGGTCTTGTCTTTATAACCATAGAAGGCCTGCCTCAGACCCAGGAAATGACCTGGAATGAAGTAAATAAAACCACTGTGGTAGTGGTTCTCTTCTTGTTTTACTCCTGTTTTTAAAAAAATTACTAGTTGCTGCTAAGATAAGATTGTATAGATGTCTGACTTAATGTCATCATCGTCTATGGGGCAAAACCATTAAATTGTAGTCGTAATGGTTTAGCGTTTTCCTTGAAATGGTCAAACATCTGTTTCAACATCTGTGTTGTTTCTAAATGTAACAAAACTTTGCTAATCATCTCATTCTGTTTAAATTTACATTATATTTACATAAAAAATGTGAGCTGCAGAAAATCATTCTATATCTGTAGTTATCTGTGTTATAATAATGACAGAAAATAACAAAGAGATTGTTTTATTTTATTTTAAGACAGAAAGCCAGCACTGAAAAGACTGCTAATTTTAGAATTTGCAAGACACCATTCTGTCTCTTAATAATCTGGATCTACAACCTTTCTACTTCAGATGTTCCATATTATCGACCAATATCAGCAGCGAAATTTGATATTGGAAAATCTGTTTTACACATCATATATATGTTGTATACCAAACTTTTCAATCAAGTCTTATTCAACTCAAAATAATAAAATATAAGATGTTTTGTAGTTTTTCAGACATTTTTCAGAGGCAGCCAACTATCAGGACGTAAATCCTGTGGCTATGACATCAGCAAACCATGTTGTTATTTGTCAAACTGCTTCATGTTGCATTTGTCAAGCCACAATGGTAACCTATCTCTGATGGCTCATGACTGAATAAAAACATTGTGTTTATCATTGTTCTTGTGTGTAAAACTGATCTACTACTGGCATAGTTAGCACAGAGAAAGCAAATTAAGCTGTTGATGAAAAGGCATTGCAACCAAGAATTAAAAAAAAAACACCACTTGAGAATTATAATTGTTTTACATTGATGGCAAGGTTCGCATCTGAAACAAATTAGATGTGGTGTGACAAATCTCTGTGTGCTAAGCGGAATCGTGTGATAGGAAAGCTATGTCCACAAACAGTCATTCATTCTGCTGTCTGTCCTAATTGAAAACATGTAAAGTTTGTTTCTGTTTGCATAATTTACAGTGGACAAAATAAATACACACGGAGCTGCTGTAGGTTAAATCCCATCTTTCGAGAAAATATGCTTTAATCAAAGAGAGAGAACTAAATGAAACATGCTATGTTTAGAAAACATAGTGAAAACCGAGAGGTGACAGAGATGGTCAGAAATCCTTGCTATCATCACTCAGACAGCTGGATACCTTACATTTAGCAAATATTCTAAAGCTGAAAAAATGTACTTGAAGTAAATCAGTGTAGGATTTGTTAACCATGCAAGAACGTATCCTTTACATCCTGCCAGTTTAGCCTGAAGCTTCTACATCTAGGCGTCAAACAAAAACCGCATCCATCTCTAAGCCAACTGTTGCTGAAGCTCGAAGCTCGTTGCCAATGAAGTCACTTTGGCCGGTCCAGACTTTAATTTTTGGCATGTTAACAGAGCTTTGGCTCTGTCTGGCAGCTGCAGCTTAGCTAATGTGCTAACTGTGAGCATGTAAAAGCCGACCTGCTGGCTGCACAGCTCAGACTTTTGACTATAAGGCAGGATAACTAAGAGCCCCACTGAATTGAATTTCTCTGGATTAGGCATTAAGGAAAACCCCACTCCCTCTATCTGAATCAGGCTGTTTTTAGGAGTTTGGTGAAAAGTGATTTTATGTTTTGACATCAAGCATCATGTTGTGGGAAAAAAAACAATATGCCTATATTCTGGTTTGAAGATGTGTTTGTGCACTCACATGGTGTGTTAAATGAATAGCATGTATTAATAAAGTGCCAACATCACTGACATTTTACCAGCTTTGCATGAACAGAAGTACAAGTATAACCCTAATGACTTCAACTAAAAGTTTTAAAGAGCTCCACAAACAATGTAGATAAAAAAACAATTATATGAGGCCATCAAGCTTTGATATGTGGTGAGACATGATACAAACTATGTGCTTTTTGGCTCATTGAGCCACTGAGCTGCAGGGGTCTGCAGTGAATGTCAACTATTTGCAGCTGCTCTGCACTCCACAATAAGAAAAGGCTCTAAGATTTTTATTTTTTTTTTGCGAACAGTTCTGTTCATTTGGAGAGTCTGCTTGAGCTGGGCACACTCAAACAATGTTACCCAGAAGACTTGTCTGTCTCAAAGCCAGCTACAAATGACAGCATAGCATAGAGATGAAGAGGAGGCTTTTTTTGTGGGGTAGGGGTGGGTGGGGGTCAATGTGGTAGCAGAGAATGAAATAAAATTGGGTCTTTTCACAGTAAGGACAGAAACACACAATGAAACTCATAACTTTTTACACATTATAAGGATGCATCATTAAGATGCGAGGCTGTTTGTGAGGCAGAAGTATCTGCTTTGTGTGTGCACTCGGTTGTTTTTCTTACTGCATTAGTATTCTGCCAGATTCATCAACATATATGGATGCCGTGTTGCCATCTTTGTCAAACACAGCAGATTATTCCACACTACATCTTCCTTTAGGGATTGCTGGCATCTGGATTGTTTTAATCACTGATTTTTTTTTAAACAATGCATAAAACCCTCCACTAAAAGACAAAACAGGGATTGTTGAACTATCAGATAAGAGGTGCTATAGTCTTTTTTAGATTATTATTAGTATTAGTTATTCTGAGAGCCCCTGATAGAAAAGATGCACCCTCATTATTTCTTTTGTGATCCAGAGAGGAGATTAAAATAGCTGGTGAAGATGTGTCCAAGATAGGCTTTGAAAGACTTGAAAATTAAATTCAATGTCAAAGAATCTGTTCAGCTACCCGTTTGCTTCAGTTTAGAAGAAAACCCCACTGAGAGGGTTATTTAACAAGTAGTTTCTCAGGAGAAATGCTTCTCTTCTCTCGTATTTCCTGAACTGTCATTCAAAGACAGCAGGTGGAGGTAGGTTGCGGTTATGCTGACCCCAGGCAACATGGGTAATTTCTACTCCTACTTAAATTGCATATAATTGATATAATTGCAGTAAATTCTAAAAAGAGTGAAGAAACGACATTTTAGTAAATATAATTTTTGCTTTGTGGCATTTTGTCATAAAATAGCTCCTACTCATAAGGTTGGACTGTGGCTAAGCAGAGCTGTTACCCCATGAAGCAATAAAATACATTGCTGTAACTTTGTCTTCAATAGGTCAATATATTGTTGGACATTATGGGGCAAATTTTCTTAATAATATAATATGATTTGATTAAATGTTCTTCCTAAAGGCAACACTCAAACCAAAGGTATAATACTTTCCAACTCTGTATAATCCAACTGAACCCACACAGCTCCACACAGAGATCTCTCCTAAACAACTTCTCAACATGGAAGCCGTTTAAAATGGCCTTTGTGATGGGCTAATTTAAGCAGACATCCCCTCTTCTCAGCCCAGCCTGATGCACAGTAATAACCAATCTTGATAATGTCACACTGCTTTTGTCTAAGCCCCACACCATGTGGGTATCGGCCTGCGTATTGGCAGGCGATCCATGCTTCAACAAAATAATCCCTCACTGCGTAGCAGACATTATCCACCTCTGATGCTTAAACCAGTTGATCCATATTCTGCAACTGGTGCACATTAACCACCATGCAAATGTGCCCTGTCAATTTCCTGGGTGCGCTTTTTTTTTGTTAATCAAGCATTGTATAATTTATTTATTAGCTCATAAATGATATATTCCTTTTCTGCTTTTCTTTGGGAAACAGATTAATGATAGATCATTGTTTATCAAAGCACCACGCACAGATTTGCGAGAACTCATTAATTAAATGACATGCCCATAGTGAGTCACTCTAAATTAATAGAGTAAGGTTTCCAGATGACTTATCCTGTCTTGTTCTAAATTGCATCAACTACTGTATACATTATGAATTATCCTGATAACTACACCCCAAACTGCTGTTATTACAGAACTGTCTGATGAAACTCAGAGTTAAATCAAATCAGAAATTCTAGATGAAATTATTAACCACTCCTCACATCATTAAAGTAGAACATCTTGGGATGCAGATTTTACTGGATTATTAGCTACATGAATAAGCAATCTTCAATGTCTGCATTTGTGGACACTCATATGCCTATTTGTTGCTACTATAATAGATCTAACCACTTAAGCACCTCAAGGGTCTCCTGTGGTGTCTGAACCTGACAACCTTGTATTTTGTTCCTTAAGCTGATTTTGTGGAGTGGTGTTTAACCAAACAACTGGTAAAGGAGGCTGCTGTTGTCAGAGAATACTAACGTAGGGAGTCTTTGCTTGGTCTGCATAGACATTTAGGTGGGTGGTACATACCAACGTAACTTCCACATTAATGCCATAAAACCAAGTTCCCTTGCAAAACATTGCATTGCAACAAAATGATCTATGAGATTCACTTTTCCTTTTGGTCTATTCTTTGCTGTCACATGTAAAGTGACACTTTAGTTTTGCAATTTCCCTAGCTAACTTTAACTTTTTCAAATAGGTAAACTGTCACAGTTTCCCCTTGTTCCTTTTGTCACACCATGAAAAGAGAAAATCCTTGAAGCACTCCCACTGTTTCTGTTTCTCTTCCACTCCTCGGCTGATAGCTGCATGGAAGTGCAGCGTATCTGTGTGCTATCGAAATGGAAGCGAGGACAGAATTTCTGTCATTTATTTACAACATCCTGGTGAAATGGAAGAGAAGTGTCTGTCGACTGCAAAAAAGCCCAACTTCAAATGTGAAGAAATACCTGCAGGCTATGCATGGATCCACAATATAGGTTCCGGGGTCTACTCAGCAGAGGAATGATGCTGCTGTAAAATAGTAAAGGTTAACTTATAGTTTAATTATAGATGCCACTCTGGTGGAAATTATTGCGAGCAGGGTGGTGAAAGATGCTAAATTCAAAGGCAGACATGGAGCAGGCTTCACAAAATAACCAACAAGTGCAGAAATGAAAATAGATGTTCCTTTAGTGCCATCAAAAGGACATTTTCTCACTATATATAGAGCCTTAAATGCCAGTTAATGGATGCAATAATGAGAGATAAAAAGTTGTTTTCAGATATGAGTAAAACTATCATGTAAAGACATATGCAATAGAAATAGTGATGTTAAAATAGCCTTACAGTTAAAGGTCATATATTGTGCTATATTAGCTGTTTTACAGTGTATCATATGCACATTTATGATAATATCATAATATGGCTCAGCTCCTTTCACCTATCCGCCTGCCCGCACTGAGCAGCCTAACTCGTGACATTGCATCAGACAGCGTATCTACCCTGTGATGTTGTTTAGAGTGGTGCTTTATTTTCAGGTAGGAGCAGGAGGGAGTCTCCACTGTGCCACAGTAGGGTAAGGTGTTTGCTTTGCCTAAGCCAAACTCTTCTTTTCAAAGGAATGAAGCTACAAAAACACATGGATGGAAAATAAAACTACTACAGGAATTGTTTAAAGGTACCATTAACACTAATAGAAGGTTAAAAGCTCATAAAAGTCTATTTTGCATTATATAGGCTCTTTAAATACTGTAGCTGTTAGGAAAAGAAAAAGTTAAAGTCAAGTTAAATTCTTCCTGGTCTCATTTAAGACAGGCATGTGTGAACATGGCTGCTACTGCTGCAAGCATCACCTGCTCTTTTAGCATAAATATTCTGATCAGGCATAAAACTGTAGTGCAGGCTCCGGGAGTCTTTTGACATTTTATCCCCAGAAGCAAGCTTTTGTTTTAGTGTTGTGGTGTTGTGCTGTTGGTCCAAAACATTTACAAGTACCTGAGTATAATGTAAGTGATGCTCTCTGCTGTCTTCTAGCTGTTCAACAGCTGTTACCATTTTCCACTGATGCTTGAGACTTCCAGTTACGTCCCATTTGTGTCATTTCATGTTACAGAGTTTCTCAGCAAGTAGCAATCATTCTGGGAGGCTCAAAAGCAAATCCTTAACTTCTGTCGAGGACTCTCCTTCCTTCACGTAATTAAACTCATTACAAATGACCTGAACAAACTAGCACGCTCTTCTCCAGCTAGCTAAAACAGCTGCCAGAAAACAGCTTGATGATGTTTTGTTTTTTCCCACTATGTTATAAGCTTCACTGACACACAATGATTGAGTTCTCTGTGATTGTGGTTAACTAGGTCTCAGAGGAGCCAGTGATGATGGCAGAGTGATCATTTTTCACAATGAAAGGGGGTGCTTGGTTAGTTAACGTGTGCTCGCCCTACAAGTGGTCAGAATGCATCAACCTGCTACTCTTTAAGTGAACTGATGGCAACTATTTAATAATACACCTCCATGCTACTCTGAAACCACAGGTCAATTCATGCTGTATAGCTCTCATCAACTATGTTTCCACTTAGCATATTTCAGTCAATTGAGTGTCTGTCTTATTAAAATTAAATTTAGAGAAGCAGTTTAAAATTATCTGCATGATGCATATAACCATGGGATAAATGAATGATATCATGCAAGCCTGTCTTTAAGAAAAGGTTACTTTATGCAACCCGTCTCCTTGGTTTGCTCCCTCACTGGTAATTTTCCTCCATCAAGGTCAGAGTCATCAGCCATCAAGTAGCCATAAGTCATTTCCTGACAACGTAATACATATAAGGACCAGTTGTTAATTAAAATCTGGTGACATGGCTTAGATTTTTCTCCCATTTGTATTTTTCTTTATTACATGAGCTAGAAAAGTCAATAATGGTTTAATAAAATAAAGTGATAAAGATCCAGTTGACAGTTTGCATGATGGGAAGTCACTTTAAAAGACTTTAGAATGGCTCCATTTATCCAACGGCAGTGTGACTGTATATGATTTGTGCAGTCTATCACCAGCGTTTTGTTGTTCATTCACTTAATCTGCAGGTGAAGATGTTGTCATATCAATTACAACTCATGGCATGAATGAAAACACTTGGCACAGTGACATACGAGATAAATATCTGTCCACTTGAGAAGACGCTTTCAAACCTGAAGGTCTAACAAGATGAAATAGTCTGTGAATCTGCAAATTATTTAAAACATAAGTGATTTAAGATTTCTATTCTTTCCTGGTCCTTTCGGAGCGACAGAGGTGAGTGAATCTGTGGGATCTAAAAGCTGCCAAAACATCAAACATGTTTTCCATTTCTGAGAATGTTGCTTTAATGTGTTCACGTGATGTGATGGAAAGTTATCCATTAAGCTCTTCAGGAGGATAAAGCAGAATAAATTAACAGGGTTTGTGGCGTGACTGATGAACTGATGTCAAACTATCGTTTGGTGAAAAAACAAAACAAAACTCTAATGTCCGGTGTAATCAGTCTCCTATTGTTGTTTTTCTTCGATTTTAACTGCAACCTGTTTATTTACTTGCATGGTTTTGTCGTACTAATTATAACCTGCTGCAATATGAAAACGGAAGAATCTCTATGTGAAAAATAAAAAAAAGGTCAAGCTACTTATGTCTCTTGCAATTTGCTGCTAATATTTGTCATTTTTCCCCATGTGGACTGCAGGAGAGAGGAGGGAGTGTGGATTTCAAAACCGATCAAAAGTCCAGAACAAAAACAGCAGAGGGTGAAAGCATGAAAGCAGGTGTCCACCATACCTGAATGAGGCAGCGAGAGGAAGAAGAACTTGGAAGGATTTGTTGAAATTTGTTTGAGAAAATGAGAGTAGAGAGAGCGAACAGTGGTACAAGACAGACAGAGAGGAAGAGTAAAGAGTGATAGAGTTGCAGAACAAAAGGACAACAGAAAATGGGGAGCTGGGTAAAAAGTGGATATGAAAGAAAGAGAGGGACAGATGACTGGGAAAGTGCTGGAGTGCCCCCCACAGGCCTGCTGATACAACAAACCGATGCATGTATCATTGTAATGCCTCGGCAGTGTAAATTGAAACATTACACAATGATCACCTGAACGGTTGCAGTCATTTCCTAATAAGATAAGTGCAGTAAATGAAATGAATGCTATTTATTTTTCTGACAGACTGGTTTTCTCATTACATAAACTATTTGCAGTTCTTCAGGCTGCTATGTGGCCGGAGAAAATGAATCAACACAAACCACATTAGCGCTTTGCTATCACAAAAACAGCAGGAGCATTTTCACGTAGACACCTGGACGCTCACCTTGCAGATACATTTGTTTCATGTAGAAAAGGAAGCTCCACACCCCCAAGGTCAATCAGCCCATCATATTCTACTTGTGTTACCATGAGAACAAGAGGCCTAGCAGTCTCATTTATATTCACAGACACAGATGTACATTTGCAGTAGCAATTAAATGCCATTTTGCCTTTGTAGGCAGAAAAACAGTAGCAGTGTGATTAGAGAACTGTTCCAGGGACTCTGGTTTCATTTTAAGTAACTGCTTTTCATAGATTTTTTCATGCAACCTCGGGAAAAACACATTTGAGCTGTGATAAAATGCATGTTTTATTATTCCTGTTCATTTATACTGAAGAGTGGAGCGGAATTCAAATACAAAGTGGGTGTTTGGAAGAGTGCATCTTAAATAATTTCATAGGAGCGCACAAGTTGAATCAAACTAAAAGGCAAACGAGGCTTTCTTTGGAGTCTGCGAGTAAGCGCCACCCATTTCTGTCCCTCGTCTCTGAAGTTTGCCCTGCACTGTGGGGTCACTGGAAAAACTGAAAACATCTATAGTAAGCTGTGAACATGCAGTGTCAGGCAAAGGCAGTAATGAAAGTACACGCCTCTCTGCGTACTGCAGCCTCCAGTGAAAGAGCATCGCCAATAGGTGGAAGAAAAAAAGATGTGATGGAAGGAGGGACACATGACAAATGTGATGAAAAACCGATCAGAATATCAGGGGAAATGTACAGGAGATGTATCTTCTCTTTAAAAAATGCTGCTGTGAAGATTAAAACAAATACGATACAAAGAAGTTTTCAATCCACGACTCAGTGGGGTGTGATCTAAAGGGTCAGGTGTTTCATGACTAAAGATACTGTGGTTTTTTTATAAATAGTTCAAGGCAAATACTCATATCAGCCTTAGAAAGCTCGATGGTGTTACTGACATTCAGCAAGTCCACATATAGCTAAAAATCTGCTCATGAGTAGTGTAGCGGAGTGCGTATTGATCAGCAAAACCTTATAAAAACACTTCTCAGCAAACAACAGTACATAAATATAACATAAAAAAGTGCTTGATGGCAGAAAAGTGAGTTTGACCACATGATCAGAAATACATATCTATGTTTACAGAGAATATTTCTAATGTTACAGGAAGTACAAGTATTTCATGACATATTACAAGTATAACACGTGCAAGAAATACTTTCATCTACATTTCACAGCTGAGCTCTAAAATTTAATTGCTCGATTAAATCATATAATTATATAAAATTTACATCAGTTAGCATGTTAAAATCAAACTAATCAATTCTTTTTATCACCAAAACAATGTGTGTATGCATACTTATGCTATAAATGGAACTGTATAATTAGATTGGTTGACATAACTGATGATGATTGACATTCAATGACTGTTTTTACCTGAATTATGTGCAGACGACTCTTTAATTTGTTTTTAGCATTATCAGGCGTTTCCGAGCCTTCAATCGATTAAATGCATCACCATCACATGAACCACATACACTTTGAGGCCATCCTTTACAAGCCACACACCTGGAAGCTAATTATCTCTCTTCTCTGCTCCTTTTGCTTCATCTGAATAATTTTGAATAGGTATGTTGAGGGAAGGATGTGGACACAGGTAAGTTTAGGGTGTCCTATATGCTCCCACCCTGTAGGAATACTGTGTATAATCACACTAGACTTAGTGGTTGTTGCCACCCCTGCATATGTTTTGAGTTAAGCTGTAGATAAGTTTTGTTAGGTGCTTACTGTCTGGTGTCTGGTTTTGGTTTTTCCTTCAGCTTGTAAGTCAGGCCTTGTTTCATTTAATTGTCTTCTTTGATTTGGCACAACCTAACGTCCTTTCCTTCCCCACAAGCTCCACAGCATTCCTTTTTTTTTGTTTGTTTGTTTGCCATCACTGTTTTTGAAATAAATACTATTTACAATTCACGTACTGTCTCGTCGTCATATCTGTAGGTGTCAGGTTGCACTGCCTCTTGGGGGATGTAACAAGAATATAAGAAAGGAAATCTCTCTTTTCTGAAACTACAAGTTTAGTAATCATCCAGCTGACAGTAACACTTCCCAACGTGGGACGCATCTAGCAACACCTACAGCTCTCCTAATGATACGTGGCAACACTACCAGACAAAACTTGCAACATCCAGGAAATTAACATTACTGTTCCAGGTATGTGATAGTTGTAAATACTATAATCTCTCCAGAACTGCAGCTCTAAAAGAAACTCTTTCTTCACTCCTCACTGACTCATACACATCATACTTTTACTGTTTGGAGCCCCTGCAGTGAGGAAGTGGAGCACAGTGAAGACACCAAAACTTTTTAACCCAGCAGATCTTTATTTACAGTTTTTATGTCTAGAAAATAACAATTTAAAGATTCATGTGGAGGTAGAACATTTAGATTTTTTTAGCATTTAGACCAGTGGTTCTTAACCTTGTTGGGCGTACGGAACACCACTAGTTTCATATGCACATTCACTGAACCCTTCATTGGTTACAAATAAAATATATTTTTTTTAATTTTATTTTTTTTACTAAAAAAACACTATTTTAAACATACTTCACATATTGCACTAAAGTTTTTAATACTTCTGCCATTTTTGGAGGCAAGGTTTTTGGTGCCAACGTGTTTGGCATACATGGATTAAAAACTACTGAGTGCACTATATTTCCAACAGCACTGATTAGCCAAGCAATTTAATGTGATCATCTGCAGCCAGTGGTGGGGAAGTGGGGCGTATCATCACTAATTGACACAATGAGTCGGGTGTGTCTTGACTTCCACAGCAGAGGCTCCGCCAAACCTCTGACACCGACTCACAGAACCCCTAGGGTTCAATCAAACCCGGGTTAAGAACCATTGATTTAGACGTGAAATATTGACATGACCTGTCTATTTCAACATAAATTGGTGTGATACAGATTTATACATAAAAACATTATAAATTATAACATTATTTTGTTGATGGCTTTTATCTTTTATTTATAAAAACATTATGTAACATTTAAAAAATTTTTTACAAATAATTAATGAGAAAAATAGAACTCCCACACATGATGACAAACATCAAAATGCAGAGTTTTCTAAAGATTTAGGAAAGGAAATGAGGGAGAAGGTCTTTGATCAGGTGTGGCAATAAGCTTTATGCTATCGTGGTTACTGAGGTCATTAATCAGTTTGTCCAGTAATGGAAGACACAAAACATAAAGAGTTGTCCTAAATTCAGGAAGTAGTGGAGTTGTGCATAAAGCCCATTTCTCGTCAAAATAGCAAAGCCCTGAAACCATGCTTCTGGGCTAACTAGCATAATCTGTATTTCTTGCAAAATCTCAATTACAAGATGAAATTGAACTTCAGCTGATGTGCGAAACATTGTTTCAGTGGAAACACCTGGAAACTGCAATTGTACTTTGTTGAAATTTTAGAAATATGTATTTAAAAATAATAAATACAGTGCTGGTTGGCCAGCGTTGGTGTCATCCTGGACATGTCCCTGTTGGGGAGAGGATCTGCACGGGAGACATGGAACTGCTAGCTTTTATCAGCTGCTCCACCAGAGAGGGCCCATCG
>JBAMHV010000007.1:23322571-23349952 GCA_037177535.1 Pseudomugil gertrudae
TGATTTTCAGTTTGGCATTACGAGAAACTAAGAACTTGTGCTTACAGTGACCTCAAAATAAACAGTTTTCTTCTATGTGAAAACTATTGCATGCACAAAACGTCTTTCAGAGTATATGTAGTCATGTTTTCTGCTACTCTCGTACTCTCTGCAAGGGGGCATGTACTCATCTCCTGGGCTTCAACCTGGGTTTGTGTTGTCAGATTGCCTGTCAGTGCAGTTGTGCTTGCTCCTAGGAAACATAGTTGAAAAGCATTGTTTTACTAATTTTACACAGCCTGTGCATAATTATAAAGCATGAATATTACACTGAAAAATAAGTCCTGCATTGTGATAAAGAAAACAAATCTTAAAGAACATCTATACCTGGTAAATCTGGTATTCATGACAAAAGATCTCAGCAACCATCACTAAGACTTTAGATTGTCCAGCTGAACTTTATGCTTGCATTTCTCTATAAAAGAACACCTTCAAACCTTTTCTTTACTAATTGTATCTGGTTCTGCTGCTTTTTTGGTATAAAATGCATTCCCTGGTCATTGATCTTATGAGCACCTGATCATTTGTGGAATAAAACTTCTGTTTTGTAAACTCTGGCTACTATTCTTTGTGCATCACGGTCTCTGTGTAGTTAAGTAGCAGTCAACTAAATATGTAAAAGGCCGGCTAGCTGCACAAGCACAGGAAATTATGAATGGATATTTAATGAACTGGTTGGTCTCCAATATATCACTGCTGCACATGTAGGATGAAGAATAGGATATAAAAGGCAAATCCTGTTGGTCATGAGATAAATCACATCTAAAATTATATCAGTCTGCCACAAGACTTACCATCTTATTTTTTATCAGAAGTCTCCATGACAGGTAAATTAATGCAGGGTTTCTTTGTCTTTAACCGCAGAGGCAAAGATAAGATTATCTATTCACTGAGTAAGACTATGGTCATGGAAAAGCTGTGTATGGATCAGTTTGTATAAGAGGCTAAAGGAGAAACCAAGCTGTAGCATCTTTAACTGTTTCTGAGAAGAATTAAGTAGCAAATATTGAATGTGTGGGCCATCATATGTAGAAAATATTGCTTTTCATTTAGTTTTAATAAAAAATAAACACAAAGCTTTCAAAAAAGTGCCATGATTTAATATTATAAATTATTCACATTTTAGACTTGGAATACTATCTCAATACTGTATCACATGGTAACACTTGCAGGTTCAGAGATTTAAATAAGACCTTTTCATAATTTCATAATAATTTTGTAATGTCAGATCACTTTAAGACACTTTAACATTTGATTAGCACAGTTAGTGACTGAGCCAGTTTGATGGCATTTAGTTCCTACCTGCTTATGAATGTTAATGAACCGAATCAACCAAGCAACTAGAACAATGTCTGGCACTCCTTCGTGTACGAGTAATCAAGTAACTAATGTGGACAATATTATCCTGCTCTATAAAACATTGTTTGATTGATGACTGATCATTCAAATTTATGAAAATCAATGGTTACAATCAATGGTTACAAAACAATGCAGCCCTTTGTTATACAGTGTGCATGACAGCACACACATCTTGTTTCATCCCTGGCAAAGGTCCGATTGAAGACTGAAATATGAAAGATGGGCCAAGGCATTCTGTGAATTCCTCCTCCACACAAGTGCTTTCCCTTGTTGCTGAACAGAAATGCTTTTGATCTAGAAGTTGAGACTGCCATGTACTCAGATGACAATGAATATTACATGGAAACAGCCTTGAGATCTAATCCAACCTTGTGTCCTTTGCAGTGATGTAGCATTTGTCAACAAGAGCATGAACCACATGAAGGAAAGAATAGAGCATAATACTCTCCAGACTTTCACAGCAACAGCGCTGCATATAGTCAAACTAGCCTTGGTGATTGCTGCTGTCACTTAATTGAATTCTGTAATTCATCATTTATTCTTGTTTATTGCCAGCATGACAGGTAACAGGCTGATGAGATGACTCCAAAGAATTAAATGATGAATGAAACCCGCTGATAATATCAGCGTGTGCGTGGGCTCACTGCCCACTTAACGGCAGCATGTCTGTGGATTCAGCTGCATCAAAATCAAACTGGAGGTGTTATAAAAAGCTAAATCAAAAGCATCTTTCAAACCGGGCAAATCCGTCATCTTTTCCTTTCAACACAGCTTTCCATTATCTCATATATTGCAAAAGAAAGAGGAAGAAATAAGCATTATGAAATGCAATTACCTGATGCTCAGGGGTCCCCACACCCCCACTGTGCGCCAGAGCAGATTTTATTTTGCCATTATGAGTGGCTTCTCATACATATTGCACTAAAGTGAGATTATGTCAGTTCATTTCCAACACGCTTTGACATCTTTTTCAGTCAGTGTAACACTCAAAAATTTATGTTCCTGGACTTGAGCCATAGCAACACCTCTGCTGCAAGAACTATTCAAAAGATCATTTTATTACATAGTTGATGTTTAGTTAATGTTTTATTTGACCTCAAGATTTAACATGGAAGTGTGGGTCTTGTGCAGTTTTTGACTACAGAAGAGATGCTCAGCTTATTCCAAGCTGCCAGCTGCTTAATTGGTTGCTAAGTTACAGATATGAATTGATAAAAGTGAAGTGATACTTATGTGATGTTCTATTGAGGTGCAGTGGCACTTACAAAAATGTTGTGACAGATGAGCTTTAAATAAAAAAGGTACAATGCCTCTACAAACAATTTGTAAATATTTTCTTTACACATTGCTTACAATCTACCTAACTTTGGGTTTTATTAAAATTTTCCCTTTGTAGGCTTTCTGATAATCTCAACCAAAATTATGAGGATGTAGGTCCAGCATCTTGAAAGCATCTGCAGATGCAGTGGCACCTGATTACTTTCATCAACTCTTCATTAGTTATGCCTTAATCACAGATCATAGCAGCAGAGACACCTGGGAGTGAAATGGTCTTAATATGGCTGCTGGCAGAGATGAGCTCTCCAGCTGTTTGCTGCCCTCTAAAGCTGTCAGCCCTCATTTGAGCCAATTGCCCTGTGGAACTCAATAATCAAACCTGTAATAACCTCACACAACCTGAAATGCACTTGTGTGCAGGGCCAGGCACTGCACATCTCATTTCTCTCTCATCCTTTCCATTTCTTCCCATGGCCAAATCTAAATGTTTTGCATGTCTGAGTAGAATAGCAAACTGCAACTCTGTGATTAAATTGTAACTTGGCTATTTGCACCTGAAACCACTTTTTTTCCTGAAATAGAGCTATGCTTAGCCATGTGAACTAATAATAATAAATATGAAATTTGGAGCTTCAATGACTTAATGTCCCTTAGGTTTCTACAGTAGTTATGACTAAAAGTTCTGTCAAAATATAAGTTTATATAAACTACACTTGCAGAAAGTAGCATTCAAGGGCAAACCTGGGTTTGAGAAGGTTGTGTAAGGATGATTTATCTATTGTAAAGTTGCAATTTCTATGGATTCTGGCAGTCCACACATCCATACATCTAAATGTCCCAATAAATTAATAAAATAATTAATTAACCTAGAAGTGAGTGTGTGTGTAGTCTTTTTCCTCAGTTCAGTTTTTGTGATAGACAGGTGACTTATTCAGGGTGTAGCCCACCGCTCACCATGGCAGCAGGATAAAGTAGCTATAGAGAATGGATGGACGCTCAGCACAGAACTTAAACTCGGCTCTTCAGGATGTGTATGTGGCCCCAGTCCATCTCCTCCATATTCAGACTTTGTGAAGTAACAAGCATTTCATAGTTACGTCTCTGATTTGTGTCTACTGACACAGTAAGTTAAAATTTCATGTCTATTTCAACTTTATATCATGAGATTTGGGTGTCACTTTTCTAAATAAAAGCTTATTTTAACAAACAAATACGACAAAAATTGGCTTTGAGATGTTTTGAGATATAAAGCAAGAGTATTTTCAGAATTCTTCATAAACACTGAAAATACATCAAGACTAATTTAAAATATAAAATTGATATTAACAACTGTTTTTAATGATATATCTGACTTTTTTATTGTAAATTATATTTTGGCACCCTCTAACAATGGTTAATTTAACAGCTGTCTTACATCCTGCCTCTTCACTGTACTCTCCACAGCCAGTAAAAGTCAATCTGATTTCGACTCTTGTCATAACTATTGTCCTCTATTGAGGTCTTTATATATATCTTTACTGAATCAGCCATGGTGACCCTATGGTATAAACAAAATGCAGTTATCAGATGATGATTCCAAGCTAGAACAGTTTTTTTTCAGCCATGGGAAACTGCAGGGCAATGTTTATCATTTAAATAATGAATGTTAGTGTCCCATCTAAACAGGGTTACGGTTAGAAAAAGGTTTATTAAAGTGTGCATATGACTGATGTAATTAATACTGATCTTCAGAGATGTTTCTGGTTCAACATTTTCTTGAGCCTTATATAAAAATAAAAAAAATGTGTTTTCTGAACCAAATATGACATCTGACTTGGTTTCCTATCAGTAAAAAAGATAAAATGTCATATTGAGGAAAAATGTTCTATGATGAGTGCCTCTTTAATTATATGCAACAGCACAGCAGGATAGACATCTTTTAAGATCCCACATTCCATAACCTTTAGTCTCATTAATGCACTTAAACTGTTTGCTACTCTGTGAATTTATCATTTAGTTGCACATAATAATTACTATACTTACCATATTCAACAGTGCACAGCAGAATATGGCATTGCTGTATCTAAGGCTTGGGAGCAACTTCTGCCTTGTCCTAGTCCTCCTTAATGAAAATAGTTTAAAGCTTAAACTTTTCTGGACAGCTTCCCTTGTCTCCTTTGCCTAACAAGGTGGGGTATTCCATTTCACTTGGGAGCTTTCAGATACGTTTTAGTCTCTTTGGTGTGATGAGGTGCCAAAACTACCAGGGGAAGGTAACACTGTGGAGAGTCTGTCAGTTTGCTGAGGATCAAAGCCATTTGCAAAGAGCACACACACATCAAACACTGCCACGCAGCGTGTTACCTAGCAACCTGGACCAGGTGTTGCAGTGAGTGGGAAATATTAAAGCTCAAATTCTTCATGTTTTCTGCAAATTCTAAAGGAAATCGATTGAGTTGTGACTGTGTTGTTCGAGTTAGAGGAACAGAGAGGCTTTTTTTCTGCATTATGGCCGACAACAGCGGCACAAAGATGATAAGGGTGTCATATCAAAAGCCGGGGCATATGGACAGAGAATATAAAAAAGGTGGCACGTATACTCTGATGGCTCACACAAATAATGACCATACCCCTTCAATATAAGTAAATGCTCAGTCATCACCATAAAATAGTGACACACACACGCGCGCATCCCACTTAAAAGCTTAAACAGCCTAATAGCAGAGTCCATTTCAGAAAGCAGTCATCAATTACATGAGATGCAGCAATGCTTGGAAAAGTTTTGCTTGGAGCTCTAAGGTATAGCTACTCCTCGCCATGCATCATGGGCAGCTATATAACACTGCCGTTACATTAGCAGGACATTAAGCATAACCCACCTACAAAAAAGAACAGGAACCATCCATTCCACCAGTTTCTTCTAATAACTATATCACATCACTGGCCATGTGTGAGGTCGCAACCCCTTTTCACTGGTGTGAGAGCCAGCTATAAGAAATGATGGTGCTGTCATAGTGTGTGATGTGCATCATCAATGCATGTCCAGGCATTTTGGTGATTTAGGTGTATTATAACAGTATTGCGCTCTTATGGCCTCCTGTCCCGCTAAGGTCAGTTACATTATTACTTATAAACAGTGATGGTCATTGCAGGGAGCTAATGGGAAAAACATCAGAAATGATATGCGTGTATGGCACCACAGGAACAGTTGAGAGAGCACGGAGAGTGATGTGGCGCCGCAGCCGTCTCAGCTTGTCCGCCTTAGCCAGCAGAAACAGGTGTAAGCTGTGAAAGTGCATGATGAATGTTCTCTTTAGTGCCGGTGACTGACTACCCTTATTCAAACAGCAGACAGCTCCTCTGGCTAAGTACTCTGGGAGCAGATACTGTACATGGCTCTCACAGGCATGTTGTGCAACCAAGCAAACACGCACAGAAGCATGCAGGCAAATAAAAACGCATGCAAAGAGATACAGGCATTTTGAGCATGCCTGCCTCATAACAACAAGCTCCCTCTGCTTTATAAAAAACACTAAGTGGGGACATACACTGATTGATTTTGTTTGTTGATGATAAGAGACACAAGCAACCCTCCTGTGGTCTTCTCCTGGGTGATAAATATGTGTGTTTGAATCTGATCGTATGTAAGATGCTTCCATTCGGATAATCATGACCCAGGAAGGATGAAGTCTGGGAGGAGATCCAGCCCCCCCATATGACAACTTAATCAAGCCATACAAGAACAAGAATAGGATTAGAGAGAGAAAGAGAAAAGTGAGAGACACATCTCACTTTTCATGCACTATGAATAGAGTCTGAAACAAAAGGACATCAGTGGATAGAAGGCCTGGGTGATGAAGACAGACTCTTCCCCTCTGGGCTGAAGGAATGACTGACAGAAGCAGTGGGTCGCGATCTGAATTCCACTTGACAAAAGGAAATGAAGAGTTCCATTTAAACAAAGAGCTCGCCATCCAAACACAGCTTTCATCTCTTTCAGTCTGACTATGAGATGCATGAAAGGAAAGTACATGCACACTCCTGCATACACACCGAAAGCCCTGGCAAGTAAATTTGGATGTACTGACTTTTAGAGTCGTGCTTCCTCTATCATTTTCGTTATTGTTGGGTTTTTTTGCTTTTTCTTAGCTGGCCTCTGATTCAATCATCTCTATATATTTCTATCCAGTTTACTTTTGATCTTTTTTATGTTACATGCAATTACTCTTTATTCTACTGAAGGAAAATTTCCACGTGGAAAATGTTAATTTTTATCAAGCTATGTGTGCTAATAATGATAAATGATCAGATGTGAGCAAAAGATGATGCGGTTCCTTAAAATCTGTCGTTGTTGTGGTGGTCTGGGGAGTTGCTTGCATGTCTGATGACCTCTTGTAACCTTTCGGTTGACACATGGCCACAAGTCCCAAAGAAACCAATTATTCCCTTGTCTGAAGTTTTACTGCCGCCTAATATGTCAACTTTAATCCAGCTGTGCCCTAGTCTTAGGCAGCAGTTATTTATTATTTAACTATTTAAGTTTTTTCCAATTAAATCTCACATATTTTGTAGTTTGAACAGAACAAAAGGTTGTTTGCATTTGTTTTTTTTCTCTGATAACTATGTCACTGAGTTCATAAAAATAATAATAAAATCTCTGTTAATGGTTCTCAGGTGCAGAAATGTAAAAATAAGTGCATTTGTATCCGGGACATTGAAGCGAACAAATTTCTAACACAACTGGTTCGCTTAGTTTAGCAGGGCAGCCGTTATGTACAGACAGGGGACTACCTATAGTATCATCCTGCATATGGTAAATGCATTCACCCTCCTCACGCTATGTGCATCCATGCAGCATATTGAATAATGGAACAACAAGACGGCAGCTGTACAACTGTGCTTCATTAATCAAAAGATGTCTTTTTTGATGCCAAAATCTTTAATGCACAGACTCCCTACATATCCTTTATTTATGTCAAATCACAGATCAAATACTACACACACAGTAACTTTTCTTTGCTTTCAAAATCTTCTTAAGAGTCCACCAAAGCTAAAGCCCTTAGAGGGAAATTTTTCACTTGACCTGTCTCCATTCTGCTGAACTTTTCTCCGGGCGGAAACTCATTGTGTAAATTTGGTTCCGGCCTTCTGAAATTTTTGAACTACGAGCCAAAACGCAGCATGGCATCCAGGGTGGGTTTAGTGGGTGTCTGAAGATCATTTTAAGTAAAGTTATTTTTTAACAAGATTTGTTTATTCTTCAGATCATTTAAAATAAAATTAAATTGAGCAGAGGTAGGTAATAATAAAAAAAAACTGTCAAGGTAACAAATGGTGAAAGAAAGTAAATCCTCATTGTACTTCTCTCGTACGCTACTGTGGAAGTCAACATGCAGATGCATTTTGCCTAGCTAGCAAAACGCCAAAGACAAAATAATCTCTGAGGAGCTTGTTTTATTTCAGATTTTTGGGTGAAAAGGACAATAGCAACATGATTGTTAAATGAATATCTTGTCTGGGTGAAAAATGTCTTCCAGCTCCAAAAACTGGACTTCTGACATAAAGAGGCACCTGCAAGTTAAGCTTAACAAACAGCACCAACATTTAGCTTTCAGCTCGGCTGAAAAACTGTCATGAAGAGTGAAACTAATAAGCTTCTTTATTTGCTAGAAAGCTCAATGACATACTACCAAAAACTAAATACTTCTTTCTATAGAATTATCAATAAAATCTCTACTTGTTTAACTTTATGCATTAAGATCCAGCCATTAGTGTTTTACTTTTATATTTAATCATAAGATTAGATATCATATCTCATCATGTCCACTACAGTAGACATCAAATTAAAGGTGGTTTTCCAGTATATATTAGTATATATTAATACATGAGGGTGGTATATTAGCAATTTTGCCACTCACACATACACTCACAGAAGAAACAAACAAATCAGCAGAATAGTTCATATAAACATGAAAACATAATTACTTATACATGCCTCAGTGGTAGACAGGGCTAGAAAATGATACTGTTCAGTTTTTATAGACTTTTTCTGTTATACAAGTATAACACATTTTCTTATGAAATATTTCTATAGATGAGAATAAAAATAAAAAGTAAAACATTAATATAAATACAAATAATACAAAAAGAAAAGTGTTTCTATACATCTGTAGATGCAAAGTATTGTGTGTAAAATAATGTGGCATAGATTTAATAATTCATGCATCAGAGGGTTAAAACAAAAATTGTGCCCCTTATTTCTGTTATTAGCCTGCAGAGCATAATTTGTTACACTAACTGGCAATGAAATGCTGTACAGTTATTACATTAAAAACATACTCAGAAAATATCACCTGTACAAGCTACTGCGATGAAGTGTCCATATTGATAACTAGTCCAATGACTCACCTTCTTAGTAAGCAATGAAGTTACGCAACTCAATGCTTTTTAGAGACAGGAAGAATTATCCAACACTGCCCTTCCAGTAAAGCCTCTAAATGTAATTTAAATTCATCTAAAATGCTTTATTTTCATCCGTTTGCTGGAAGTCTCTGGCATGTTTCCACTTCTATGCAAACTTTGCCAGTGTCCTTTCTGCAACAGATTTCTATTCGGTAGAAATTACTGAAGTGGGTCTCCATGACAACTTATTCCCAGCTTGTTTTGAGCAGTGTATCCAGATTTCTGACAGTGTTAACATATTTTGCATAAAAATACATTCATTGCGTCCAGTACAACAGCCTTTAAAAACAGCCTTACAGGATGACAGAACCTCCGACATGTTTTCCTACGTGTTGGATTTTCTCTTCCTTCATTTTGTGTCTAAACAAGCACTGCAGCACTGCATTTCCAAAGAGCTGTACTTTGTTTCACTTTATTTTCAGAGTATTACCAAAGAAGTGTAGCATATCTACGTAAAGATTTTACAAGTATTAAGCGTATCTTTATGCAGTTCCTTTAAATAATGATGACCCCCTTTCCCTTCACTCACAAGGTCTTAGTTCAATGTGCAGCATGTGGCGTAAGTAGAAACCACCACTCCACACCGCTCCAGGTCAGCCTGTGGCGTTTTATGTCTTGCGTGCTGCTTTTTCCTCCAATCAGCACTGACGTTCAGACTTCTCTTGTGGTTTCTACTAAGCATCCTGTCTCATCTTAAGTTTTAAATTAGTAAAAGCTCCTGTTAATAATTTTTTAAATGCAGAGACGGGGAGTCCAAGAAAAGTTTGAAGTCATTCCTTTATAAAAGTGTTTATGATGTTTCTGAATATTTCTCATCATCATTAAGAAAGAATTAAGCAAACAGCCTCAATCTTTGAGGTTAATTCGGATCACATCAACCCTTTAAATCTGCTACATAAAAAAAGATATAAAATACCTTTAAATACGTTTCCAATCCTTCATTTCAAAAGATTTTAGTTGTCAAGTCATTTTTGACCCAATGTAAACCGATAGATAACACTAACTTATTCAATCGGCATTTTCATTCATGAGTTCTATATTTGGACTCACTGTGTGAATCTTCAGATACACAATACTTTGCAAATGTTTGGAGCCACCCCTACATTTTTTTATTCCCAACAAAAGGAGAATAATGATTATTTGCAAACAAATGAAAACAATATATAAAGCAAAAAAAAGTTTTTTGTTGTTTTGAAGACCTTTAACATCAATATTTGGTATGAGCACCTTTATTCTTTGATGCTGCCTGAAATAAGAGATTAAAAAAAAGAGTGATTATCCAAGTAGTTTTGGAGAAACTGTCCACGTTTCTTAAAGGACATTTCAATGTGCTTCTTTAGATGTTGCTGCTTTTGTTCTCTTTGTCAAAGCGATACTACTACTCCAATAGTGTTGAGGTCTGTGCTCTGGGGAGGATTCATCACCATAAGACCTTTGTTCACACATTATTTGTTGAGTTCTTATTTCATTTGGCATGCCTCATCCTTTGCTCCCTGTACCCCCTCATCAACAATGGCCTCTTGACATGCATCCCTCCATGGAGACCGTTTCTGATGAGGCTTCGGTAAATAGATCAACAGAAGGAGCAAATGCCACCGTAGCTGGCTAGTAGCTCGTGTTAGGTCTTTCCTGGCTTTGATCGTGGAAATTATTTTCACCTGAATTCTTTATTTCTTTTTTTTTTTTATCAGCCCACCACTTTTGCCTCCACTTGTCCAGTTGGCACCAACACAAACTATTACACAAATTATATATACACATATATATATATATATATATATATATATATATAGTTTTTTTTGGGTTGTTTTTTTGTTTTTGTTTTCTTTTGTTTGTTTGTTTGTTTGTAAGGAATTGCCTCATTTGGCCAAAAACACAGTTTTACATCTGACAAACTGTTATTTTTGGCATTAGACCTACTTTGGATGTAGAGAAAGATCTTTCAAAAAGGATCTTTGTGACAGGTTACCAGCAACACAAGTGGCTGTGGATACTTTATAAATTGTTACTTTGCTAACCTGTTTGCTTCGAGTTGACTATATGATCACTTGAGCTCGGTGCCTTTTTTATTCTTGAATAAATCAAAAGTTAGTGCTCAGCGGCTTAAAAAAATAAATGAAATATGACTCTAGGAATAGTCAGATACAAGAATTGGACTGAAAATGAGTGAAAAATCGGTGAAAGGCCAAATAAAAATGTTGAAAGAGCTCCAGAAAGCCTGGAGAAACATTGCTCAAGGCCACTTAAAAAGATTACAAAGTTTGCCTCCTTGGCAGCAAGCTAAAAAAAATGAGGGATGGCTCAAGACTTCTGCACAGTAGTGTGGGAGT
This sequence comes from Pseudomugil gertrudae, assembly GCA_037177535.1. Taxonomy (NCBI): domain Eukaryota; kingdom Metazoa; phylum Chordata; class Actinopteri; order Atheriniformes; family Pseudomugilidae; genus Pseudomugil; species Pseudomugil gertrudae. The sequence goes on from JBAMHV010000007.1 coordinate 23,334,019, forward strand.
ACAGATGCTCTTAATAATGACAAATAGAGGAAAGCCTACATGTGCTATTTTCATAATGCAATTCAAATTGTTCAGCGCTCTCATATCTCAATCATTCGCTCTGTCACAGATCTCTTTTCTTAAGTGCTCTTCAGAAATATCAAGTGAAGTACAACATGATTGAAGGCTGCTAGGCTCTGGTCTAACTGACAGCACCAATCTCGCTTCCTATTCAGATTCACTCGTTTCCCTTCAGGTCATGCTGCACCATTTCTGCATCATAAATCTAAAATGCAGTTTTATATTGCAATTTACAGAGTTATCTTTTGCATTATGATATAACATGGAAGAATACTAAGATCAAGTTATTCTCCATGTATTTTCAAAAGGGTGAAATAAGTTTAGTGTCACTTAGGGAGAGTAAAGAGTGCAACAGCGCAACATTCCTGAGTAGATGCATGCTTCGTCAAATTTTAATCATTCCCAAGATGTGCCTTCCTCTGATCAAACAAGCTCAAACCTTTTCTGAGCTTGTGACTGAGGAAGTATAAAGTCATGTTTTCATGTGTAAAATGACAGAAATTACAACGTAATCATGACACACATAATGCTACTTATAACATATTTACTTTATATCATTTTAGCATGGGATTTTTGTGATGCATTATTACACAACAACAACAAAGTGTTTAAAAAGAACTTCCTTTGACTTGCTGTGAGGTTTATTCACCTGGAGGTCTCAGCCTGCAGAGAATCTCAGCAGAGTGGGACGATTTAGAAGAAGCAACGATGTTAGACGTCCATGTGCATTGATTTGATGTGTATCGATTAAATCCTGGAGGAGCTGGAGCTGTCATGCCCCTAAAGGACACAACTCAGATAAATCTGATAAAATGTTGTTGTAGCACAGTATTACAAAAGCATAAGCACAAATGGAACATGCAAACATAAGATGCTGAGTGCTATATATCAAAGTCTTTAGTGCCTTAAAGTGTTAAGTATGTTAGTAATACATCAACTTGGAAAAAAACTTTTAAAACATATTTTCCCTAAATAAAGAATGCAATGTTGGATTTGATTTTAATACCAAGTATAAAGTAATGCATTAAATATTTTACAAGACAGACTAAGCAAGTGTTAACTGAAAGTGAAAGCATTAGTGAACAGCATCATAAAGATCAAGGAACACACCAGACGGTTCAGGGACACTAGTACGGAGGAGTGTCCAGAAGGGATCAGTTTTGAACATCTCATAGCAGGGATGTTGCTAAACATAATGCTCTATGGGGGCATGGGCCCCTCATTTCTGATGTAAAGACCAACAGTGTTTATAAAATGAGCAAATTCCATTTGATTATCTGCCTGTTACTGCTGCTGAAATATTGAATAATATAATTAATAAAACAGTCAAAGTTTGTGTGTTGTCTATTAAAAATAAAACAATCACTTATAATCTAAAAAATTTATAAATTAATATGAATTTAAGTTGGAAGGTCTTTGCAACAGATTATCAGATTTTCAGATCCTTTGAAAAATCTATGTGATCCAAATAGTCAGACATTACTTAATTATTTATATTAGCAGATAAAAATTGTATTTAGTGATTTTTAGAAGCAGGTTCCACTAAATCTGTTAAAAACATATTGGAATGTGTTCTCCAGTAAATGTCCCGAGTCTGTGTGTTTTTACAGTCTGACTCACTGCATAGCATCCAGCCAGTTCTGCTGGGTTACAGCTCCAGGAAGTTACTGGCCATGATTAAGAAGGAAAACGTGAACCAGAAAGATGAACAGTTTTAATGAACAGCTAATCATCTGTGTAACAGCTTTTAATCCAGTAGTCCCCAAATCTGTTTTTTATGGAAGTGTTGCTTGAAGAAAGCTATTGTAGGAATTAAGCCACAAAGTCCGCTTTGCAATCTGCTAAAGGCCAGGCAGAGAAAACAGCAAACACGTGGAATAATTTGTTCTGAACAGGGCCGAAGTTTTTGTTTTTTTCCTTTTAGCTTAAATGCAAAACACCACGTCTGGCAGAACAAACACTGCATATCACAATGAACACACGTTCAGCGTGAAACGTGGTGGGAGCAGCATAATGCTATAAGGAGGGTTTTCTTCAGCAGGGACAGGGAAGCTGGTCAGAGATTAAGATGGAAAGCGCTAAAAGCAGGACAATCCTGAAATAAATTATATGTCAGCAAAAGGTGGTTCTCAGCTGCAGCAACGACTGCACTGCAGTTAACCACTTATACTTGTGTACATGTGTACGGTCTTTTATGCATTCTTCGTGGTGTTACTTATAGCAAACCAGTTCACACAGTTATTTAACATGCAGTTTCTCTGAATGGTATGTATGTGGGCCCACAGTGAGTCGATAATAAAACCATGTTTTTTAAGTTTAGGTGATTTTAAACCAATAGAAAAAAAGTTTTTAACTATATACTGAATTTTAAACTATGATGTTGTTACACACTAAAATGTGCTACAAGAACTGACATTTAAGCATATCAAAGTACACATTCAATAATACATTCATTATATAAAAAAAAAACAGCCCTTGCAACGTGTGCGGTAATCAATGCTTGACTTTATCTTGTTTTCTGAGCACTCAGCATGCACCATGCGGCTACTTGATCTAGAAGGCAATACAATCTCTTTGGATAATTGTTAGTTGTGTACAGCTCCTAACTGAATGATTTGAGTGCTCAAGACATAAAATTGACACTTGAGTGCTTCCCTGACCCAAGAAAGCTCTGTGTTCTGCCACTAAGGCTACACCCAGGATAATAAGCCACATGGCCACTTGTGACCATACAGGCAATGTCAGCAATCACATCTGCATTATGCAAAAAGTGTAAACACCAGACTGAGGGACCCAAATTGGCTCAACACCAGCTGTCTAATTAGCTTTGTGCTGCTCTTGAAAAGCAAACAAACAGAGAAAGCGGGACAATCTGAAAGCCGGCCAGGCATTGGTTTTGATTGTTCTGTTGCCTCCAAATCAGACAGTGTTTGAATTCTGCTTGCACGGAGAGAGGAGGAGGTTTCAGATAAGACGCAGAGATTAGATCTTAAGTTAAGCCCCCATAAGGCCTGCGTAGTGTTTTTTTGGAAGTACTGTAAAGACTCATAAGAGGCATGAGTAAAATTTACATTTTAATGAAGCCTTAGCTGATTGCTGTTATGTAGAGTTCTTCAGAACAGCAAGTGGTAAGTACACAGAAAAATAATTTAAAACATGTTCTAGCACTGGTCTGCAGATGCAAACACGCCCCACTAATTCAACACACTCCTGCAGAGAGGCGGCTGCAGAAACAAATTGTCCTGTAAACACTGGGTGAGAGCTGAGAGGACACAGGAGTGCAGTACATGACTAAAAAACACATTCTCGCCCAGCTCAGTGTATCTGAACAGAAAACATGTACAAATCTTTTCTTGCAAATACAGCTTTTGGAGATGGGAAGACAGAAAAAAGTGGCTGGGCAGGGGGCTTTTCTTTTTTTGCAACAAAACAGTGACAGATACAGCAATGAATAACAGTGGTGTCGTGATGAGCAGCAACATTAGGGGGGGGGGTTCTGACGAATTTTGCGTGGCAAAAAAGCAACATGTATCATGTCAAAATCGTCACTTCACTGTCATTTTGCAAAGTCTGTGTGGGAGTGAGGACGGATCCAAATTCCTGCGTTATCAGGCACACTGCAGTCAGAGTTGTGAGTAATAATAAGTCACTTACAGTGGTTGCTGCGATTCACCACTCATTAATGAGAACTACTAATTCCTGCTGGTGGTGACATCTTTTGAGTTGCATAAAACACAAGCTACTTTACGCTGTGAGAAACAAATCCAGCTTGAGTTACAACACTCCTAGCAGCCCAAACTCTGCTTTAGAAATTATCAGTCCCTCCCTTGTAAATGACAGGGCCTCCTGGAACATCCAGTACAGGAGACATCTTATCTGCAGCACCCTTCTTATCGCTGAGCCCCAGTGGAAACTATTGCCAGGTAGCAGGTTGTCATATGACACACAGCTCGGTGACAAGCCACAGCTCAGCATAGTTTCCCACACCATTCACAGCTCCCATGTGATAATACACAACACAACAGTACTGTAGGTTCTCAGATAGCGCCGAGGGGAAATGTGAGCCCAGTGATGATTTATATCTGCCTTATTAAAGAGCTGACCTTGACCGTGGGGGAAAACTGGATTAGTCTGTTCTGTTTTTTGTTTGGGGGTTTTTTTAAGAAAAAGGAAATAAAGATATCAGATGATTTCATGTTATTGAAATGAAGAGCCTCCTTTTTTTCTTGCCATTTATTTTCCTCTCATTTTTCCTGTCTTGGGTCCTTCATCATCCAATCCTCATTGTCCTGTTGAACAAAAGAAGGGCTGATGCTATGGTCCATGGCCAGGCGGTCCTCCCTGGCATGAAATAAACACAGCACACAATGACTCGGCATACGCCACAGTGTAACACTGCTTGTGGAAACAACCAACATAATGCCACCACCTCCTCAGTTACACACAAAGCTCAATGAAAGGATTTCAGAGTCGATTGAAGGGATAACTACATCCTCCAAATTGCAGCTTGTAGCAGGTATACATCCAAGTTTCCTTCCACACAGAAATACAACAGCGTGTCATTTTTTGACATTTGGAGGACTCATGTGAGAAGGCTTTTCATCCAAGGCAGTAATCATGTTGCCACCATTTCAGGCATTTTATAAACATAATTAAATCTGGCTAAAGGGTTCCCTCAGCTGCTTTTGACACCTTTGATTTGCAAAGAGCTTCAACCAGCAGTAACCTTGGTGATGGTGATCCAAGTTGAGTTAAAATCCATTCAGAACATAAGCATAAAGTTCTTGAATACATGAACTGCATAGTACTTACATCACTGCATCGACTCTGGGACACTGAATTGGCTTTTTATTATGAGGTTACTTCCCTCCTTTCTGTTTTCCCACACCTAATATTACTGCTCTTTTTCCTTTCACCTTCTAAATCTCCTTTCTTCTCTCATTTTCTTCTCTGCTGTCTATACGGCTCGCTTCTTTTTCCTTTCCGTTAGACGTTATCTCAAAGACTGGATCACCATGGCAACAATTAGTCACATCGTCATCGCCCACGCTAGTATTTGATGGCTGTTTTTATTTTTGAGGGTGTCTCGATGCACCCCTACCTCACTGGCAGATTGCCAACTAACCTGTTCTGCTGAGGAAGGAACAATATTGCCATCTGTTGGATCCATGTGTTTGCACACTAGCAAACAGCATTGAGAAACACACCAGTGTCCCCATGATGACTCATGACAGGCAATCACGTGCCAATTAAGACCTTCAACTGGAACCAGAATCTGTGGGGCTCAATTATAAATCCCAAGTTGGCAACACATCTAGTCTTCCTTCTGAAAGGTCAACCCGCACCATAATATCCGTTTTCATTAATAAAAATGGATACTAAAAACAGATGCTGACTCTCCAGCAGCCACACACTCATAATGATGGTATGAAACAAGCCTGTCTTGCATAAAAGAAAAATATGAGTAGCTTGGTGACAGCTTGGTTAATTAAACATGGAGAATAGTTGGGCTTTCAACCGGGATTCATATTTATTCATCATGCCTGCCATATTGTATATCTCCAAATGAAAAAGAGCTTTCTTGCAGCAGGGTACCAACTAATGTGAGAGATAATATATTGGCTGAGATTTTGGCCAAGCATTACCCTTGAAATCTTGGACTTGTTTCTGTTCTCTCGAGGCACTAATTAGGTTTTTTTTTCCTTTTTTTAACCCAAATCTTACAGTTAAGTTATGTAATACATCATAATCACAAATATCTTCCCATTTGGGACAGACTGTTGCTCTTATTCTGCTATAAGTCAAATATTTGCCAGGATTTTTTTCTCTTCATTATTATGATCTTTTTCATCAGCCAAAAGGGAAACAAAGACACCTCAGCATTGACTTAAAGAAACACTGAGATGCTGCAATGCTGGAGGGAAATGAGCTAAATTCTGTTACAGGGATTTCTACACTGGTACTCCAGGTGAGGACCTCTACTGAGATACCTGAAGCTACACAATTCTGTTTAACTAGATATGAAATTCTGAGGTTTCATAGTCAGATTTACAATGTGGCTGAAGATAAATGTCCATATCACACTAACCAACAACTGCCACACTACTGTGTTTGCTTTCATGTCTTCATCAAGAAAAGACAGCAGCTTTCCAATCCTTGGACCGTGAAGCCCTGCTATGGCTTGCCAGACTCTGGCAAAGAAAAGACACAATTGGTGTGCAGATGCTCACTGCTCCTATGTAAAATGACTGTCTTCTTTAGCTTTGCTTGGTGAATTTCAATATAGTTGTCAGCTTTGCAGCTGCTATGCAAAATACCGGCCAAAGATGATGCAAGATGAAGCATAAAATGAACATATTCCTTCCTTCAAAATGTCTGTATCTATAACTAGAAATTCTTAGTTAAAGTGTTCGTCCAACACCACCTAAAAACATACAAAGGTTGAAAAATGCTTTGACTTTGTTTACCATCAAGTACAAGTTTATTACAATAGCTGCCATTTTAGGTTTTAACTTTAAACTATACAGTAATCTAGCAGATGCTTTTATCCAAAGCGACTTACACATGATGAGCAGTTATTTTAACCATAGTCATTAACCTAACATGCATGTCTAGTGGGTGGGAGGAAGCCGGAGTACCCAGAGAGAACCCACGCATACATGGGGAGAACATGCAAACTCCACACAGAAAGGCCACTGGAGAACCCTCCCCAACCTGGGCTCGAACCAGCAACCTTCCTGCTGTGAGGCCACAGTTTTACCACTTTTTTTGCATAAAGTTTTATGAACTTTACCAACATTACGAGTAAAAAAAAGTGCTTTGACTGCTTATGAAATTGACAAATATTCAAAGGCACTTTTTTTAATGTGTGTAAAATATCTCCTAAAGCTTGCAGTGAGCTCCTCGTTAGATTTGCATTGTAAAAAAAAACTTCTGCTTTCACCAATTAGCTCGAGTAACATAACACCCGGCCCTAAACCTCACACAGCTCCATTTAATTAAGCTGGATCAAGATCCTGATGGGCTTCTTTCATTGTTGAAGCCTTTTCTGAACATTTATATGTCTGTCATGCTTGATGTCGTCGAGACTGCATTGATCTGCTCAGGTACATTAACCTATCAATGCAGCAGGTACTATGCATTATGATTAGGCGCATGGAAAAAATCCACATTCCTCAAGCTAAGGTCAGAGAAAGGCAGCTACTGTAAACCGCAGCACAACATGAAGCAGCACCCTGGCATTAATATTAATGAGATGTAGTCTACAATAGATACAGCGCAGCATAAAGGAAAGATACTCTAATTAAGAGTGTCCAGCAGAATTGTGGGGGCTATAAAGCTGATGGCACATCTGGATTATATGAGTTCATCCAAGGTATTGATAAGGACACACGGTTAGGTAAGTGAGGTGAGTGGACAAGGAAATAGCCAGCCGTTGAGATGCAGCATAATTAAAGTGCAGGGGTGCGCTTTGTGGCACCGGCGGGCTCCTTGCCACATTTCCCATCGACTTTCAAGTGGACGAGGAAGGTCAGCAACAAGGTGTTTAGAGCAATCTCCACAAATTGTTGGACTGAGGCTTGATAATCTCCAAGGCTTTAATGGATCTCAGATCTGTTTACCAAGTGAGTGCACCTTACAAAGTCATTTGGCAATTGTTTTACCCTCTAACACAATAATAGAACTGGAATTGGATTTTTGATCAATGACATCAGTGGTTAAGTTGATATATTCAATAAGCACGACAACCTTGAGCCTCATAGAATTACTGTGTGTGTCCGTGTGTGTGAGGGTTGTACTGTACTCCTTAACCATGCAGACGAAATGCATAATTTTATTCATGAGGCATTTGTCTCTTTTTTTCCCCATCAGTAGCTTATTGAATTGTTTTTTTAAAGTTGCTTCTCTTCAGAGGAATGACCCATTGAAAATTTGTTAGTAAATATTTACATCCACTTCAGAGTGCAGTTCAATGCTGCAAGTTTATCTCAAACTACCCAGACATGCAGGCATTATTACATCAAAAGTGACCATAACTGAAAGGCTGAGGAAACAGTATTTGAATGGTGAAGAGGAGGATATGGAGCATTCTGTGCTGTCTTGCCATGTGTGAGAATGACTGAATTTCTACCAAAGCTGGGCAACAGAAGCAGAGAATTTGCATAGAAAAAAAAAAAACCTATCTGGCTGAGAGTTGATCTGAGGGTAATGTTTCTTCTGGTTTTCTCCCAGGCATTAATGGTTGAATGGATTGGGTTGGACACGCCTGAAGAATTAACCAGCCGCTAGTTTAGCTCCCAGCGAATCTCAACAGCCTGTATCTTAAGCTCAAATAAGCACAGTGGTCACTGCCCTGCCATTAATTTGAACAACTCTCAAGAACCCCCCCCACCCCTCCTCTCTTTCCCTCATTTGTAGCTCATTTATTAGATAGTTACGTTTGTGGTTTGCTAAAACAGCTGCAACAGAAAGAGGTGACAACTATGCAATCAGCCTTACGTAAGTCCACCTCCACAGCAACAAATGAGAGTCTAATACACACATTATACAAGGACCCTCTGATACAGATTGTTATTGCCTGTAAAATTGCAAGAGTTCAGTGTCTCAAGTGGACACATGGAGAGGATGAAAGAGTAATGAGCAATATGGTTTTAGAAGTCTTTAAAAAGAGCTACTTAAGACTTGTAACGCCGCATTGCAGCTCAGATGTAGTTGTGAAATATCCAGCCTTTGGAGTTTGTCTTTTTAAGACAGGATCCTCTTTTCGCTGCCATTCTTTTATCATTTTAATTTCACTGCAGCAATATCCATAATTCACAGTGATTTTCCCAGTCTCCTCATCTTTCCCATGTGGGCAAAAAAAAAATAAAATCGAGATGGCTTCCCCCTAAGTTTTATGAAAAGAAATTGTCACATTCTCAGGCGAACAATGAGAACACTATTACAGGACTTGGCACAGAAAAGCCTCAAAGGCCTTGGCACAAAAGCCGGTACAAATTGAGAAGATAGAAGTGCAAACTCATTAGCTTACCAGGTTTCCAATCACAGAATTTTTTTCTTGTACGCTGCATGTCTCGGCCTGCAGAGCGCTCATCTGATGAGAGCTGTTTTGCATGACATCAAACGATACAACTCAGCTTCTGAACTTCAAGCTGACGTTTTCATGTTTTGTCAGAACACGTGTGGCGTTGCATGTTGAACCTTAGAAACTCGGTCGTGATTTTGAATTTGGCCAAAAACTTGCAGGAGCAGCTTCTGATATGCATACTTCTTACTTTTATTTCATGTAGCTGCATTGTTACGGTATGTTTGACCAATTGCTTTTTGTATTTGCTACAGTGCAAGAAAGGTAATATACACGACAGAGCATATTTAGGACTATTTAATCTCAGTTCTTCATCCACTTATGGTGTAAAGGAAATAAATAAATAAAAACACTTAATTTGAACTGGCATGTTTATGTTTTACACATGCCCTCACAATATCTGTACAAGGTGCCAGCAGTAATAAAAGCTATGTTTGGTGACACTAAAGCAGATCTTGTAAAATAGAGGAAGGTCTTGTAGACTCCAGCTTATCACATCACTGCATATTTGATATTTGCTTTGATCTTTGTTTGCTCTTTGCTCCTTCGATATCAAGTATTTAATCTGCAGTTTGAATATTATGCTTGCACTCAGTCCTGCATTCATTTACGTAAGTGACTGGATTCAAAACTGCAGCAACACACAGGCACATTCATTGCACCCCAGCAATCAGTGTGCTCCACTTTTAGCCATCCCCCTGGGTAGACCGTATGGAGAATATTAAAATATATACTACTGTCAATAATGATTTCCTTAGGGGTTTTTTTTCTGTTTTTGTAACATGCTTTCTTGTACAATGATAGTATATTATACTGTTTTGCCATTAGGCTGCATACCTCAGAGTCTGCAGCGTTCATTTTCAGACAGTTCGTCTCCTGCACCATTTTCCTTTTGCTCTGATGGAAGCTCCTCCGTGATGCTGCACTACCATCTGCTGGGGGATCTATAGGAAGACTCCTTTGCAGCAAATGCTCAGCTGTCCTTCATCCTCTCAGCCGCTCTGTAAAAGAGATTGATTTCTCTGTCCGTCACTGATGACATTGTACAACTGCTGTGTTTAAATTAGCAGCAGCCTGATAAGAGAATATAAATTAATCAAATCTCTCTAGACTTAAAATCTTCCAATTTGTTGAGAAAATATATTTAAGGGCTGCCAAGAAGTCTCCCGTTGATAAGCCTTAAAATTGACAGCGACCTGTAACAGCTCCCCATTTATGATTAAACTGTTGTCTGGCTCTAGAGGAGAGTCTGACTCCATGCACAGAAGAAACGACCAACAGCCACAGTTATTTGACTCTTCTAAGAGGTAGCATAAGCTACTGCATAATACAATTAGGCATCAAAATTAATAGCAGGCAATTGTGCAGGCAACCAGCCAGCTGTGATGGGTTTATACAACTGCCAAAATCTGACAAATAAAAAGAAATAGCCAACCTTTTCCTACAGGCAGCAAAACTACAGACACACACACACACACAGGCAGGCACACAAAACACAAAAGTCATCCTTCTGTCTTGAGACAGTTTAACAAATTGCTATGACATAATATAACGTAATATGGCTTCCAGTATGTCATATTGTTAATCTGTACTGCTTGGCTTATTTTCAGGTGCCGAATATCGAGTTCAATCACTGGTGAAAGTGCTCTCACAAAGATTCATTGAATTAAGTTTGCATGCATAAAGAAGATGGAGAATAGCTTTGAGCACTTTGTATGTTCAATTTACATAATGCCTTTAATTTCAGTACATCCGCTATTAGACGCAACGGATAGTTCAATCAGTAGATGATACAGTGCATTTAATGTACACACTGGATAGAGGATCATTAAAACAAATATATTAACAAATGTTACATAAATTAGCAAACATTTTCTAAAGTGTGGGGGCGGTCTTTAGAAACATGGAGAAGTCACCGCAACAATTTCAATGACAAAGAAGTGATAAACAAAAAAAAATCTGGGAACAAAATGTCACCAGGGGCTTCAGACAGACCCTGTTATGACAAGGTTTCATTATGTGTGATGAAAACGGCCTATTCCTTCTGAAGAACCCATTTCCTTCCCTTTCCATCTTGATTGTGAGGGTGAGAGTTCATCTTGAGCTTTTCTGGATGACAGAGATAAACTTAGTGGTCTGTCTCGTGCACAGAAACACAGAGAGCCAAGAATGCCAAAGATGATGCCAGGAGCATTGTGCTTTTCCTGATAACTACAAACTCAAGCAACAGACAAGCATCACACCGGGTAAATATTTCATTCTATGAGATGGTGGGTAAGCATTAAACTGAACTGATTCATGTATGTCTTGAGTTGCTCCCCTCTTTGGTTACATCTGCTAATAGCCCTTAAGACGATATGCAATCTCTGCTGCCACCTAGTGGTGGTAAAAGCTACTGCACTTTACTGGTTTTTATATTTCTGGTATATAGATAGAAAAACAGGATTGTTTTGTCTGCTCACAGACTTGCTGCACACCACATGCAAGCCGATGCTCTAAACATCCCAAATCATTCATCACAAACAGAGTAGAACATCTTAAGGCTTTCTTTGGACAAGGTTTTATTTTCACTCAACTCTACAAGGCAGATGTGATTTGTACGCACACACACATCTGGAAATGACTTAGTCTAAACAGCTGTAAATCTCTGCTGCGCTGTGCCTCTGTCTATGTCAAGATTTTATAACATAAATTGATTGGGATCATATTATGTTTGCTGTGAGTGACTGACTCCACTCAATGGATCCGTAAAAGGAAAGGCATCACGCACAAGCTTGGGTCGTAAAGAGGCCATGATAGATAAAGGCAGGTTCACTAGGGGCTGAAGGGACCACTGCCAGCTGAGGCCGAGAATCTGGCTGTGCTTGCATTTTAGGAACTGCACGCAGAGAACATTTTATTGCTCAATTTATTTCCAATAATATAACGCATAAAAATAAAGTGAATCACCCTTATTTTTAGGCTGTGTGGCGTGTACACAGACCACTTCAGATGCACACTGCCACTCATTCACATAAACTAGCAGGCATAACCTGTGCAAAAACAATGTTCAGCTGTGCACCGATGAGCATATCTTCTGCAACCACTGAAGTGGATAGTCAGATATTATTCCATTCTGATGATTTTCAATTTAAAAGGAAACTGCAGCCAAGAATGAGAGTTGTTTTCATCGTGGAGATGTGCAGTTTAGTGCAGCAAAAAAGTATTTGTTAAATGGATTGGAATAAAAAAAACAGAATCCTCAAAGGCAAAACACTGGACCTTATTAACAGCAAACAGCAAGCTCCTTGGATTCAAACAAGTTAAACCCACTGAGAAGGGACTTAATGTATTGATGTTAATTAAACTGCTATTGAACTGAAAAGTTTTCGGAACTTTTGACTGAGGGGACCGTTTCCAACGCATTGTGTTAACTGGAATAACACCGAGTCAGACTGGATTACTAACCAAGCAAAGTGGGATCCTGCCCTGGTCCAAGCTTCCAACTGCTCCAAAGTCATATTCTCTTCAAGCATAACAATTTGTTTAATTGCAAATTTGTCAAGAACTTTCTCCACTAACAATATGTATAACAGCGATGCCCGAGTTCAGTCCTCGAGATCAACTATCCTGCAACAATTACGTGCATTTCTTCTCCAACACAACTGATTAAAATAAATGTGACACTACTAGGCCTCTACAGAGCTGAATGGCATGCAGAAGAGGGATGTCAGTCATTTATGGACTGGAATGAAGGATGAAACAGCTTTCATGTCTTCTCCATGAAGGGATTTTGATGTTATAGAACCCTCAAAACAGGGAAACCAGCAGCAGGGTGAAGCATGACACATCAAGGACAAAAAACAATCCCCACAGTTGGCATTCAGAGATCTGAATTTTGTTTACTTGATTAATTTTCCATTTGCAAACTGCTCACCAATGGCAGGCGGATAACAGCAGGCACCACCACAGCTGGGCTTTACAGCATCTGTGATCTCTCTTTGCTTCTTCCCCCCTCCATTACACAACCTTTATATAAATTACAGATTTACCCATTTTACAAACATGGGGTTCTTTGAAATGACAAATTACACATAACTATTTACACCCCAATTTCACACAAAATTATTTACATAACTACAAACATTGTGACAAACTAAATTAGGGCTAAAAGTATACTGATACTTATATAATTACTAATTAGTCATAATTGATAAGCTGTTTAAATAATCGGGACATTGATTTGAGGTCATGTTTCCCAACCCACTGATGCAGAAGTGATGAGGTGTAAGTCATGAAGTAGTGTTTGCCAGATCCACTAAGTGTCTCTAAGTTAAAGAGAGACTTGTTTGTGTGGTGAAAAAGTGGTTTTAGCTTACCTTTTGGAAAACTGATTGTAAACTGTGATTACCCTGACTGGGTAAAACAGTGTTGATATCTAATGCAACTAAAACAGAAGTTTTAGTCTTTACAATTTCTTACTTGTTTAAAGCCTCCCAGTACTACTAAACTTTGGTAGATCTTCATGCTTCAACACCTCCTAAAGAAGGCTAATTTATCCTAAAATTAATGGCCAGTGTGATATTCTGCTGCTGACATGTGGCACAGTGAAGGGCGGATGTAAAGAGACACTCCGGATGGAAAAACATTTTAATAGGATGTAAAGCGGTTCGACAGCCTGCATGTGCCGTTTCCCAGCTCCATCAAAACAAGTCAGACCTGTGAGTGTCAGAAGAATAAGTAGTTTTAATTTAAACTAATGTTTGCATTTGATGATGATGCATTCATTAGAACAGTTTGGGAATGTAATGCACAAAGCAACACATATATATGTTAAGGGTTGCCAAAAATGCTTTTTACAGCAAAACGATCAGCAAATAAGAGCCGACAGCAGACATTTCCACACATACAAACACAGTATTACATCAGAAAACAAACTATATCAGCAAATAGATGGGTGTACAGCTTTAAGATAAAATTATACTCAAGTATAATTTTAGGAATTTGAGGAAGTTTAACAAATGTAAAGAAAATAATAATGTAATAAGAAAGTCTAAACAAGCCAAAGGATAATTAAAATATATGTACACAAACTAATAATAAAGGGTTTTCATCCTATTCAGTAGGAAATATCTATAAAGACAAACAATTATATAAAAAATCTGAATATAAAAGTGATAATATACTGCACCTAATATTATCCCAAATACTAAAAACTAAATACCATATAAAAAAAATGATCAAAGAAATATTTATCATAAAACTAATATTTCCATTTACTGTGTTTTCTCATAGTTTTTTTCTAGTATTCTGTTACAACTTTTAAGCTTAATGTTCCCTTTTCTAGTTTAACTGGTTGTAAAGTTGGTAAAAAAAAAAACAAAACAGGGGACTGTGCAGGGGACCAAAACAGCCTTTTTAAAAAGTGAGCCGGCTCACTCAGATTATACATTCTTCTCTAAAAACACCTCAACTGGTGAATCTGACGTCAGCTTGGCTGATTGTAAATTCTGCCATCTCAGTACAGTCAAGCCAGTCAGGTGTATTGCCGACTGATCAATAAATCTGACTTTATTTCTACAATTAAAGGCTAAAATTGCAATGTAAAAATTACAAGTTTTACCAATTGCTTATTCACAAAATTACACACTTACCATATGATTGTAGCTCCCCACACAGTTGCAACAGGTGAATTTTGATCAATGAAACTGGTGTAACACAGTAAGCGTTTCTTAAACACATCTTAATTATCTAGTTATCTTGAGAAAAGAAACTTGTTTTCTCAAGATAATTAAGATTAACAAGAAATAGAGCTCTCGGCTTCTGTGGTTTTGCCATCAATAAAAAACTGTTAATAGTTCTGAATTTAATAAAATTGAGCTACGAATAGATATTGACTTGATGAAATCCCTGTATGAAAGAGTAAACATGTTTAAATTAAAAGAACAAAAACCTACCAAATTCTGGGGAAGTTGATCAGTGAGTCACCAGCTCAGACATTTCCAAATAGCCAGTAGACAGTAGAGATGTTCTGCTCCCACTCGTCTTTGTGTGAAGATAAAGATCCCTCATTGACTTTCACTCACTGACAAGTCTCAGCATTAACACCCAAAACACCTCCAGTTTGGTACCAATAGTTATGACTCGCACCAACAGGAAGGAAAAGTCATACAGATGCCAGTAGTTTTAAATGAAGTCCGTGAGACGCTATTCAAAACAATCCATGTTTACTATAGCTGTGTACATAGACAGAGAGAAAAAAAGTGGCAGGGGCTAAAGAAAGCCAGGTTATATCAGGAAAGCCTCGCTTGAACCAGCGTCATCTCTTAATTAAGGCTCAAGTCATCCCAACACATTTCAGCTGATCTAATCAAGGCTAATTCAAGCGAGGCTTACTTAGTCTGGCTATGTATGAATTTCTAAAGAACATAGGGAGACTTGACAAGTAGATGTCAGAAAAGAGGAGATGGCAGAAAAAGAGAGCAAAACTTCATTTATGGAGACCCTAGGGCATAAAAGGCATATAAGACATAAAATGAAACCTTTTATGTCATCAATGGAGTTTATCAATGAGTGAATAACTGATCAATTTAATTAATCAATTTATTTAGTTAATTTAATTAATTGGCTGCACGGTGGCACAGTTGGTTAGCACTGTGGCCTCACAGCAAGATGATTGCTGGTTTGAGCCTCAGCTGGGGTGTGGGTCCAACCAGTAATTTTTCTGTGTGGGGTTTGCATGTTCTCTCCGTGTTAGCGTGGGTTCTCCCCGTGTTAGCGTGGGTTCTCCCCGTGTTAGCGTGGGTTCTC
>JBAMHV010000007.1:23350052-23361642 GCA_037177535.1 Pseudomugil gertrudae
GTGGGTTCTCCCCGTGTTAGTGTGGGTTCTCTCCGGGTACTCCGGCTTCCTCCCACAGTCCAAAGACATGCACCTTGTGGACAGGCTGATTGGACACTCTAAAATTGCCCATAGGAGTGAGTGTGTGTGTGCATGGTTGTTTGTCTATGTATGTTGACCCTGTGTTGCCCTCTGACAGGACCTGTCCAGGTTGTACCCCGCCTCTCGCCCGATGTCAGCAGGGATTGGCCAACTGAGGTCCAAGAGGGAGTGTTTTGCTGTTCAAAAGATGCGTGGGTCCTCTCAAGAAGGCCGGGTTGTCTTATGACAACCAATTGGCATCCTTTGGGGTTGACCTACATCACAGGTTCCCACTTGGTTATCTGAGTCTCTGCATTTATGCAGAGGCAGACATAACTTCCTGGATGTCCTTTAAACATTAAAACCTTAAAAGTTGAACACATAAACATGAAGCAAGCATTGAGTCATTCAAATAAAGATACCAGAAATATGTGAAAACACACAAACAAAAGCTAAATTAAGTAATTCAAAAATAAAAATCAGTGCACATTAATATGAGACACACTGGTGAAAAGGTTCAAACAAATGACTCTTTAGAATGTGACCATTTATTTTGGTCATCCAATGTAAATTACTGCAAGTTGGTGACTAGCTATAGGACAAACGTGAGACTATAACATAAAATGTTGGTGTCAGTTTAACATTTTCTTACACTGGTAAGAGAATGAAATTTTTCTCATGAGGTCTTTGTTCTTTCTGCTGCGATGTAGGTGTTAAAACCAGTGCGGGTCTGGTTTGTCCCTTAAAATGGAGGAGACTTGTGAGATAAGGAAAGGAGGTTTCCTGCTTTGATCTCTGGGCTGAAGACTATATAGTTCAGTTCACAAGTCATCAAACATTTTGTGATAAAAAATAAAAGCTCTTCTGGTCGAATACATACAAAGTGTTTGTTTTGGTGAAGGGCTCCTCTGAGGGTAACCTGTTATCTAGGAGTCATAAATTCCACAAATGTATGGCTTGTTTAAATGTGGGATCTTTGGTGTTGAGTTCACTGCATAACAAACTTTTGTTTTCTTTTGCGTTCACTCACATTATGTTTTGCGTTACCTTACAGTAAGAGATTGTCAGACAGACACTGATTACATGTCTGAAGCATGTGAACAACCTGTTTAAGCTGTTTGCTAATTCCTTTAGATGTTTCTGGTCTGCATCTCTCTCAACGTCACATCAACACAAAACACACATTTACCTCATACTATGTCCATGTTAAACCTGACATGTTTATTTTAACAGAGGAAGGATGCTGCAGAGCTTTAATGGGTTAATTACAAGTGCAATCTAGAAGTTTTCTGTTACGATCCCTGACAGCAGGCAGGCAGGCAGGAGACAGAGTGGTGCAGATCCAGATATTTATTATAACTTACTCAGAGAAACCAGCAACAGAAACAAGACTACCAACTACAAAAGAACTAATGAACCATGGGGAAGAAACAGAAACTGGGAACATATATACTCTGAGAAACAGGTGGAGTGGATGAACTAAATTAAACCAGGTGAAACAAATTGACATAATGAGTAAAGCTAAAACAAATAGACAAAACAGGAACTTATCTAAATAAAACAGGAAATCTTAACAAACAAAACAAACCCTGACATTTTCTGTAATCAGGTACCAAGCATGTTGCTGCTTTACTGATGTATCAACAACTTCAGTTGATATGATTTATTGATATATTAAATTCATCCCAATTTCCATATATTTATGACTGAATACTGTAATTGCTCAGTAGACTGGTTAGGCTATAATATAAAATGAAGACATTAATTGCATCAGAGATGAGCCCACATTATGGGCAAATTTAGCAACAGAAACTCCAAACATACATTAACAGCCCCGACTGACCGACCGAGCTGCATGTTCTGTTATATACTGTATGTAAACGCCAATGCGCTGGAGCATAATGCAGCACCACTGCTATATTGGATGGGTCTCTGCATTCAAGGCTAGAAACAATTGCAACCACCAGCAAGTTAGCAACTAGGTCCATATTTTGTGCAGCCTATGGTTGCAATAATCTGCAAAATATTGATGAAATAATAAAATAAAATTTGTTTTCCTGTTTGTTTGGACTCTTTTTCACACAGAACTGGTGTGAAAATGGTTTGCCTATGTATGTTGCTATGTACTACACCAGAGGCAGGAGTATATCAGTCCCTCCTGCTTTAAGAAGCAAATCTTGCATTTAATTTTTTGTTTAATTTAAGATGTCTGTGTGTTTTGGAATCTTCTTGTGTTGTGTGTTTTTCAAGTCATAAAGGTGTCAAATGGCCTGTTCTTCTCATCAAGCTCTGAAAGTTCAGTTTTCATGATGTTCCTAAATTATGTATATACATCATTGATTTGAAGAAGCAAATTCTAGTTTAAACTCTCAGGACACACTTTAATAATAGCTCTAATAACAACCAGGGACTGTATGAGAGCAGATCCTGTTGCTGCTGCTCTGCCTGTGTTTTACGTGTTATGAGTATTTGTAGAAATGCACTTTTAATAACTAAAACTATTCAGTCCCCTTAAGGTGTCTTGTTTATTTATGATCAAATTGCTTTGACATCGATATTGACACATTGTAGATGATGAGTCCCTCCCTGCTCTAAGTTCAGCTTTACCTCTTCACGTACCACTTCAGCCGGTGCTGTGAGATGAAATCCTGAACAAATATCATCTTACATATTCAGAACAGAAACGCCAACTAAACTGGTTTATTCCAAGAAATAATTGTTGTTTTCTTGTTCTTCTTGTTTATGTTTAAAAGTGTAATGGTAATTTAGAAAACACTTCCTGTCCTCCCCACTTCAACTGGCTGAGGCCGATGGTCTCCCTCCCTTCCTGTTAAAAGGGAGTTTTCCTTTCCACTGTGTCATCATGCATGCTCAAGCTGGGGGATTGGATCAAAGTCAAAATCCAATGCAATCTGTACATTTTCCTTAACTAAGCTATTTATTATGAATTGACTAATATTCATGTGTCTGTAAAGAGATGGCGTAGACTTACTTATTAATTAATATGCTATTTCCACAGAATACCACAAGAGGGCAGATGTGGACTACAAGTACAAGCAGTCCATTGAGGAAACCAAGATTTTAAAATATCTTCAGCCCTCAAATTACAAGTAAAAGGCAACTCGACAAGAGTGTATGGTCATTTTCTCTAGTTTACTTGAAACCACAGAGAGATACTGAGGCGGGATTTGCAACCTTATCCTGCTGAAAGATGTAAACGGTCTGATCAGCACCATGGACAGAGACAAAAACCAGCACAATGGACAGCACCAGATAAAACCCACTGACTGGAAGATGTAGATGAATAACAGATCATAACAACTGAAAGAAAATGCCAAATAAAACATAATGTGCGCTGTGATTATTTTTCCATCTTTCTCCTCTGTTGGTCACATTTTGAGGGACATTCTGTTCAGATCCAACCACAGTCTGCCCACTCAAAGCTGGGATTTCCTCAGACTGGAGAGGGAGTTGGATGGGAGGGAGAAAAAATTTCGTAATCACTCGCCTTACATCGAGGATGACGTAACTGCATATTACGTCAGAGAAGGGGATAAAATAGGGAGGGTGGTATTTAACCCCTATTCCTCGACGCCATAAGACGGACCAATAAAGGGTGAGGCTGTTTTTTTTGTTTACACAGGTTGATTTGTATTACTTTGCGTAAAATCACATAATTCACGAGCTTATAAGATGCTTGATAAGTGCCCGAAAAAAATCGCGATTGCGTTTATGTCATTTCTCTACTGTGATTGGCTGATAGCCACTATAAACTCATCTGGTCATTACTCACAAATAGTATTACGGTCTTACACCAGTACTTTTAAAATGGCTTCAGAGCATATGTGATATTACTAACTTTGAACGTGCTGGTGGGTAAATAAGCAAACATAATAAAACAGCCTCGTGAATCCACTAACCTATCTTTCCCAGAAAGCATCCTCATCAAACTAGCTCGCTATCATGTTGAATTACAGCTCATTGAAATGTAGAAGTCTATTTAACTTGTAATACTTGCATATAAACTTTTCATTTATAGCAACAAGGTGCGACATAAACATTATAACTAACATGCCTCTTAAAGACAAACAAAACAAATGTTTGTGTTCAGCCCAAGTTGTGCAAAATTGCATTTATTTGCATGCAAATTGTGGTCTTTATTTTACTTTGTGTATGTCGTGTGGCTCTACTAAAATGAGTTTCTGTTGAACGAGTGATCAGTAGTTGAACGTAGAAGGAGAAGCAGGAGGGGAGGGGGACGCAATCTTCTCAGCTGCACTGTGAAGGGGGCCGTCCCTGTTTTTAGTGGAGATCTGCCCGTGGAAGGCCCACCTAGTGATCATCTGAAGATATCTCCTATTTAGAGGATAGTTTGACTTCACTGTCCGATCGAATCATAAGGGGACAAATCACAGGCTATTTGTAAATAGGTAAGGATGCTTTATTTCTTTTTGCTTTTATTTTATTAATGGACATTTTAAATATATAGAGGTCACCACCATTTGAGGACCATGCTTGTGCGCGTCGTCGTGCACTGGATGGCAGGCTACTGCCTGGCACTAACAGTAATTCATGGCTCGTAGATGAAAGATTGTCGTTTCTTTTCGTTATTATTTCGTGTGGAATATTACCCAAAAGCAAATGAACAGTCGAAATTGTGTAAATAGGTACAAATGGATGGTGGATGTTGCAGACTTGACCATCCGGGATGGGTTGGCGCTGAACGCAGGAGTGTCATTCGAGCAGCTCATTCTGTTTTCTCATAATATCCCTGCGTGTGGTCGACCGGACAACCTGTTCCTGTATTATTCGATGCTGAATGCGCGAACCTGGCTGATATTACAATCTGCATCCTGCTTCCTTTCACTCAGCAACGCGGTGTGGTTTTTGGAATAAATTCCACCCTCTGATAAGATATGAAATGGAAGGATGCAGTCCCATGAAAGAAAAAGACATAAAAAGCAAAGGGAAAAGCCAGGAGCAAATCCTGTCATCCCACTGTCACAGAGAGTAGCGTTACAAACCAGCAATAATTAATGAGTGCTTCAACTATTAACCATTTCATTTAAACCGTTGTACCTTTGAATATTTCAGCAGGGGGCTGAATGCACGACTGAGCAGCAGGTTTTTACTACAGCCTGATAGCTGGACTGCAGCAGTCACGATCTACCACAGGAGGCGGTGCTGCCTCCTTTCACCATAACCTATATAACCTACTGTTAGGTTTAAATACATTCATATCCATGATAATCGGTTGAAACAAAACGATTTAAGCATTTATTCAAGTAAAATGAGCAATTAGGATTCCAGTGAGTGTGTAATAAGTTGAAAGGTACATGTATGACAGTCACTGACATCTCCTGACATCTCCACAGTAGCTTGGCCAAGATGGATGTGTTTATGAAGGGTTTGTCTAAAGCGAAAGAGGGGATGGCTGTGGCCGCGGAGAAGACCAAGGAAGGAGTTGCAGTTGCAGCTGAAAAGACCAAGGAAGGAGTTATGTTTGTAGGTAAGTAAATATCTACAAATATCTTTCTGTGTGCAGGTTATTTTCATGCGGATCACATGACAGATAGCATCCTGTCACATGCAGGACAGGAGTGAATAAGTAGAGGCAATGTTATAAATTCCACTCATGCAGGATATACTCTTAAACAGGTGTTTCATTTTTATGCTTAATACTCAACAGCTCCATGTCCAGCTTCCTGCATATACATTGCTGTACATTGTTTTTGTTTATTTTGATCTTTGTTCAACATTATCATACAAGTAGGGGTAATATTATAGGCATTTATCATACTTACTTAGTACTTTAAGCTAAACTGTCTCCCATTTGGTGGTACTGTAAGTACTTTCCTTTGATAAAATCAGCAGTGTTCATTAGAGCTGCAGAGATATGATGAATCACTCTGCCTACCAGTAGATCAATGCCTCTGTATTGCCAAAGGATGCCAGTACTGTGCATATTTAAATTGCAGCCAAATTCTGCCAATGAAACCAGCACACCAGAAGTGATTTTATGTTATTATTTGATTTTTTTTAACTAACATTGTAACAGATAATAATGCTCAATGTTAACTAGTGATATTGATGTATGTGAGACGAGCAATACATCCTCTGGCTTAAATGTGTTAGAGGCAGGAGATGAAAGTGGGGGTGGGGTGGGACAGTGGGAGCAGCTCGTGCCACATGTCTGCAGATTGGGCAGAAGCAGACTGTAAAACAGTCTGAGCCCGCGGTCACCTCCTGTAGCCAAACAGGCAAAAAAAAGCTTGTCTGATTTGTTCCTTTTTAGTGCAGCTTGATTTCTCGCGGACATCCTCACTGATATGTGAGTGTATCTGTCTCCTTATTTACAGCACAGCTGCCAAATTTATCACACAGATTCAATATGATCTTTTTATTTGAAGAAAAAAGGAGAAATGGATGTTATGAACAAAAGCTGGAAGAAGATAGAGCAGCAAATAATGTTTTAAAATGAGAAACGTGATCAGATTCACTGTTATGTGCATGTTTTATTAACACTGTCACTGGGCAGTGATTCAGTATTATCAGTTTCTGAAGAACAAACCAAATCATATTTAAACTAACAGAATTCATGCTGTGCATGTTTGGTTTTAATTCATCAGTTGTTTTGTTGTTAATGTGAAAATGTGTTTTGAATGACACAAGGTGCCCACAGTGCGTGTGTAACAAGCAGTGCTTAACCCAAAGATTTACTGGGTGTAGTTACATAAGAAAAGGCAGTAAATCCGCTCATTTGGAGGACACACACAGCAGGCAGTGTTTGCCTTTTTGTTTATTTTTTTCTTGATAAATGAGTTGGGTTTCTAACATATCACCAGAATGTTGTTCAAACGCATTTGCGTTCATCCTGAGTGATGATTTAATTTCAGGAAATACACACATCATCTTGAACTAAAATTCCCGCACAGTGTGGGATGAATTACTCCCTACGAACAGTTCAGGTAGTCGTTGTGACTTGGGGGGAATTGGAGCATACCTGCCAAGAATTTGTTTTGCCAAGTTGTTGCTCGAGGATCCAGATTTCCAGTGACACTCCTGCTCCTGGTCACCAGTTTGATTGTAACTTCTGCAGCACTGTATTTACAGTAAATTTAAGAGATGCTGGGAATTACAGCAGACGCTGTCAGATGTGACCTCTTTAGCACTGTGTCCCTGTTACTGATCAGGACTCCGAAACACATCAGGCTCATCCTGAAACATTTGCAGATAGATTTTCCATCTTGTCCATGCTGTGGGATTTCTGTGGTGTCTCTGTCATTGCTTGCAGAGCATGGTGGTGTCCTAGAAAACTGCATGCGTTATGCTTGAAGGCTCCTCTTGGAGGATGGGTAACAGTGATTTGATAGGTCTGTGGCCCACCTTTTGACAGCTGCTGCTACAAGAGACCACCCACCCAGCTGAGTAGTCAGAGTGAGTGAGGCAAGGAGAAACAAGATCCAGTTTAATTATGCAACACACGGGCATATCTTTTTCCTTGTAAACTTATAATGAAGCAATTTCCTCTCTTCAGTAAATCCCTGCAGTCTAGTCCCTTCTGATGACGGTATCTTTTTTCTGCTGGTTAGTTTGTGTAACTTTTGATGGTAAATGACTAAAGTACTCTTACATATCATAGTATTCTCTTTCATTTTTTCTTTACTAGGTTGCTTTTGTAGAAAAAATTGCATCTGAAATCTTCTTGTTTGTCCTATTATATTTTTGTTGTTTGTGCATGTGTTGTCATTTTAGGATAAAAAACACACAGACAAAACAAGTCACCAGCTTTTATTGCAAGAAGGCAGTTTGTAAACTTTGAAGTGTCTTTTACACATAAAAAAAATGCTCATCACGTTTCTCTTGTTTTGGTCATCACATGAAACTTTAATTGTGTCTTAGAGAATCCAGTGCTTTAAAATGTAAATATATGACTATCACCACCTTAACTGAATCCTTCTCTCACATCTGCATCTATTATAAATTTGCATTACAGTGAACTTTGTGTAGGAGCTGCATTTTACCAAAGCCGGGGCTTAAAAGGAGTCATATTTGCTTTGAAACTTGCCTTTTGTAGAAAGAGTTCATCGCTATTTCATCTCTCCTCGGTGGGCTTTTAAAGGCCCTCAGGGACCAGTAAGATGTGTTTGTGTTGCACACTTGAGAGGCTATCAGGCCCTGGGAGATCAGCCGCAATAGGCACACAGTACATTGCTCAAATAGCTTGATGGAGTACAGTCTGGATGGATGAGATCCGCCACAGGTCAGAGATGCGGACAGTGCTTTTGGGTGAAACCAGATGCAAAGTTTAATTGTCCCTTCTTTAAAGAAAAGAGGACAAGAGAAACTCAGAAGGCTGAAGACATTATTGCTTTCTAATACTTTGGGTGGTCAGTCAATAATAAGCAAAAAAAAAAATGTTTCCTTGTATTAAAACTAATAGGTTGATACCAACACTGCAAATGAATTAGCAGAGATTAAACTTCACAGATGTTGTGTAAGGAGCTCTGAAGAGGAGGCTGGATGGCAGGCAGTTCAGAGTTATATGAGCCAACTTGGTTTAATCAGATATTTAACTAAAGTGTAATGTGTTTACACAAACACACAGAAAATCAGTTTCTGAGTGCAACAAGGCTCATGATTTGCAACACATTTTCTGACCCTCCTTCTTTTTTTTAACTCAGGTAGCAAAGCCAAGGACAGCGTGGGAACAGGTGAGTTTTCTATCTGCTTCTTTGGTCTCTTTGCATATTTTTTTTTATCACTATAACAAACTCAGTCGAACTACTTTTCAAGACAAAATCGTGAGTATAAAATAGTGAATTTATTACAGCAACAGGCTGTTGAAGGGGTTGAGGGGAAGGTGTCATCTGTGCATGGTCACTCTGTTTAATAATCATTTGGAAAACATAAGAGGGCAGCTTTTGTGCATTTAATGTGTCTGTGGATAGCATTATGTGTGTGTGTGTGTGTGTGTGTTTGTGTGTGTGTGTGCAGTGGCTGAGAAGACCACTGGAGCCATGGGGAACATCGTCGCTGCCACTGGCCTTGTGAAGAAGGACGAGTTCCCGACTGATATGAATGTGAGTATCACATATCACTGCCGTTAAGGCTGGAAGATGTGGGGAAAGGGTTGCTGGAAGATTTTTTATTTCATGTGTACATGGATTCTCCCCTCCGATGCTGTGGGAATGGCTGTGATCATGTGATAAGTGATCAAAGTGGTTTCAGATTTATGCTAGAATAAATAACTTTCATGGTTGAAATGATTCATCATTGCTTCCTTTATGGTGTGTGCCACCTTTGTTTTGCTACATTTTGTGCAATCACGAATGCTTTGGATTTCTTGGGGTTTAAAAAGCTGAGATTTCTGCCACATTCATACAAAATTAAATGAAACTGGACCAATCATCTCTAAAGATTATCCACATCTTTATAAAGCAGCGTTTAGCAAGCATTTGTACTGAAATGTAAGGATTTATAGTAATACACTATCAGTTCAGGACTACAGTAACTTTTAATCACTATACTTTAAGGGCAATAAGGAATATGTTTATAAAATTTGAGGACTGTACACAGAGTTTCTGATTACTGTTACGATAACGGAGTGGTATGGAGGAGCGGACCCAAATGCAGGCAGACAGGAGGCAGGGAAACATCTTTTAATGAACACCACAGAACAAACAAACTCAACGCACCCGTGATCCGAACTGAAAGCCAAATGACTTAAATACAAAACGGAACCAACAAAACACAGGTGAACCACATAATCCAAATCAACACAGGTGAACAAAAGAACAGGAAAAAAACCTACAAAATAAAGACAGTGAATGTTTTCTACACAACCGGTTGGGTCAGTTAAAAGATTTTAGGTCATAAAGGCGTTTATGGAGTATTTTATTAGTGCAGGGGCTTGTAACAAATGTTTCTGAAGCTGCTTATGTGATGGTTTATATCAGGTGCAAATAAACTAAACAAATAAACAAAGACAGACAATCAGACTGTTTCACTTCAAGTTGTTCTGACCTCCTGCGCTGGTTAGGGATTCACAATGGACAAATTTATTTATGTTAATAAAGAAGAATCCTGATTAACACTTACACTTGATTTCTGTTGAGAAATTAGCAAACAAAATCATTTAATATTGAAAGACTTCTCTAGAGCAAAGATGCAATGGCTGCTGTTTAATATTAGAACTTGTATGAGAATCTTTGCTGCTACTTCTGCAGTTTTTACAGCAACTCAGAAAATGATCCAGTTTGGAAAGACCTTCACAAATGAAGAATGCATGACAGAATTGTACATTAAAATTCAAAGCATTGTTCTTGCACTTAAATACAAAATCAAAGGAGTTACAAACATTTAAGTTTGGGATGTTTACATACAAGAACTTGTTTTGTTTGTATGTTTGGCTTTATTTTGTCATCACATAAAATGCCATAAAAAACATCACTTTTGCATATTATAAGTAGTTTTAAGAGCTAAATATTTTTGTGGCTCTATGTGTTGATTATTTGGTGAGACAGGTGTTAAAAATGGGTCTTTTTATACTAAGGACAAAATGGAGGAGTGGCATAGGATAACTTTCATTAAGTTTCTCATTATTTTGCTGGTTGAGGGGTTCAGAAAATCCAAATGTAATATCTCATCCCACTGAGAGACCACACAATAATATCTGTATTATATAAACAACAGTGATGACAGAATTGCTGGGCTCTGGATTTATAAGTTGCAGAGCATTTTCATTAACTCAGTATATTTTGCATAACTTGTTTTAAATGAAAACTGTCAGATAAATGAAGTCAGGTAAAGAAAAAAACCTTTCCCTGAAAAACACTTTAGATAGAAGTTTAGTTAAGTTTGAATACCCCAACTTTTTTATTGATTTTAGTTAAATGCACACTGAGTTAAATTAAATGTGAAAAGTTGCATTTTGTTACAATATTCTCTGAATATCACCAAACATTTTCCATTTGAGAGTTTATTTTCAGTGGATTCAGTTTGGGAGTGAATGACTCAAAAATCGCAGAGCTTATTCGGGCTGACAATGTAAAGCTTCGTGCTCTGCTTTAATGACCAGTTGCCACAGAATTATAGTCATCATCAGTAAGTGTAATACAACCTTTTATTTTCTGCAGTGGGCTCCTGTCACAGACAGACCGCTGCAGCAGCATGTTTACACACATGCAGGAGAACATAGAGGAGAAACAGAAGCATTGTTTAATTGCAGTTGGCAGTTTGCTCTGAGTTGTGATCATTAGGAGCTTGGATCAGTTTGTTATTTTTGTAGAGGCCGATTTGGAGAGCAGGGGATAAATATGATGAATATCCATGCATTTTGTTAAAAGCAGAATTTTTAGCCTGTAGCCCCCAGCTATTGGCTCAGATGTATACTGTACCAAACCTGAAAAAAGATGAGTTTGTCTGCAGCTTCAAGTCAGAGGCATGTTTATCTATTGGGCCTTTTCGACAGAGCTCTACTCTAAGCGCCTGACGCGGTACTACCCAGATTAAGGCCTTATCCATAGGC